>VXAZ01002906.1:43646-151962 GCA_013399875.1 Gymnorhina tibicen | reverse complement strand
CTCCGGGGTCCTGCCCGCCTCTGCCCCCAACTCCGGGGTCCTGCCCGCCTCCGGGGTCCTGCCCAACTCCGGGGTCCTGCCCGCCGCCGGGGTCCTGCCCACCGCAGCCTCCACTGGCTTCCATTTCACTTTGGCTCAACCGAAGCTACTTATGAATGCTTCCCAAATTCCCCACAGGTGCATTTATGAGATTTTGGTGGCGTCACGTCACAAAACTTACCCTTTCTTATTTCCCCCTGACCTCCCAAGAAAAAAGATCTCGTTTTAAATGCCATATACCTTAGTCACAAAAACCCACAAGCATGCTAGGGAAAGCGAAGAAGAGTTTTTGAAGGTTTCTTTGTGGTTTAGTTATTTTCCCCTCATGAAATGAACAGACATTTCTAAAATATAGCCCAGCCCTCAATCTTCTTCCTTTCTTTGGTAAGAATCTTTTCAAACATTGTGTGTTGAAGAAAGGAGATAATTACCACAAGAATAAGGGAGCTGAATGGCTTGGAAAGAAAGAAGAGATCTTTGTTCTTCCCACCATCACAACATTAACAAAGACATTTGGGGTAAGTGGAAACATTTTTTAAAATCCACAGCTGGAATAATTACAGATAACACAAAGAAACACAAGGAGCCTTGAAGTGGAAGTACGTGGCTTTGCAAAAAAAAAAAAAAAAATAAACCGTTCTGCGCAAATATACATGAATAGATTATTTATATACAAAACCAAGTGATGGCAGCAGGGGGAAACAAAGCTGTAAGCCCCTTACCTTCACCGGGCTGAATAAAGTGTGTGAGCCTGGCTCTGAGCTCCTGCCCGCAGTGCCTCGGTGCGGATGTGAGTTTTACCTGCCCTGTGTGTGCCACCCTGTCCTCGGGGGCTGGGCTGCACACCGGCTGAGATCCCAGGCTGTGGCACATTTACAGCTCAATATTCTCCTTCCCTGAGGTGCTTCATTCTTGTTCATCTCAATCCCGAGGTGAATTAAACTCCTGTTGATGCGTGCCCCTGCCCAGAGCCAGGGCAGCGCACTGCTGCTGTTTCAAACCCCAGCTGTGGTAGCCAGGCCTCTGCCGCTGCGGCTTTCATTTAAATACCCTCCCTCTGACAATAGAACACAGGAATTCCTGCGTTCCTTCCCTCTGGAAGCGGCAGGAGGAGCAGGAATCCTCTGAACACCCTTTCTGTATTGCTCCAGGCCCCTCTGGAGAGCAGCACCACTGATTGCCAAACTAATAAACCCAAATGCTCTGAGTGCCTGACTTGGCCTGGATTATTGCTCCCTGTGATCTCAGTTTTAATTGAGTTTTTAAAATCTGGATTACAAAGTGAATCCGGACCTCCGTGGTAAACAGGGACGGGATCCTATTAACCCTTTAGGATTGATCAGACTTATTTTTATTTTCTTTCCCTGTCATTCTCACTACCCTTCTAATTGTTGTATTTAATCCGAGCCATCGCTCTCTGCAGAGCGCAGACAGGGAAGATTTCTGCAGGGGAAAGAGTGCATTTTACTGCCTTGTTAATAGGCTGGTATTTTAATTTTCCAAGCGGATTCCTATTGCTCAGACTGTGCAATAACCACAACGCCTTTCACATTCATCCCCACAAACCAGCCCCATGAAGGTCATTTTGCATCTGCACACAGATACACAGAACATATTGCTGGGAGGTTTTTAATGTCTGATCTGTGGAGTGCCCAGTGGTTCCACTTCCAAGCGCCTGGAATTTTAAAATAATTATTATCAGGAAGACTTCACGTTGTTGTTAGGAAAAGCGGTGCAGAGCGAGCACAGCCTCAGCCAGGACGGGGTGGGACTTGCAGGACAAGGACCACACCCCGTGGGGAAGCCCAGGACGTGGCCCTCTGAGCAGCACCTGCAAAGCAGCCTTCAGGAGGAGGATGCTGCCATTAAAACTCGATTTAAAAGGGTGATAATATACTGTTCTTTCGTCTCGTGTTCAGGTGGCCAGACTGAAAGGGCTGCTTCAAAACCCCTCTTTTTTCCATGCTGTTCAGTCCACTGCTGAGCTCTGCCCAGAACCAGAGCAGAGCGGGCACAGAGCGGTGCCTTCTACGACTTAATAATGAATTTAACATTTTGCTTTCAGCCAGCTTAACTTTCTCATTCTGGCAGTGTCAAAATGCTGCAGGCCATGGCATGTAAAACGAAATGTCATGCTTTAAAATCAGAATAGGTTCTGCTCTCCGTGTGATGTGGGACTCTTTCTCTGTGCCCTTTGGTCATTTCAGCAGCTGCTAAGGCTTAGTCATGAAGCTCCCAAATCCTTCCTTGCACTCCCATTCAGAGGTCTGTGCTAAGCTTTAGGAGAATTACAGATTCAGAATTAAAAAGAAATAAATAAATAAAGGTAAAATAAAGTAGAAACAATGAAAAAAAGGAGCTGTAGTCAGGATCTATCAATCTGTTGCTTCTGCTGCTGGGCCACCACTGGGGACAAAACATTTCAGTTGCATTTTATTAATACCTTGCAAAACCAACCAAATAACAATAAAAAAGCCACCCCAAACCCAGTGTGCTGTGTTGAAGGGCTGAGAACTGTGAAAATCAAAGGATGTGGGGCAGGTTTCACTCTGGAAGAACTCCTGAGCAGCTCAGGGACAGAGGAGGAAGTGCAGAGGTCAGGATTTTCCTCCTGCACACATAGCTGGGACACTGACCTGTGTCTTGTGCTGAAAGAAACTTGATTTATCTGTGCACAGAAGGAAAAATATCCAAAAATACCCAAACCAGTTTCTCTTAGTGAGCAAACTGCTGCCGAGGCACATGAAGGATCTGTGTGAATGTTCTGTCACTGATGGCAGGAGGAGATCCCCAAATTAACTCTTTTAACCTGCCAGACTCTATTGAGCTGTGCTCGTCAAACAGCGTGACAGTGACCCATGGGTTAATTTAACTCCTCCCCGCTTGCAGGAACTGTTCCTCTGTGCCCTGATCACAAGACAAAGTCAGGAAAGCTGCTTGCTGCTCTCGCACATCACCTGACCACGGGTGCTGGTTTTCGATAACTGGTTTTGTAGCTAGGGATGAGGCTCTGTCAGGGCCGGCAGGAGCCGCTTTGGAATTCCCCCGGGGAACTGCTCCCAGCCCGTGGGGCTGTCTGTGGGGACAGCTAGACCCAGGGAAGGACGGCTGTCGCTGCCAGCGGGGCTGTGGGGCTGGCAGCTGGGCAATGTTTGCCCAGCCAGCGACAGAAACGCGCTGGAGCCGGCGCTAATCGAGGGAACAGTTACAAAACCCGTCCAAGCTGCAGCCCAGAGGATTTCCTGCGTGGAGCAATGATGGAGATAAACACATTAGGCATCCTCCTTCTCCTCTGAGAGTAGAGAGAGGAGCTGAATTTAATTAGTTTTAAGTCTCTTCTACTGGGAAGCTGCAAATAAAAAGCGCTTTCTTAAATCAGGTATTCAGAGGACCTAATTCAGGTCTTTGCTGGCAAGAAGGAGCATTTTATGGAGAACCAAAGCTTTCAGGGGCCCGTTCAAACAAGTTAAGAGACCATTCTGAGCAAGACAGCTTGTTGCAGCATCCGGAGTGGAGCACGAACTCCCAGCCCCGGATGAGCGGAGGAGAATTGGTGCAGCCGAGCTGCGGGCAGCACAGCTTCGTCACAAAACCGTAACAATTGTAACAGGGAAGGGAGGAAATCCCAGGGCACTGTTTGCTCTGCCTTTCCTCAGGAGCCAGGTCCGACAGAAACCATTCAAGGGCTTCACACTTTGGGTGTGAAGGCATCCACGCCAACAAGCCCCTGACTGCAGCAGGGGGCAGAAATGGCCCCAGGAAAACAGAGCAGCAACTTGTTTGATGAGCAGGAGCTCCACCGGGCAGGACAACACAAAACAGGAGTGAGGGGTGAGGGGCGAGGGGAGGGAGACGAGCTGGTGAGACTGCTGGGAAGCTGGGATACGATGGAATACAGATAAAAGGGTTTGGAAACACTGGGGTTTGCCACAGTTCATGACATGCCACGAGCAGGCGTTTCTCTGCATCTCAAGTTGTTGACATACGTTTTTTGCTGGCAAAACCACATCCAGCCCTTTGTCCCCTGCCCTGTCAGTCCCCGACTGGCTGAGGGCTGGAAGAAATCCAAGTGTTGTCCTTGCAGGGTGTAAAACATGTCCAGCCTCCTACACAAAACATCCCACCAGGGGCTCAATATGCAAAGCAATGCCAGGGCTTTGCTGTCTGGGATAAATTGATATCCCGATTTTCCCACAAAAGAGTTTTCTCTGTTACAAATGAACGCCGTGAATTGCTCAAACAAGGCAGAGGAGTTGCTCTGTTAATGGTCTGTGCGGGTGTTGCCTGAGGGTGCTCCTGCTGAATATGTTCTTGATGGTTACACGGCATAAAATTTAACGGATGGGTCTGATTTTGTGCTATGATAGTTACTTGCAGGCTTTGACTAATGAATTTTAAATGGAGGAATTAAAATTCATTAAATATTGACACAGGGAATAAGAGATGCCAGCTCGACATCTCTGGCTGCTTGCGCCGGGGGTTCAGGAAGTCAGTGGAGCCCTGCAGGGTGCTGGGGAGGTTCCTGAGGAGCTGCCTGGCCCACTTGCAGCAGAGACCAGGCTGAGTGCTCCTCCCTGCTTTCAGCGGTGAGGCTGCGGCTGTCCAGCTGGGGTTGGGGAGGAGATGAAAAGGAGGTGAATAATTTTTTCTTACCTGAAGCAGGTGAATTACCCCAGGAAACGACAAGGTGACAATTGTACATGAAAATGTGATAATTCTGAAAGGCCACCACGCTCTGCTGAGCTCCCTGCTGGCCGTGGGGTAATTATTTAAATACACATTTAAACTGCCCGGATCTCAGGGCTTTGGCAATTTACTCTAGATCGGCTTAACTCCTGTGTTAACCCTTTGCGGTGCTGAGCCCTGCCTGGGTGAGGTGCTCTCCCCGGACACACCTTGGTCCTTCCTGACTACACGGTGTGGATCGAGGGCTGGGCTCGGATCCCTCGCTCCTCCCGGATTAACTTGCCACAGTCTAACTCCGTGGATAAGGTGGTGCCAGAGGTGGAGTTGGACGGGTGGGGTTGCTTACACTGCAGTCCGTAAAAGAAACAAAAGGCCTTGCATGCAAGAGAAGAGAAATGGAGAAAGTAAATAAATGAACGAAGCAAAACTGAAAACAAGCATGAGAATGATTCAAAAGCCATTTAAATCAAAAGAGACTCCAGTTATGGAAACAGAAAAGTCACAGACTGTACTCAACAATGCTTTGGATTAGCTTAGTGATAACCACCCTGCACGGCATTTCCCATCTAAGCTGCTTATTTCACCAGGGAGAGGAGAAAACGATCCCAGAGAAACCAGAGAGAAACACTGGAATCGCTGGTACTGGGCTCTCCGTGAAATTGCTTCTGGAAAAGGAGCAGGATGTGCCACACGAGCTCCCTTAATGACTCTAATTACGAAGCGGCACCTTGCTGTGCAGCAGCAGGGCAGGTGCAGACACGGGGGTGTGCACACGCGTGTGCAGCCCTGAGTTCCGCGCTGCTCACCCCACACGCTGCTCAGTAAATTAACACCCCCGGCCCAACGCTTTAGGCTGCTTCAGTCCCGGCCTCAGGGAGGCACTGCCTTGCACAGACTCCCGAGAAGTTTCCAGGATATTCTGCACCATGTCAGCACTTGAGCTCAACGTTTTAATTATACTAAATATTTTAATTAGCTGCAACTGTTCTCCAAAACGTATTTGAATAAAAGATCTCCCGAGACATGAACAAAACAAAGATACCAATACGTTTTTATGCATTTTGTGCTAAAACGGCCCTGCCTCTTTCGCAGGGCTGGTGGTTCTCTAAATGGGTGTTTACACTCGATTTTAAGGATTGATCCTTTCTCACAAACCGCTCTAGCGCTCAAGGCGTGATTTACACACAGCATTTCCTTTGTTTTCCCTCTGCCCTTTTAAATTGCTCATTACACTTCAGGGGAGCTATAATCAGAATTTCTCTGGCTCCATAATCTTACTTTACAGTGGCATCTATCACCTCTCACTCTCTCTCACTTCTCCCTGCTTTGAAGTGCATCCTTCAGCACAGCTTGTAAACCCCTGGCTCTGAAAAAAGATGGTTTCCAGAGCAAGAGGAAAATGACTCTTGGGATTTGGATGCGCTTTCCTGTGTTCCTCACGGGGCTCGTGTTAATGCCACATAAAAAACCAGCAGCCCGGTTGTGTTTTATTCCTTCCCAATGTAATTTATGCTCTAAGTCTTAAAGTTCAAGCAGGAACTGTTTGAGAAATTAATTGCCCTTGTTCTGCACTGCCCTGCTAAGCAGCGCTAATTGGACCGCGGGTGAGGCGCTTCCCCGTTCTTATTAATAAATTATTTATCGTTAGAGCCAGGAAGGCCCGGTGAGAGCTCAGCAGCACGAAATGCAGCCTGCAGCAAGGAAGGCTGCGCTGCAGAGCCCTCCCCGGGCGCAGGGCTCGGCCGGGCGGGGCCGGCTCACCTGCTCCACGTCGCTGTTCTTGCGCGATTTGTAGATGAACTCGCCGATGGCCACGAACACGGACAGCACCAGCCCCGCCGCCAGCACGATGAAGATGCCCCCGATGTTCTCCACGCCGAGGGCGCTGGCTTCCTTGCTGTCCTCCTCGGGGCAGCCGTTGCCTCGCCACCACTTCTCCTTCATCATGTGCAGCTTGCCCTCCTCCTGCAGCTGCAGGATGGCGATGGTGATCTTGTCCCTGTACGGGGACCCTGCAAGGGGACAGCGGGGCCTGGCAGTGCTGGCGGGGAGCAGCTGCCACCATCCGAGGCAGAAGCCCTCCCTTGTCATGGGAGGGATTATTCCAGCTGGAAAGGCTGGAGGCGGGAAGGGGAATCTCTGTCGGTGTCTGCCCTGGGGACTGGGAAGCAGAAGGCTGCACTGCTGCAGTTACTTGAGAATTCATGGTAATTTTAGGGTCCCCTGGTGAGGTTTGTTTAAGCCTTGGCAGTGGGTTTTCTTGCTAAGTCATTCCTCCACATCATATTTGAATATTGCTGTGAGCAATCTTTGGGAATTTCTGCTTTGCATCCTTCTGTTGACTTCAGCATCTGCTGGTTTCTCCTGCTGCATGTCAATGAGCGCCTGCCTCGGAGGAGCCCCCAGCCCCCAGACACCTTCTCTGCTCATTTACACCTGCACCACCCACGGCTCCACCTCAGCTACCCGCAGCTTGTGAGAACGCCGTGTGGACGAGTCCTTTTTGTTGTGGTTTGCAGCAATAGGGGCCCTGCAAGCTGGAAACAGCAACCATCTCCTGCTTTTGGTTTGCCGGCCATCGTTTGCTAAGTGATGTGTGCGCAGGCTCTGCAGCTTTATGGGCCCGGGTGTGTCTGGTCACACCGGCTGGCTCAGGCTGCTCAGATTTGCTCTGGCACACTCTGCTCGGCCTCTCCATCTTCCAAAATCCTGCAGCCTGTGTTTGCGAGAGGGACTTTCCTCTGTGGGAGCAGGATTTTGTGATGGCAAGGAGGGGGGGCTTGCAAGAAAGGTTCTGTGATTCTGTGGGAGGCTGTTGGGCTCCAAAGGCACACGTGCGCTCCCAAATCCTGCCGTGCTGGACTCCCTACAGCTGGAAACATTCCGAGTCCAGGCTGAAATGCAGTGCGGGGAGCCCTGTGTCCATGCAGCTACTCCTGCCCACCCTTTCCCCTCCTTTAGGAGCACATTAATAAGACAGGAAGGGACAGGACACAGGGAATGGCTTCCCACTGCCAGAGGGCAGGATTAGATGGGATTAGATGGGAAGGAATTGTTCCCTGGGAGGGTGGGGAGGCCCTGGCACAGGATGCCCAGAGCAGCTGTGGCTGCCCCTGGATCCCTGGCAGTGCCCAAGGCCAGGCTGGACCGGGCTTGGAGCAGCCTGGGACAGTGGAAGGTGTCCCTGCCATGGCAGGGGTGGCACTGGAGGGGCTTTAGGGTCCCTTCCAGTCCAGGCCATTCTGTGATTCTGCGATTCTCAGATTTTCTTCAGCCGCCAATTCAGCAAAAGTCACATTTTGCTGCACATTAAAGGTGTTGCAAAGTCAACCCCACCGAGGGAAGCCAAGCTTTAAGGCAGATTTTGTGCCAGAATTCCAGGGACCACGTGGCACTTCAGAAAAACCTCACTGAGGCACCGCTCCCGTGTCCTTAAGCATCGCAGTAGCCTTGGAAATTCGGCCTCACAGCTTCAGCTTTCCTCCTTATTTTGCCGTGCAGGACATTGTTAAAAATACTTGTCCCATGGACACACGTCCCCCTCCCTGCTGTCCATTCCCTTCATCCCCCAGCCCTGTCTGAGGAGAGCCAGCGTGAGGAACATCGCAGTTCCTCATTTGTTGTGCCAGCACTCAGCTGCTCCTCGGGGCGGAGCACTGCCAGCACTGGGCCATGCTGTGACCACAGCTGCCAGGAAACATGTGTCAGACTATCCCAAATCCATCTGGGAAGCCAGAGACCAGCACTGCTGGAGGCAGCCAGCTCTGAGAGGAAAACGTGCCTGCTGTAAGAATGGAGGATTTGTGTGCTTGCCGTTAAAGACCCAAAAATAACAGCACAGAAAACAGGCCAGAAACACCTCCAAAAACTGGCTTTGCACAGAGAAGGGAATTATTACCACTGAAAACAGCAGTGCCTCGCAGAAGAGAGAGCAGAATTGCCTGTGCCTCAGGAGAGCTTGTCCCCTGCAACGTGTGAGGCTGCAGGACTCATCCATCCCCCTGTCTGGAAGGACACAGCTGGGAGGCAAAGTGAAGCAGCCAGAGTCACAGCACAGGATTTGTGGGGCTGTTCATTCTTCCTTGTGGTGTTTATGTTGCCGTCAGGATTGCCACAATTCACCTGGAGGGTGACAGGCACCTCCATATTTCTGCACGGGCTTTTAGAGTTTGTCGAGAGTGCCTGGAGAGCTGCACTGGTGGTGGTTTATTGGTGAGCTCCAACATCCCCCACAAATCCATCTCCACACCTCTCTGAATATTCAGCACATTACTTATGGCCTCTGAGCTATTAACAAACCTCTTAGGCCAAGAAATACATTTATCTACTTTCTTAGCAGTCTCCCAAGGAACTGGGAAGAGCTTTAGTGCTAGAATTACCTGCATCAGCACTGGCACTGATCCTGGAGTTAAACCTGCCCTGACCCACCACAGAATCCCAGAATCACTGAGGGTGGGAAAGAACTGAGCCCATCGAGGCCAAGCTGTGCCCGGTGCCCACCTTGTCCGCAGCCCAGAGCCCTGAGTGCCACCTCCAGCCCTTCCTGGGACACCTCCAGGGACAGGGACTCCAAACCTCCCCGGGCAAGGTGCCAAGCAAACCTCCCCAGGTGCCAAGGCCTGAGCACCCTTTCCAGGAAGAAATTCTCCTGATGGCTCTAACTGCAGTATTTCACTTGCAGAAGATGCTCTGATAAAAGAATACATTTCCTGGATTCAGGAGCTCTCCTCCCTGTTTCTGGGGGAGCCATCAGGTGCTGTCCAGCTCTCTCACTGGCACTTCTGGAGTGCCAGGCATTCCTCTGCTGCAGCAGATGCCCTGTGGTTTTACATTCCCCTGCAGGCCAGTTAAGCCTCGCTGACACTTTGGTGTTAAGGGGCATGGACAAGCCTTTTTTGTCTTTTTTATTTTCCATACAGCCTCTGCAATCAATACTCTTCAATGTTATGAGAGAAATAACAGAGCCTTGGGGGTCCCTCTGAATAGTGGCAGGTTTATCTTGTTTGTGAAATCAGTTGTTTATGAGGTGCTTGATGGTGCTGGATTATTCCACAGTGCTTGGGGACATCTATTCCCCTGAATTTTGCAGGTTTTCTTAAGAAAAAATAAGGGTGCACTTCTCATACAAGAAGCATCTTATAAATATATTTCACAGCTGCATTTCCAATGGCTGCTCTGTGTCTGAGGACTGCCATCTGTTCCAATTATTCCTTCATTGTTCTTGCTTTAAAGCGTGGCAGCTTTATAACCGCAAGGAAACTCTCGCCATGAGTTTGTCATTCTTGGGGATTTTAGCTTCTGCATCACTTTCCTCAGGGTGCCGAGGCAGTTCTCACACGGCCAGTGGAAAAATACACTTGGGATGTCACGTCTGTGACAACCTGCCCGAGGTGCTGAGCACCACGAGGAATGACAGCTCCCAGTGCAGAGGTGTTTGTCCCTTACTTACATCTGCTCTGCCAGGCAATGGATGAACCAATCCCCAGCTGGACGGGGCTGGGAGCAGCCTGGGACAGTGGGAGGTGTCCCTGCCATGGCAGGGGATGGCACTGGCTGGGCTGTAAGATTCTTTCCAACCCAAACCCTTCTGTGGTTCTGTAAGTCTATGAACACCGGACAAAACCGGGCTTCCCAGGGCCAACTGTTCACAAGTGCACAGCACAAAAATCCGACACGATTTGTCTGCAATCAGAAGATCTCAGAAAGAGCACTGGATGTGCTAGGAAAGGTCTGCCAGAGAGAGTTCAGAGAGACTGGGAGTCTTAAAGCTCTGCATTAAAGGAGATGAATTTCTGATTTATTTCGTGGCCTCACAGCAACACCCAAGAACAGCGAGGATCAGCTGCAAGGTTCTGCATCAGGGATTTCCGTGCTTTGAGTAAGCAGTTTTCTTTGGGGAAAATACAGAACCCTGGAATGGTTTGGGTGGGGAGGGAGCCTAAAGCCTTTCCAGTCAGGTGGGCAGGGACAACTTCCACTGTCCCAGGCTGCTCCAAGCCCCGTCCAACCTGGCCTTGGGCACTGCCAGGGATCCAGGGGCAGCCACAGCTGCTCTGGGCACCCTGTGCCAGGGCCTCCCCACCCTCCCAGGGAACAATTCCTTCCCAATATCCCATCTAACCCTGGCTTTGTCAGTGTGAAGCCATTCCCTGTGTCCTGTTTCTGAGATCCCTGGACTGCCCGAATCGTTTGCCTCAGGATGTGCTCCCCAGCAGCTCAGCCCGGAGCCTCTTACCGATGGGGGTGCCCACGCCGTAGCCCTTGGAGTCGATGAGCCCCCCGATCTGGGTGAGGTTGCAGTTCCTCTGGGTCACGTACTCGATGCTGGTGGACTCCATGAGCAGGGCGTAGTCGGTGGTGAGCACGCGCTGGATGCCCTCGTCGTTGTTCTTCACCAGCGCCGTCTGCTGCCGGCTGCTCATGAACGCCCACATCTTCTCGTACGTCGAGATTTTGGATTTCTGCGGGGGGAAAGCAGGGCACGGGATCACACCAGCACCCCCACCGCCCTTGCCAAATGCTCCTCGGCCTCCCCAGCCTCAATGCCAGTACCACCTTTGGAGGGACAGGGAATGGGTGGCAGGGTTTTCCTTCCCACAGCTTTTCCCTCTTCCTGGCCTTTATGCTGAGGAGTTTCCTTTTCCCCCACTTTCTTTGCAGTGCCAGGAACTCCATTACCAGCCTGGCTGTGAAGTGCTCTGAAGTTTTCCGGGCCAGTGCTGTTCCATGGATTGTAGCAGCCAAGCAGCTGAGCCAGTGCAGCTGGACACCGCTGCCCTCGGACACCGCTGCCCTCGGACACTGCTGCCCTCGGACACCGCTGCCCTCGGACACCGGTGCCCTCGGACACCCCACTCCCGCCTGTCGGGGCACACCCACTGCTCCAGGAGCCTGGTGACGAACAAAGCATTCACCTGCCCCTGTTGTGTTGATACCACTTGCCTAAAAGTCATGTACTTCCAGGGTAAAGTTTGAGAAACAAACCAAATAAACTCCTGCTTTGTGCTTCCCACTGCAGTCAGACTTCAGGACGTGATCCTTTTGCCACAGGGTTACGGGCAGCGTCTCCTCAGCCCCTCAGGCCCTGTCTCTGGACTATGGCCATCTCAGCTGGTTCCAGGCTCAGTTTTAAGCACCAGCTTCAGGGGACATTCTTGTGAGAAGTTGATGTTCTGGTTCTTTGAGTTTTAAATGTTAATGTGCCTCACCTGTAAATTCAATATCTGTGAATGGCACCCGAATTCCCCCTCAGTTTGGCGAGCCACAGGATACCACTAAACTCTGAAGGCGGCTAAGTGGCTCTTTACAAGTGGAAACCATTTTTACTGCTCAGTGGGGAATATTTTTGAAATTGATGCTATGTTTATGCACTAGACTGAGTCTGACAGTGAATTCACTGGAAGGACGTATTCCTTTTTCAGAAGAGTTTGCAAGAAAGATCTTGGCTTCTCAACTTGGCAGCTCCCATTTTTTTCAGGATAGATCCTGTGCCAAATTGTGCCCTTTGAATTTTCATTAATTATGGTGGAAACACATCTGCACTTTAGAAGGCAGGAGCTGGCATGAGCTGCAACACAGGATTAAAGTCTGTTCTCATGGAGGGGCAAGAAAGCAGTGAAAGATTTATGGACGTGCTGGAAGCAGAGCAGGGCAGCAGTCTGGAGAAATAAATGTGTGTCACTGCTTGGGGATGGGAAACATCCTTCCTTCAGCTGGACTTCTCCCAGATCTGGCCATTCCCACAGATGGGCAGTGCTGCCTGGGGTGCTGCTGGCTTGCCCTCCTACAAGGCTTAACTGTCCTGAGCTGCCCAGGCCCTGGTTTTGGGGTATTTTCATCTGCTCTGGCCACATCTGGGATCTCTGCACAGGGAGGAGGCCGATTCTGAGGTTCCTTTCAAAGTCAGAACTCCATTTCCCCCCCAAAAATAATTCCAATAGCTTTTTGTTTTCATTGCCCCCACTGTCTGGCTAAAAGTCACTGCAGAAAAGTGACTTCCTTGAAAAATATTCCATCTTTAGAATAATTTTTTTTCTGGGGAAACTACTGCAACAGGGATGCTGGTGCTAGGCATTCCAAACTGGGGGGCAATCACACATGTCAGTACGGGCACTACAGACACCGCTCACCAGAAGTGGTGCCAGCTGGAGTAAATGCAAATGGAGCCTTCAGAAGAGCAGAGGGAGTACCTTGCTTTTCCAATATGCTTCCCAGACTCCATCCCATCCAGCAGTTACACTGTGTAATCTCATCTGCCAGGGGCTGCCTGCTGCTCCTTTGAGCACAAAGTCCTAAATCAAAGCTCTTTAGAGTCTGCTTTGTGCCAGGATCTTTTTCTGTGCCTGATGTCTCCAGAAATCCTTTTTCCCGTGTGTGGCCCCTACAGTCCTGAAAACCAGAGGGATCTGGGCTGTCCTGAAAACCAGAGGGATCTGGGCTTTGCCCCCTGTGTCCTGCACCCTTGTTCCTGTCTCCTCCACAGCGAGGAGCGCCCAGCACGCCGTGGTTTGCTTTAAAAAATGTTGGTCTGGAAAACTCTGTTCCTCTCGGCATTCCTTGGCTTTAGTACTATCGGATTCGCCAGATCACCTCTTGCAGCACAGAAAGCACTGGAGACAGCGACCCTTCCCAGGGCACCCCAGCCCTGCGCCTCCCTCCCCCAGGGGGTTTGTGCTGCTGGTGCTGACCCCTCCTTTCCCTCTCCCTGTTCCCAGCACTTCAGCACTGCCGGCGACAGGACAGCTCCCAGGAAAGAGCCGGAGTCGGGAATGTTATGGCAGAGGTGCTTTAGCTGTGCTGAACCCTGGGTGGAGTGCGGGAACGGAGGAACTGCTGCCCGAACTCCCTCCTGCTGCCCGAATCCCCTCCTGCTGCCTGAATTCCCTCCTGCTGCCTGAATTCCCTCCTGCTGCCTGAATTCCCTCCTGCTGCCCGAACTCCCTCCTGCTGCCTGAATTCCCTCCTGCTGCCCGAACTCCCTCCTGCTGCCTTCTCCCAGTTCCCAGGCCCCTCCCTGGGGTGTGCGTGTTCATTTAGCTCTAGGAGTAGATGCAGCATTTCACAGCCTGACGGAGGCAAAGTCAGAGCCTTCCTCTGCAGTCAGAGGTATCTGGTTTTGTACAGAGAGCTGCTCCAGGATTTTTTAATTCCAGTTTTGGGCAGGACAAAGAACCCCTAATCTTTTGAGGATCTGGAGACGCTTCCACAACAAAATCATAACAGCTTTGATAAAACACTGAGTGTTTACAAGTGTGATACATTGCATTTTTCATGCATTTTCACTGTGTCACCCTCCCTCTGCCAGGGAACCCATCCCCAGTTTCTGCACTGTCCTTCCCCCGTGCTTTGTGCACATGTATTTCAGGCACAAGTAAGCTGGCACACGTAGTGCATAAATATTTAACCACCTTGCCTGAAGTTTTCTTTTAGAAGCTTACGTGCTTTTAAGCCTACATATTTCTGCCTGAGGGATTAATGGTGCAAAAAGAAATCAGTCTAAAACTGAAAACAGCTCTAGGAAATTTGTTCTGAACTTCTCATGTTGAGCTCCAGGAACTATTTCCTCTAAAAACGCAGGGATGCAACAGGTTTTGAAGTTTTGTCTCTGAAGCTAAATTTGACTTCAGAATATCAATGGCAGTAAGCATCCTTGGGCATGGAAGAGCGAGAGGAGAACCCAGAGCTTGCCTTACAGGAATATCTCCAGGCGGGTTTCCATCTCAGTGGAAATGTCAGCTCATCATTTCAGGAGCTGATTATAGTGAGGCCCTGAAAAATGCTGGAGTTGCTGTCTTTCTTTCAGCAAGGAAACATTTCTGTTCAGCCACAGGAGAGCCTTGACAGGGGCAGTTCACCCTTGGCAGCACCAGCAGGGACAGACTACACAGAATCCCAGAATCCCAGAATCCCGGGATGGTGGGGGTTGGAAGGGACCTCTGGAGATCACCCAGTCCAACCCCTCTGCCAAGGCAGGGTCACCTGGAGCAGGTGACACAGGAATTTGGATTTTAGGGATGTCTCCAGAGAGGGAGACTCCACATCCTCCCTGGGCAGCTGTTCCAGGGCTCTGCCCCCTCCATGGACAGAAGTCCTTCCTCAGGCTGAGGTGGAACTTGTTGTGTTTCAGTTCCTGGCCATCGCTCCTCATCCTGTCACTGGCACCACTGAGCAGGGTCTGGCACCATCCTCTGACAGCCCTGGGGGATTTGTGTGGATCCATGGGGTATTTGTGTGGATCCATGGGGTATTTGTGTGGATCCATGGGATCCCCTCTCAGCCTTCCCCTCTCCAGAGTGACCAGGCCCAGCTCCCACAGCCTCTCCTCACAAGAGAGACACTCCAGACCCCTCATCCTCTCTGTGCCCCCTCTGGACCCTCAGATCTCCCACGACTGGAACATTTTGGGTGAGCATTATCCCTTGTCCCTCCGAAGGCTCATGGCTGAGGTGGGGCAGGGTCAGGCTGGGCAGCTCTTGGCACAGATGTTGTTCTGCCCCACTGCTGCTCCCCCAGAGTCCCATCCCCTTCCAAGGCTCTGTGTGGGGCTCCATAAACACCATCCTCAGGCGCCACAGGGAAAAGCCTGATCAGGGCTCATCCTGAGCCTGACTTCCCTGCTGAGACTCCTGACAAAGCTGCTAATTAATTCCGGCTGTCACAGAATTTTTGTGCATGTATTCCGTATTTATAGCTTGCCGGCTTTTACACTGACATTTTATGAGATTATTCATTTTGTATGTAATTAATACTAATAATGAGGAAAAAAAAGAAAGAAAACAATTATCACAGTTATCTACAGAACAATTAGCCACAGAAAACTGTCTGTCACTTGCAGATGTGTTCAGGTGTGTGAGTGGCCCCTGCACTGATGGTCTGGGTAATGCTGACCATGGAGCATTAGAAAAAGGGACAAGCAAACTCGTGTTTGCCTGCCAAACTATTGTGGTGCAAATGTGACTTTCAGAAGGGGAAGCAGACTTTTCCAGCTGCTTTTTAGTGAAGTGACTGGAAGGAAATAGGATCCCAGCTGGAGGAGGATATCCCCATGACCATGCCCTGGCTCCCATCAGAGGCAGATGGGTTTGCAGTTCTCTGCCAGGCTGGTTTTCCATGTATCCTGGGGGAAACCTGCAGGGTTTTACATTCCTGTTGCTGAAGGATCCACTGTGGCTGGGGTACCTGGTGTGTTTACCTTCTCCTCCAATCCTCTGGGATGCCGTGGCTCTGAGTTTGGGTGAATTATGTATTTACCAACCCCTCCAACCCCTCGGGATGCTGTGGCTCTGAGTTTGGGTGAATTATGTATTTCCCAACCCCTCCAACCCCTCGGGATGCCGTGGCTCTGAGTTTGGGTGAATTACGTATTTCCCAACCCCTCCAACCCCTCAGGATGCCATGGCTCTGAGTTTGGGTGAATTATGTATTTCCCAACCCCTCCAACCCCTCGGGATGCCGCGGCTCCGCCTCCCGGGGCTGCCTTACCTTGAAGAAGGTCATGGTGGATCCGTCTCTGACAGCCCCGTACTCTATCTTGGTTTGCTTTGCCAGGTCATCCGCCGAGTCGATGGGGGATTCCATCCTCTCCACAGTCAGGAAGGCAGCCAGGTTGGCAGTATAGGATGAGATTATGATTAAGGTGAAAAACCACCATATTCCTCCCACTATTCTGGTGGAAAGAGCTTTGGGCATCAGCTCTGATCCTGTTACAACACCATCAAAACAATCATATTAAAACGAGGCTGAAGGACGCCTTTCCTGATACCACAGACTGGTTTTAGGCACACAATGCTTTTATGAGCTGTAGCATGATAAAATGATTTCAACAATAATCTCACAGATGCACAGCTGACATTTATAATGGTAACACACCGGGAAGGGGATGTGTGCCATGATACATGACAAATGGAATTATCCTTGAGCTCCCTTACCTCTCTGAGCTAACCATCCTTGTGATATTAACCTTGTACATCCCCAGCAAGCTACTCTGGTATTTTTGTCTGCTTCTGGGGTCCCTTTGTGCCCGCACGCTGCAATTGATTTTGTAACCAGAGCTCTTTAGCAAACTCTGTTCTGCTCACAGCTACCCGCCAGAGACACCTCACGGGAGGAGCCTGCCCTGTGCCTCCTATGGACACATCTCAGCACCAACAGGGAGATCAATGCAGCCCCGGCGGCCCGCAGTGAACCTCAGCTCAGCCCCCACACTTCTATCCGTGTGTGCTTCACGTCTGAGGAATCAGAGGGTCCATGGACACGTCCCTCGCATCCTCGGGGCGATGCCAAGTTTTGGACAGCGTGTTTAACACCCATTAGTGCTGGACAGGTTTCAGCACTGCCATAAATCCCCGCAGAGCAGCCCGTGTTACCTGCACTGAAATGGTTTCAGGCAGCCCTGATCACCCCTGTTTCAGCCACAGAGATACTGGTGTTTCCAAGCATTCTGAGGCAAATTTTCTGCTCTTTTTTTGGGGAGGCCATCCTGAATTCTGTCCATGACGTGGGATTCAAGGATCTGGTTCAGCAAAGCTCTAAAGCTGCCACCTGAGGACTTTTGACTTCAAAGTTAAGTTTTTGCATAATTATTTTGCTGATGAGGGATGGACTTAAGAAAATACTTAAGTGCCTGTGAACAGAGGGCTCAGGGCTAAAGCTTTTGATGTGACAAATGTATTTTTATTATTGTAAAAACACGCTGATATAAGATGTCTCCCCAGCTATTCAATGAGTTCTGCAAGAAATTTCACCATGTTACAGAGAAGGTTTTCAGACTTTGCAAAAACTCTGAATGTGACTTTTGGGGCAGAGAGCGAAAGGGTAAAACCTTCCCCACCAACCAGCAAACAGATTAGAGCTGGCTTTGTAAACACAGAGCTGTGTCTCTTAAAGGTCAGAGCTGAGCTTAGCCCAAGGGTTGGAGTGTGTTGACAGAGCTGCCAAACAGCGAGAGCACTCTGAAGGCAAAAACTCTCACTGGAAACTTCCCAGTCTGAAAGGAGTTGTTTCCAGAGCTGTAGCTCTGTCTGGGTTTGTGTTTGGGGTTCTGCTGTAGTTTCTTGCTTTTCAGATTAGATTTTTTCTTTTTTAAATACAATGAGATATTTCCTCGTTGCTCTCTATTTCTAAGCTGGGGTTGAACTGCAAAAGCTGTGCTGATTCAGGGCATCCTGAAGGAATTCTCGCTTTTAAGCTTAGGCAGCCATACAAATGGAATTCCTCCACTTGGCCCCCGATGCTGTGCCACACACACGGAACGTGCCAGTGCTGCTCAGCAGTGGATGGAAAATCCCTTGTGCTGCCTTAGTGGGGGCAGGTGCCAAACCTCCTGCGATTCCCTGCAGCGAACGGCGTTTGTGGGACAGAACACGCTCAGTTCACCGGGCTCTGAGCACCACAGCCTGGCGATCCTGCACTGAGTGACTGCTCTGGGGAGGTGACAGCAAACCCTGCTCCTGGCTGAGCCCAGTGGGGCAGCACCTCGTTTTTCCCATGGTTATTCCAGTGTCCACCTTTCTACGTGCCTCGGGGCAGCAAAAAGCTTATCATAGAATAATAAACTGGCCTGGGCTGCAAGGGACCTTAAAGATGATGCTGTCCCACCCCTGCCATGGCAGGGACACCTCCCACTATCCCAGGCTGCTCCCAGCCCCATCCAACCCGGCCTTGGGCACTGCCAGGGATCCAGGGGCAGCCACAGCTGCTCTGGGCACCCTGTGCCAGGGCCTCCCCACCCTCACAGGGAACAATTCCTTCCTAATACCAAATCTAAACCTACTCTGTCAATCTGAGTCCATTCCCTGTATCCTGTCCCTCCATCCCTTGTCCCCAGTCCCTCTCCAGCTCTCCTGGAGCCCCTTTAGGCCCTGCAAGGGGCTCTGAGCTCTCCCTGGAGCCTTCTCCTCTCCAGGTGAGCACCCCCAGCTCTCCCAGCCTGGCTCCAGAGCAGAGGGGCTCCAGCCCTGGAGCAGCTCCAGGGCCTCCTCTGGGCTCTCTCCAGCAGCTCCAGGTCCTGCTGCTGTTGGCCCCAGGGCTGGGGCAGCTCTGCCGGGGGGGTCTCAGCTGAGCACAGGGGCACAGGGGCAGAATCCCCCTCCCCTGCTGCCCAGGCTGTGGCTCAGCCCGGGATCTGCTCCATCCCCCTGCTCCCGGCGCTCTCTGCCCTGGCTGCTCCCGCCTGCCCCGTCCCTGGCTGAGCTGGGCTCTGAGGGACAGCTCTCCTTTCTCACAGTGACAGCTTCCCTGGATGGATTGGATGAAATGCGCCCTGTTTGGATGCTTTCAGAGGATGCAAACACGTCTGAGACTTCCAGGGGAAAAACAGGGGAAGCGGCATCTAAATCAAAATGTTGCCAGCAAGACTCGGGGGCAGAGACAATACTTGCTGAAGTCTCTCTAGTGCCTTTTTATGGCAGACATGACAGCCAATCCTGATCCAGACTTTGCTCACGCTCTGTAGAAAAGAGAAAGTCTGATCATCACATTTTAAAATTTAATCACAAGTGGCTTCCAGTCAAGCATAACGAGCAGCTGCTGCCAAGGAGGAGGAGCGCAACGCTAGACCCAGACTTCCACCACCACTCACATCATGTCCAAACTCTTCACGTGACCATGATGCACAGACAATCACACCACAAGTTTGCACATGGAAACATTTGTGTTGCCTTACAAATGTTTTTTGTTTTTTTTTTTTTTTTCCTTTCTTTCTTTCTTTTTCTCTCTTTCTTTGGTTTTGTTTTGAATCTTCTTAAAAGACAAGCAGAGTCTGGTTGGGGCTGACTGTCATGTACCCAAGGTAGTGGTAACGAGCAGACACTGCATCCCACAGTTTGCTGTGGATGATGGTAAACTCCAAAAAAGGCAGGACAGGAAACACAGAATCCTGGGGCACTTTCACACACAGGGCAACCACAGTTAGATACACACACCTGCCTGATACTGTAAAACCTCAGCCTGTGTTTTACTGACAAATTGGAAGGAAAACAAAACCAAAAAGCTCCAAAACAAAGCAGAAATGCTCTTCTTTCATCCAACCTCCTTCAAGGCAGTTTCTGTGGGGAAGCTCTATATCCTCTCAATACAATAATGCACCACTAAAAGCAAGTGCACCTTAGATACAATACAAACTTTAGTCTCTACCATATCTAGGAAAAAATCCTCTTTCTTTTTAAATTTCCTTTACTGCTACTCATGTCTGTTAAAGAGGAAAGAATAAACTGTACCTGTATGAATGCAGAGATGGTTTTACATTCCTTACTTAAATGTTTAGGAATTTAATACCAAGGTACTGCTGGGCTTTGCCTTTTTGGTTGTCATGGAGTGAGGTCTTTTTTGTTCAGCTTTGGTTCAGCTTGAAATGTTTGTCAGAAAATGTGTTCTCTCTTTTTCAGTGGACCCCAGTTTTGGTGAAAAGTGATTTAATTGGAAACCTTAGAACATAAATGCCCTAAACAAATGTGTTTAGTACACGGGTCTATTTGAGTTCCCACATGAAGTAAGCTTCACTGCCCCTCCTTGGCATCTGAGTAAAATGTCAGCTGTTTCCAAAATCATCAGCAACGGGGGCTTGTGCCTGGGTTAAGTTAAGGCTTCTGGGGTTGGATGTATTTACAGAGGGATGGGGCTCATACCTGCAGAAAAGCCATAGAAAACAAGGGTTTGGTGTTGGTGTTAAACAACATGTTTGACAAGTGCCTACAAACTCAGCAACCCTCCTGGAGAAAGAGCATCTTTCCTTGTTTGGCAGCTGGAACAGTTCTTCTAGGCCAGCTAAGGCTGTTTGTGTTGGGATGGAGCCCAACGTTCTCCTGTTGCCAAACCTCTTATACCAATAAACTCAACTTCAGCATGAAGCACTTCATATCCCTCTTGCAATTAATTTGCATTTCAGCTGCAGAACTCCTGTGTGGTCCTGTCTGCTCCCCTTTCTCTCAGATGCTTGCCCTCCTTCCTCCTGGTCGGGGTTGCACAGGCTCCCCCGTGGCAGTGGCACATGGCTTAGTTCCCTTCTGCTACTCTGGGTGCGTGAGATCAGGTTTTACAGTACACGCTGCATTTACAGAGGGTGGAGTTTACCAGCACAGAAGCCCTTGAGCAGACTGTGGGACGTGTGCGAGACCGAAGTGTAACCGGTGTACCTTGCTGCATGAGAGCTCCAACTCCAAACCAGAAACTATTTAGTAAAGTAAAATTGTTTTCCACCACATCTGAGTCTGGGTTGCACGGGTGGGGGTTATACCACTCGTATGGTGTAAACCTGTGGCAGTCAACAGAAACAGTCCGTAAACATCGAGCAGAGGACACACGGCAAAGCCGCCCAGCAGCGGCACCAGGCGGGGCCGGCCAGGGCACGGCCGGCGAAGGACAGCCGGGAGGGCTCGGCCCCGGGACAGCCAGCGGAGCCGCACCCGGCAGGAAGGGCTGTGCCCGGGACGCTGGCACCGCGCCGTGCCGGCCGTGCAGCGGCTGTGTGGCGATGGACGGCACGCTGCCGGGTGGCACGGGGCTGCTGCCGCCGCTCTCCTCCGTGCCACGGCCCCGCGGCTCCTGCCCCGCTCACGGGGCGCCGCTGGGAGCCGCGGGGCTGCTCCCGGGAAGCGCTTCGGGAATAAGGAAGGAGCGGCAGCCCTCTGCGGGCAGCAGCGCTCGCTGTCCGGCGGGGCTGGACGTGCCGTCCCCGCAGCAGCCGCTGCCCACCGTCCCCAGGACCGCCGGACACTCGGGGCTGGCAGGGCCCCACCGGCACGCGGAGCCCCAGCCTGGAGCAGGGGCCCACGCAGGAGCAGCCCCCAGCCCCGTAGGAGCCCCCTGCTCCCCCGGCTCTGGTCGGAGCGGGGGCAGCTCCCACAGCCACGGGGACGCGGGACGGGCGCCGTGCGGAGGGAGCTGCACAGCGATCCCTGGGAGAACCCCGGGCTGAGCGCACACCCGAGGAGCACCCCAAGGACTGCCCCTCCTCAGCGTGCCCGCCCTGGCTCCCCGGTGCGGCGTGGCTTCCCCACGGGGCGTGTGAATGCAGCTCTAATTGGCAACCTCACCCAACATTCTAATTACTGTTGCAACAATATAATTAAGCATTGAATTTATGCACGCTTGCGAGCGGAGTGCCTTGCTTAGCTGGAGTAATGAAGTCTGGTAATAATGAGCCCGTTAATTGGGAGAGGATGTAGCTTAGGATACCATCAGCTGCACAATACCCAGAACGAGAGCAGCAAAAATCACGACAAAAGACAAAGTTTTCAGGTTCAAGTTACAACAGTTCTGCATGCACCCATCAAAAGAAGAGGAATCCCCAAGTCGTGTTTCAGATTTGTGCTGGAATAATGGAAGCAGGTGTTGTGGAGTGACCAGACTGTTCCCAACTCAGTCCATGCACACAGAGGGAAACACATCCTTAGCAAGAAACCCTGAGTTAGGACCAGTAGGTTGCCAACAGCCCTAGGAGTGACAAGTTCCCCCCACAGGGTTCACACAGGACAGGAAGAAGAATAAATGCCTCTGTCTGACCTGCCTGGGAAGCCCAAAGCTGGGATTCTGCAGGGTTTCAGAAAACCACCACATTCAGTGAGTTAGACAACGTCTCCATCACGGAAAGAGCAAGAGAGCCATTGCTAGAAAGTGGCCATGAAATTCTGGCAGCAAAGCTCTGTCTTCCAGACTGGGAAGGTTTTTCTAGCCCTGGGTCTATGTTTCAATGTGTTAGCAGGGTGTATGTCTCTTTTCATCTCGAAACAAAAGCTGATTTTGTTCTCGTGTTTCTATTGCTGCGCTGAGCTCTGGTTCACAGTTCAGCAGAATTCACTGCTCAGAGCTTCTGTTTTCCTGGCCTTTTTCCCCATGGTTTTCTCCCTCTGCAGCAGCTGTGCCGAGGTTTCCGATAAAGGTGAGATGCTCAAGGTCACCCAGCACCTTTTTCCACAGGGCCTGTGTGACGTTATTGACTCAGCTACTTGGCTCTGCCTTCACTGACGTAACAGCACAGCTGACATGGCATTAGCAGAAAGGGGAATTCTGGCAGAAAACACCTCATTCATCCACTGGCAGTGTACTTGGAACAGAGCTTTGCCAGTCTGCAACCCTTCACAGTGATAAAACCTCAGTGTTTGAGTTTAAAAATTAACGCAACGATGACAGGGTATGTAAGGCTCAGAGACAAATGAGAAATTATTCAGCTGCTGAAAAGCTGAAAGAAATGACAGGAGGATTATATCGGTCTGTGCAAACGATTCCCAAGTATTTGTTTTCCAGGAACTGATGTCAAAATGTGGGTAACCATTTAATTTACCGTGGCAGTGCTAAGGAGTGGATGGTTTCTGGGGTTATTAAAACCAACCGGTAATCGCCGAAACACTTTGCAAATCTTACAGAAATCTTCATGTATTTGGAGACATGGACAGGTCTCGATGAGGGTTGCAAGAACAGCTTAGCTTAAACTGTAAAAATCCAAATTAACACGAACACAATTTCACTTCCTCAGCCCATGCAGCTGAATGCAGCCAGGCACTGCTTGCCGGCATCAGCTCAAGGAAAGCGTTTGTGTTCCCTTCCACTGCTCTGAGGTGGAGGGGGCTGGGGGATGTTTTCAGTCTTGGCACACAACTGCAGAAAAGTCAGTCTGTCAGAGTGGAGCAGATTTCAGATTAGTCACGACTGAGATCATGGGTTGTGTACAGTGGAGTTATTATTTATGGTACAGTGAGGCACTGCAGGAGCCTGGGGGAAGTCACGAGTAATCGTCCACAGCCCCACAGCTGCCAGGGAGGGATAAACTCCTCTTTCACCTCAGGCCACCCTGAGTTAAAGAAGTTAACCCCTGACCTCTCCTCCTGTAATTCACAGAACCATTTCAGGTGGAAAAAACCTCTAAGGTTGGACCTCCAGCAAAACTAGGTTCAGCTTTGGGGTTTTTCCCCTTGGAGCTGTGTGCACCGGGAGTGGAAAAGGGAAATGCCTACATGCAAGTAACAAACTGCTTTTCAGCACGTCTGCTGGGGTGGTGCCTCCTGATGCATCCCACTGGATATTTCTCTTGGAACAGCCCTTAGGGCAAGCAAAACCTCAGTGCAATACACGAAAGGGACAGCAGTGCTGATGAGAAAATACCAAGCCTTTGCAGAAAGGTTTTAGGACTGGATAACCCCCTCAGGGTGGTTTGATACCCCTGTGCTCCAGAGCCCATCCAACACCTGCGAGGGGAGAGGCTGTGGGGGCATCTCAAACTCTGTCTGGGCCTTACCTGGCAATGACAAAGAGGACGCAGCTGACTCCGAGGCAGGCCAGGAGCACGTACATCCAAATATCCGGGGAGAGAGGGTTTAGAAAGGAGAAGACCCCGGGGTTGGTCCCGTTGGGTTTCCGGTACAAGATGCTGATTCCCAGCGTCATGAAGGGCTTGGAGAAGTCAATCACTTTCTCTCTGACATAGGTAATGGTGAGAGGAGCAACAGCCAGGTCAGCTTTCTGGAAACACAAAAGGGAAAACACTCATGTCCTTCACGTTCAGCAAACCCACCGCAATTCCCTCCATTTCTGCCCCAAGAATGAAAAAATAAACCACATTTGGCCCAAATTCAACTAAATTTAACATTTCTAGGGTATTTTGGAGGGTGCAACACTCCGTTTGCTCTTTTTACAAGGCAGGGGAAGTTTGGGACATGGCCACTGATGGAGGTTTGCCCCCAACACCTGCAAACTGCTCATTCAGACTTTCCTACTCTGATGGGTGGCAAAACAGACACAGCAGTGGCTCTAAAAGGTGCAAACCACAGCCAAGATTTCATCTACAAAATGCCCCAGGTGAAAGGAGAATAGAGAGAGAAGGGTTCAGTCTTACATGGTCTATGAGTTCCTTGACCATCCCATTCCACTCTCCCTTGTCGTTCTGCGCTCCGTATTTGCCGTCAGAAACGAGCTTGACCTCGTAGATGAAGCCTAAAATATTTGACAGCTCCTTCAGCAAGTCCAGGCAGTACCCCTCGAATCTGTCATTGCCATACAAGGGCTTGTCAGACTTCTTGTACATCACGTAGGGATCCTCCTGCAGGAGAAGGCAGCAGACAGGCAGCGAGGGACGTGAGGCTCACTTCGGATTGGAATGGTTTCTCTGCACGATGGCAATGTTTTCCAAAGGGATTGCGAGGACACGGAAACCAGCAATCTACCCTGGGCATTAAAAGCTGTTCTAGGTGTGTTAACAAACTCACTGCATGAATTAGCATAAGGGCCCTAATTTTCAGTGGAATGGACGATTTGTGGCTCCCAGGAGCTTTAATTCCAGTTGTGCCCTGCAGCTCCAAACTCAGACCCGAGGTCTGGACCCTACATTGTCCCATGCCAAGGGACAGGACAGAGAGAGGATCCTAAATAACAGAGAAAAACCGTAAGGGGAACCTAACATTTGATATTCTGGTAAAAGTAAGTCTTTGCTGAGAACAATCTTTGAATGGAGCAAAGAGGAGATGGAGAACAGCAAAGGCAGATTGCAAAATACACTGTTCTTTTTCTTTTCACAGGATTTTGGACAGAAGAAGGTCTGGGCAAGCAGTTTAATGTGGCAAAACACCTCTGGCAATAGACGAGTAGTGTAGAAGGGAGCCTTTGAGCTCCTTCCCTCCTCCTGAGGAATTAGGCAGAGCAATTGCAAAAAAAGTGGCATTACTGGGCAGGCGGAAAGCATGAGGCAGAGCAGCTCCCGAGTACCCAGTTACACCTTTTCCATTCCTCACAGTAAGAACAGCGACTCAGTCTGTCTGTCTGCTGTTTGCCACTCTCTTTCAGCCCTCTTGGCCTCATTTTCAGCACAACAGAGGATGTACAAGCACTGAGTGCAAAGCTGAGTGTCGGTGTGTGTTCGTTCCCCCGGGAGGAAGCGTGCGCAGGGTTTGTCGGAAAAGCTGGAGAAAGTGACACAATTTTGGAGGCAGAGGTTCCCGGGAGCCTTCCACTGGCAGCGGGGTGGTTTTGAGTCAATCTCACGGGTGCGTGTGTGGATCCTGAGCCTAAATCTAAGGATCTGGGGCGCCTTACCAGAATGGTGGTGACGATGAGTGTCCGGTTGGCCAAGGAGTCCGTGATGTTGGTGGAGCGGTCCTTGTTGCTGTCCGTCATGTTAAGGCCACTGTAGGAGTTCCAGACCCCGATCTGCACAGAGGAGAGCGGGTGAGAGGCTGCCCTAATCCCCACAAGCCCTGAAGCACCGGCCTCGGGGCTCTGGTCACCTCAGGAAGGGACTGAGTGCTGGAGGAGGGCAGGAGCTCGGAGAAAGGCAGCAACACCAAGGGCTGGTTCAGAAACCCCAGGGAACGACTGCAAAATGCAGAAATGCAAACCCAGGAGCAGTGAGAGTACGAGGCTTGGCTGTGCAGTGCTGGGGTGGCCAACTGGCTCCTCAAGTGGAACATGCTGGCTTTGTTCCCTGCTAAAAAAATGTCAAATGTCTATTTTTTTGATTTTTTTTAGATTTTTTCAATGGTGGAGTTGAGACACGTGGCAAGACCTCTCTCTTCTTCTAGAACAGGTTAAAAGCCTGAGTAACTACATTGGAGCAGACTGACGGATGCACTGGCCTTTTGCCTGCCCTGTGCCTTCAGCAGGTTTAGCAAAGATTATTCTGTCATTCCTGGACTCCTGCATATGCCAGAGCTATCACGGTGATACCATTTCACACCCCGAGCAGTATTTGTTCAGCAAACATCAGTGGCCAAAGGCAAATTCCTTTCTAGCCCCGGAGACAGTGAAAACTCCCAGTATTTACTGCCCAATCTGAAGCCTCCGGGGAAGATCTGTGTGACTTCAGCGGATTTGGAACTACACCTTGTGGGGGCAGAAATTCTAACCATGCTATGTACTCAGCTCAGTACTTACCCAGCTTAAATGCAGTCTGGAAGCATCTCCAGTGTTTTTGCCCTTGGATTTTTGTGCCCAGCCTGGCTGAGGGCTGATGTGAGGAGCTCCAGGCGGGGAGCTGGCTCAGGCAGTTTGGTTTGTGCTGGGCACTGTGGGGAGCACAGCCATTTCAAACAAACTCGGGGTTTGTGCCCCCGGGTGCCACTGCTTTTGCCTTTCACCAACTTCTATTTTTTTCCCAAATTCTTAATGGGGACAGCCACGCCACTTAAAAAAAAAGTGTTTGTGCCAAGCATTTGTCAGTCATTCCCTTTGTTTCCAAAACTAGATCAGGCCGGGAAGCTGATCTGGAAAGCACACAGATTTACAAAGCAGATAAAATGTTGGCTATTATGACAGCCTGGGCCAGGATATATCCAGCGTCCTTGGCTTTGCACCAGGGCGGACGAGCCCTTCTGCTCAGTGTTGCTGCCTGGGAAGGCGTTTGCTGGCCGGCAGCAGGGAAGGAGGAGAAGAGCCTGGGAGCAGGGAGCAGCACAGCCACGGAGCACACGGAACACGCCGGGAGAGCACAGGGACGGCCCTGGCCGGGGGGCGTGTGAAGGATGAGGCCGAGGTAGGACATCACTGTGGGGAGCCCAGGGGATATTTTGCAGTTTAGTGACAAGTCTGAGAGGTGTCACGAGCCCTTCCCAGCGAGCCCGGGCTCTGAACCAACTGTAATTTGCTTTAAATGGGTTCAGCAGAACACGAGATGCCTGCAGTCAGAAGGGAGATTGCTCCTGCGTGTCAGGGGATGATCTGCTCCCAGGAACGAGGGGAGAGGGCCTTTGTGCCTCAGCCCGATCCGCTGGAGATTAAACTGGGTTATTAATGTATGTGCTTCATGAGAACGCAGAAAGGGTTCTAGAGGGGGTTTTACACCGGTCTGTTCTCACAAAAACAACACAACCCCAAAACCTTTATAAACTGCGCATGAGGGAGAGGTGTGGAACAATGAGATCTGTGTGAACCATGGACAAAACACAATTCTAAGCACTATAAAAAATTTCTGTCTCATGACTGCAGAGCGCTTTAAACTTGGTGGATGCAGTTTTTATCTTCTCCTCATAGAACAGCACGCAGGGGTTGTAAGTCCTGTGGGGAGCAGAGCGTGGAGCTGCTCTCCAAATCCCGCTTTTGTGTTTTAAGCACCTTATGTTCAAAGAGGGATGAGATTCCTGGGGTAATTTACATCTTTTACAAACGAGCTTAGTCCCAAATTTCCGTATGTTAGTGAATGACAGCACCCACTTAATCATCTCTATTATTTTCTGTAAGGAGCTAATAACACACTCATCCAAATTTTGAGGCAATAATGCTCCAACGCTGCCAGCACTGAGGGGTTTGTGTGGGGAAAACCACCCCCAACCCTGCACATTAAACCAGACTTTGCAGCTGATGCCGATACACATCCAAAATAGTGTAATTTTGCCCCTCATGGTAAATTTTAGGTGAATCAGGAAGGAGGGCACCTGAGAAAAGGACCGGTTTTGCTGCAGCCAGGGAAAGAAGGAAAAGCACAACTCCCAAGAAGTAAAATAATAATTAAACCCCCCTGATTTTGGTGAAAAAGCTGAATCCTGCCAAGATCTTTATAGTCTTTGGAATTACAGTGTCTCAAGTGGAGATAAACTTATCCTGCCAGGAAAATTCCTGCTTTCAGAGAGACTGTTGTCTCTAAACTGCAATAGGAGAGTCACTATCAAAACCCAAGGGCTGAGTGTGAAGACCCAGCCCAAAGGGTTTTGGCGTCACCCGTCTGCGTACAAACCTTCTTCCACACTTTATATAAATGATTAGAACCCTCGCCAGCAGCCTTGGTACGGGGAAAAATAAACAGAGTGCTTCATTAAAAATGCAAAGAGAAGCCGTCTGGAGAGCTGTGTGGGAGCAATTACAGTTAAAGTCTCAATTAACCCATCGGCAATTACCACGCGGAGCTGAGCCAGCACACGGAGCAGGGGCCAGCAGCCCCGGGAGCTGCTGTCCCCTGCGCTGGGGTTTGGGACACCCGCAGCAGCCGCCCCCAGGGCAGCTCACGCTGAGGGCTGAGGAAAGGCACAAAGAACCAATCCAGCCTCACAAACGTGTACAACTCTCAACACCTCCACCTTGCTGAGGCTATTACTCAAGCACCTCCTTTCCTCGCTCCCTCGTGTCACATTTATCTGTGCATTTCTATATAAATTTACCTATCTCTAGACATGAATTTACCATCCACAGCTGCAGTGGCCCGAACTGAAAATGAGGTGCACTTAAAGTGATTCTTTCCATTAGATAAGTATTGCCTGCCCCAGGTTCCTCTCCCATACCTCGAAATGCGCGGTACACGCTGTAAAATAAAAACCCAATCCTACCAGCCCTGCTTTAACTTTGACTCAAAGCACTTGAGAATAGCGGGGTTTTTCACCCCAGTCACAGGAGATGCAAGCTGAGGAAACACGCCCTGGTCAAATTAGCTTTTTGCCATGTGTGCTTTTTTACAAAAGACCTGCTTACCTTTTCCGTGCCTTCCTCCTTGAGGCTGATGATGTCCAGGTCGAAGTCCTTCCTGAGCCCGTCGGTTTTGTTGAAGGTGATGCGCCCGGTCAGGCCGTCCCACCGCGCCTGGGGACACAAGCACACCCTCCCTGTGGCACCCAGCACGAGCTACTCCGAACCCAAACTTCCAAATTTAGGGGGGTTTAAGCGTATGTGGCTTTGCTTTTTTTGACAAAACCCCCTTTTTTGGTTGTTTAGCTTCTCTCCGACATGTTTTGCATTTTGCAACCAGGCACAAGTCTGTGACAGTTTCCATAGATTGATTTACACATGTCTGGTGCTGATAAAAAAATACACGCTGACTAAAGAGAGAGAGAGAACTGCACGTGCCCAGAGCCGGGGCAGTCCTGCACTGCACAGGAATTCACCAAGGAATTGAAAAAGGGAGTCTGCTTTGTCCGAGCTGTGGGGCTGGACCTTGGAGCTCCCAGGAGAAGCCCGGGCAGTCCCAGAGACCCCAGGGAAGCTCTGCAGGGTGAGCACACGGAGTGCCACACCGGGGCTGCAGGACAGCACACGAGTCACGGAGGAGCAGGTCTGGCCAAGCAGCACCTTCCCGTTCCAGCCTGGCCCAGGGAATCCCAATCCTTGCTGTAAACGGTGGCACTGGGGCCTGGATTGGTCCTGCACAGCCAGGAGGATGCCCTGTGCTGGGAACCCTTCTTCAGGGAGAAGGATCAAGGGCAAGGATGGACCTTCTCCACAATTTCAGTTTCCTGTGTCTTGTGAACTTCCCACCCCGCCCGTTTGCCTGGAAATGAGATTTCCCTCCCTCCCTCCCCATTTTGTCCTCAGAGCTGGTGCTTGTCCATAAAACAAAGTGATGGGTTTCAAAGTGCAGACAGTTTTGATAATCTATTTTTGGGAGCTCCCCCACTAGATTAAATTGGTCAAAGCTACAGTGAGAGCTGCTGATAAATGATGGCGTTGTTCCTTTGTGTGTGTCAGCCATATAATTTTACATTACAAGCTTTTCCACCACACATCGTTCCTTGCCTCATTTAATTTATTGGAGACAGAGGACAGAAGGAAAGCTGCATTAAAAATCACCACACTTACAGACTGGTGTCTCCCTGTTTAACCGGAATGCCAGCCCTGAATCTGCGGGATTTAATCTCGGATGCTGGGGAGTTCTCACCACGTGTCTCAGGCAAATCTGGTGCACTTGGAATTTGTGGAAACAGCAGGACTTTGAAACATACTCGAGTAACATAAGAATGGAAAAAGCATAAATTCAACAAACTTGCTGTGAGGTTTTCCACCTTAATGACTTGGGAATATACAAAAGTCTCTGCTGTAAACAGCGAAACACTTGCAGGGTTATTTATTATTTGTTTATTTAGTGTGCTGATATAATCAAGGTAGCAGGGGGGACACGTATGAATGAATTTCAATCTCTAATATCTCTTTTCCAGCCTGTCTCTTTATTCCTCTGCTGTGCCCCCATCTCTCATTCATAAAGATGGAACATTTTATAAAATCTGCTCTTCAGAGCTCAGTTTCTCCTGGAGGGTGAGAGCTCCCGTTCACTGAGCACATATCCTGTGCTTGGCTTCCCTGCTAACGGGGGATGATCCTGGATGAACATCCCACACGTTATGCTGGGAACTGGCAGCAGGAGCCTCCATCTCCATTCTTGTGGAAAAGAGATTTATATGGTGAAATGCATCTCACTTTTCCAAACGGGCTTTGGTACTTCTGCCTCTGCACTAAAGGACGGAAAAGGTGCTACAAGCTGCTTGAATTTCAAGGTACAGAGAAGAGCACAGGGCCTTTGTCCAACTTCAGTCCCACTCAGACCACCAAATAATGACCCAAACTGTTCAGTATAAACAGGAGCCAAGGAGTGTTTCTCAGAAGGGTTAAATGCTGATGGGATTTTTAAACCCTAATGGTGAGCAACACGCTTCAAATACCATCTGAATTCTAAATTTAATTTCTGTTTTGTATTTCATTTCTTCTAAACAGAAACAGAGAAAGCAGCAGTTGCAGGGTTCTTGTTAATTAACAAACTGAAATGAAGCAGAACTTCCTGAAGAGCCAGGAGCTGCACGAGTGTGTATCACAGAGATGGGATTTCATGCTTTCACACACAGGATTTATGGCAATTTTCATGTTTCTGGTGACACACGGAATGCTACAGGACATAACAGGAGTTGAATTGGAACCTGATCAGGTAATTCATCAAAGGGCATCACAGTGAGCAGCTGCTCAGACCCTTTCTCACTGAGCCTCGAGGAGGGAGTGGACAGAACAGGTTGCAGACACAACTTCAGCCACCTTCCGAGGCTGCCAGGCACCTGCCGTGGCCAAAGTACACAAAGCAACCTAACGAGAGCTGTGAAACTCCCTGCTTTTACTGCCTGAAAAAATGAGGCTTGTGGCTAAGTACAAGCTGAGCTCCGGGGCTAAATATTCCGACTGCAATTCCTGTCAATAGATTGATGGGAACTTACAGCAGCAGGGGAACGGAGCTGACTCAGCCTCCAAGGTCAAACAGCCCAGAGGAGTTTCATCAATTCCCACCCATCAAATGCTCTTTGTATCAATTTCCACTCCACCGTCTGCGATCAATCCCTGCAGCAGCCTCCCTCCCAGCCGGGCCGCCAACAGCTCGATCCCAGGATCAATCGGCTCGGCCGCTTCCCCACTCACCCCAGAACCACGGAACACCCTCAGTGGGAGGGGACCCCCAGGGATCGCCCAGCCCAGCCCCTGGCCCCGCGCAGGCACCAAACAATCCCAGCCTGTGCATCCCTGCGCGCGGTGTCCAAACGGACCCGAGAAATTCCCCAAACACACCAGATTTACTTATTTATTTTGCAGAACACGCCCTGTAGTCTTTATTTTTCTCTCTCTCTTTTTTCCTTCTCTCGCTGTTTACGTGTAACTTGAGAGTTTGGAAACTTTTTCCTAAAGGCAAGCAATCAGCTGGGTTTTTCTCCAGCTTTAATGGGAGTTTGGCCAGCAATCACTCAGCTGGACTCCTCACTGGGAGAGGAGCACACGCAGAGGCTGGGGTGAAGTCTAATTAGGGATAAGAATATTTTCCTACCTACTCTGTTTTGTCCTGGGATTATCCTGACCCACAATATACATATATATATATTTAATTCTTGGGGTTACAATCTGTTTATTTATTATCAGAAGTTCCTAGACAAAATGAACATCACTTAATGATTTAATGTACATTCCTAATTAACCACAGGGGTGAAGGAACCGATATTCCCAAATTTCTGATGAGGGCTGTGATGGTATCTGACACTGGAATGAAAAGTTTAAAAACCTAGGAACAAAAACCTAAACCTACAATGCTCAGAACTCCTCAGGTCACTTTTATGTAACCAAATCTCCCAAGGCCATAAATAACAATACCACTGTAATAATGAATTATTATTATTATTATTATTATTATTATTATTATTATTAACAACAACAACAACAACAACAATAATAATAATAATAATAATAATACCCAAAATGCTACTGACCCAGAACAGTTTAATTTTCCTTTGGCTCTCTTTCCTTTGGGAAGAGAAAGCCCCTGCTTTCTTGGGACTGCAGAGAGAGCTGCCAGACCGAGGCGACAGTGATATTGCTTCTCCTTGAAGAGGAAATCATCGTGTGTGGTGAGCCACACAGCAACTTGTCAGCTCTTACAATTAATCCTCTTATTAACCGAGATCCCCCAGGATTAGGGAATACAGTGAGCTGGGGGATGGCTTTGCCATTATCCTGCTCCAAATCTGGCATAACCGATGGAATAAAGAGAATTTCAGCACTCGCCAGCACAGGGCTTTATCTGCTGAGATAAACTGAGAATTATGATGCTCCACAGCCTCTTTCCTTGGAAGAGGTCCAGGAAAAGTCCTGGACTTTCACCGAGCAGCACCAGGATGGAAATGCAGTGACAAGCAGAAAGGTGCATTTTCCACAGCTGGAGGGGTGGAATTATTTTGGACTGGGAACAGGGAAAATGTGACCCATGCAATGTGTGTGAGGAAGCCTGGATATATAAAATATGTCCTGAAAAAATGTTTTGTGTGGCAAATGTCAAAAAATTTAGTCAAATAAAGTCACTTTATAGTGGTTCTTGCTTGTTTTTTATAAGCAAATCTACTGCCCAGGTAACGTTTAATGAAGTAAAAGCAGAATGGAAGAAAATAGATGTGATCTTTGTGTCAAACAGCTTGTTTTGATTTGGGATGTCACAGTATCAGCACCTTACAGATAATTTGTTATCAATTTTCATCAGCTCAATATGTATTTATTCTCAGCATGCAATCCTGCAATTACTTTGCAATCTGGGCATAGATCACTCCATAAATAAGTGTTTTTCCACTTGAAATTTGATTTCAGAATAAGGATTCCTGTTGACATTACCCTCAGCCATACATTGTCTTCTTGGGAAGCCGAGCTTTATTTCCTAATAAAGCCCCCTGGGACGCAGGTCAGGCAGTTGTTTTGTTTGCTCTCCTAATTAAGAGTTTTCAGGTCAAAGTAACAGCCAGTAATAGGCTCATAGCAGAAATGCACTTCATGGACAGGAAGTAAGTTTTGAAAAGTAAAACAAAGGAAAAAAGGCTGTTTTAGTGAGAGTGGATCCGGTGTTAATGTTAAATTATCTGATGGGAGAAGCCCTACCAAAGTAAACAACTGTTTTAATTTGGTGTAACTGAATATTGCAGCACCAGAGCCCAGAGAACAAACCCAGCCAGCGCCCACAGACCCTGTCGCTGGCTCCGTGCTAAAATGCAATGAAAAAGATGCAGCAGAAGAGAATTTATTCCATGTTCTGGAGCAAAACGCTGTCATCTTTTCCCAGTCATTGCACAAAGGTCTCAGTGCTGCCACAGAGCCCCTCTCGCAGAGAGCAGGGGAGGTGGGGAGCTCCCAGCTCTTCTGGCACCACACCTTGTACTGCCCTCTCTTCTCATTTGTTCTGCTCTGCAGGGCTGGAGTCCCCTGAAAACACTCTGACATGCTGACTCGGGCAGCAGTCAAAGACCATCAAACAACAGAAATGCTCCGTTCTCTCACGAGATGTTTCGTGCTCCTGTGTTTGGAGGTGCTGCCAGTGGGAACCAAAACTGATGGACACCTCTGCAGGTGGATGGCTCTCACTCCTGCTCAAACAAAACTGCTGGACACCTCTGCAGGTGGATGGCTCTCACTCCTGCTCAAACAAAACTGCTGGACACCTCTGCAGGTGGATGGCTCTCACTCCTGCTCAAACAAAACTGCTGGACACCTCTGCAGATGGATGGCTCTCACTCCTGCTCGCAGTGCTTGGGGTGGGTCTCGTCAGAAACACACCAGCAACTGCCATCCCGTCAGATCTCCTTCCGTCTCTGAGATTTTTCTCTGTGCTTCTGCTTGAGGGCATTTAGCAGTCACTCAAAGTCAAATCTGCATCTCCCCCCTTCTCTCTGCAGTTGTTCTTTTAATTGTGGCTGGATTTGAACGAGGGGAGCTCACGCTGGTTTCGATGGCAATTCAGAAACAATCATAATCTGGGGCCTTATCTTAAGCTTTAGAGGGGACATGACCAGAACTTGATCATTCAATTATAAACATATTTCATGTTTACACCCATTTTTCCTTCAGGAAAGGTGGGGTCATTCTTTCTGTCCCTGCTCCCCCTCTGCAGACAGACAACAACGTCCTTTTCCCTCTGAGCAGGGGTGAGGGGCACTCCCTGCAATGCCTCCAGAAGGGCTCAAAGACTGGAACATCCTTCAGCTATGAATGGCATTGGGTCACTGAGCGACACGAGCTTCTGACAGGATTTACTTCTCATTTTAAAAAACTCCTTAATGGGCTGTTGCAGAGCCTTGATCACAGACATTTCATAGCCCTGGCCCACAAAGCAAATGAGGTGACCTCAGTTCTTTTCACCACCAGAATAAAATGCAAAAACTCACCAGGGAGCCATTGAAGCACTTGTTAACTCCAGCATCTGCGGGAATCACTGCAGGCACGTTCTTTGTCTGAAACTGCTTTATTTAGACTGGAGTACTGAATATTTGTCTTTAGTCCAGTCTGTAAAATGCCTTCACAGAATGCCAGTACCACCTCACAAACCAGGAAAATTAAATTCTGTTTATGTGGGCCCAAGCTATCACTCTGCCTTCTTGACCTTATTTTCTCCCCGCCTATTCACTGATTCCTAATTTATAAAATTCCTCTGCCCCTGCTGAACAAACCAGATCCTAACGTGAACTAGGGAATGTCAAATGTATTTCCTGTTTGTTTCCAGCTCCTGTTTTAGGCTTTACAGGAAATGCAATACTGTCTTATTAAACCTGACCCTCTGCTTTGAACAACCGCCTTTTTTTGGCTACAACAGGCACGGGGAGATAAGACTCTCAGAGTATTTAAATCAGTGTTTTACTGACCATGAGAGACTCCATCTGCAAGGCCATCAGTAATTAGCTCCCACATCTCACTCCATGCAAGAGAAGCTGCTTGTCCATGATAAATGAGAGCTGTGTCACCGTTCAGGCTTTGAATTGATCCGTGGGGGCACATCTGGTACTCTTGGGCAAAGTGTTCTGCTTTAGGCCTCAGGAACCCTTAGCTTCATACTCAGCATCCCCCAAGATAAGTAGGGCATCACTGCAGGTTTATTCACTGATACAGAGTCTTTTGTTAACTTTCAGTTTCATCAGAATTATTCTTCAAATGCAGGGACTGGGGTGGGGAAAGGTAAAACATATGTGGGACGCTCTGTGTAATTTCCAATTTTCCTTTCTGCACTGTTCCCTAAAGGAAAGGTTTCCATTTGAAATTCAAAATAAAACCGGTACTTTTGAAAGAGTGAAGGCGTTACAACTAAAATGTGTATTTTTAGGACATCTCTGGATCAAGCCCAGTCATAGATTCTTATAAGACAGAGCATTGCTTCAGGAAGCAAGCTCCTTCTTTAGAAATACTGGCTGCAACGTTTTCTGGATATTGATCACTGATCAAACAATCTGCAAAACAGTTGGAACTACACGGTGAAGCAAGGACAGAGCTACAGACTCGCTTTCCGTCCAACTTCCAGAACAACCGATGTAGCCAGCTCACGTTTTTAGAAATCATCGAGCACCCGTAACAAACATTACCCGAGTGAAAAACCTGGGAGGTGCTGCAGTGTTTTAGTCTGAGACTTTGCCACAGCCGGCGTTCGGCAGCTTGGTTTTTTTGCAAGACCAGAATGGAAGCCAGAGCCTTGTGCCTGTAAATCGGGGTTTTGTTCCCGAAGGCGAGGGAGACTTCGCCCTGTGAGCGCCGGGAACGGGAGCGCAGCGAGGAGCGGGACGGGGAGCGGCGAGCCGAGCGGGGGGACGGGACGGGGAGGAGCAGGGGTTCCGCACTTGCCTCTTTGATGAGGTTCATGAAGCGGGGCCCGAAGCGCCAGGGCTTGTGGCGGTGGCACTGCAGGGAGCTGACGGCCAGCTGGGAGGCTCGCTGCGAGGCCACGGCCACCATGTACACGGCGTCGTACATCAGCGCCGCCTCCGTCTGCAGAAACACGCCGGGTTAGTGCTGCCGGGGCTGCTCTCGGGGAACAGCCGCGCCTGGGCTCGCCTGGGAGCCACGAGGAGGGGCAAAAACCATTTCTCGTATGACTTTCAGAGTGTTTTCCGCACTGGGAGGGAAACTACAGCGGGTAGCTACAGGGAGAGGGAGGTCAGGCGTCCCAGGCGGGCTGCAGAGGGGTTTTAAGAAGTCCCGGGTGTGTGGGGTCCGTATGAGCCGCTCTTCTCATGGCCCGTGTGGGATTGCTTCCTTCCCAAGAGGTCAGGCTGGCCCTGCTTTCCAGGGAAACCAGTGGCACGGATCACCTGGAACACGCCCCACTGCCCAGGTGTCTGCTGCCTCCAAGCGCCCGCTGCCCCCGAGGGTCTCGGCTGTTGGCACAAATGTGTGTGGTGGTGTCCTAGAGAGAGGGGACCCGTCCTTCTGAGGTGTGTTTTTGGGGGATTAACTGGGACCCACACATCTAACCTCTCACTACAGCCCTTAGCTCCTTCAATATTACCCCACAGATTCAGACACCGAAATTACTGGGTGCTCTTTGTGCATCTGTGTTTATTTTGAGAGTGGTTTGTGGGTTTAGAGGCGTGGCCTCAAACTGACATCGCACGCTGTGTCCCACTTTGTCACTTCAGGAAAGTCTCACCTTCGCCTGCACTGTGCTCCAGCACTCCCACGGTGAGGTGGGAATGGCCGTGTCTCCCTTAATGAGGCTGCACAAATTGCCTCTCACGTAAACCTAACGAATAATTAAGCAGAGGCCTGGAAACAAAAGGCACTAATTCTGCAGAGGAGAAACTGGACTCCTTTATAGGAACTACAGAGCTGATCAATTTTCTGTTTCTTTTCCATGCCATTCCTCTGGGAAATTAATACATTTGATTCTTTGTCTGGGCCATTCACCTGAGTAAATTACAACAGCATCAGTCTTACCAGCATTGGAGGGTTTTGCTCAAGTGTGTCTGAATTTAAGGACTCATCCTAAGATAGTGCAGAAGAGGAGTCGGTCTTGCTGTGCTTGCCAGGAAATGCCCAAAATAATGCTCCACAACGGGAGCACATTGTGAGACCAGCAAACATTGTGAGTGATGAGTGGAGCAGGAGGAGACAATCCCAGCTGTTCTCACTGAGAAGCGTCTCACAACAGACAGTTGTTCCAGCCACACTCAGGGAACCAAGGGCTGACCCCAATCCCCTCAAAATCCATGGAAATATTCCCATCAATGTCAGCAGACCTCTGTTTTCACACTGGACCAGGCCCTCGGGGTTGGATTTTGCTGGCTCTGCCCATGTCCCAGGCCCAGAGAGCCTGGGAGGAGATGCTTGGTGAGAAGGCTCCCCTGCCCTCACCGAGCTGCTCTGTCTGGGAGCTCTGGTGCTTTGCCCTGACACCACGGTGCCGCCCCAGGGTCTGCAGCACTGCCAGGCCTGGCTGCTCAGTCCTGTCCTTGTGCCACCCGTCCCTCGTCCCTCCTTCCTGCAGCAGCGGGGAGCCTGTGCCACCTCCCTTGGCTTTTCACTTCTCCCCTTGCTGGGGCTCTGTTTAGGGCTGCAGGGTGCAACGGGCCACCTCATTTTCCAAAGTCAACCACCTCACCCTGGTGTCTGTGCTTTTATGTCAGGAGAAGGAGACTCAGAGTCAGTCCTGGAACTCGTTTTTCTGATTTTTGTGTGCTGCTTGAACCACGCAAAGAGAGCCAGCGATGTCACTGGAACAGCTCTGCCTCCTGGTGCAGTTTGGGCACCGAGCAGGACGTGAGCTCGGAGCTGTCTCTGTCGTGCCTGCTCCCTCCCCACGAGCTGCTTCCAGGGCAGCCAGCAGAGCACGGACCAGGAGGGATAAATCCCATTATAACAGGATGCACCGTGCAGCCTGTCACAGCCTCGCTGTCGGTGAGATGCAGCGCTGGTGCAGCTCTCCGTGGGACTGGGAATCACGGAGCCTGCCGGGAATGTGGGAATGCGCACAGTGAGGAGGCAGAGGCTGCCCTCGGGGCTGTGCCAGGGCAGCACGGACACCGAGATCGTGGAGATGCAAAGGAGAGGACGAGAGTCAGGGATACCAAGGAGAGCAGAAGAGCGGTGAAAACTTTGCTTTTCCCAGTGTTATACTTGGGGGATTTCTGTGTGAATTCCCATCAGGAATTCCCAGGGACAACTTTCTCCCTGCTTTGGGTATGAGTGAGCACCGTGACGCTGCCCAAAGCAGCACCAGTGTGTGAAATGCCAGGGACAGCACACTTAATGCATTTCTCCTCAGGATGTTAAGACATTTCCAAATTTTCCCTGCAATCATCTGCAATAAAGTCTGTTTCTTATCGCTTCGAGCTCCACTCAGTCCATGAGATACATTATCTCATACCACAAAGAGATGGCAACCCTTCACCCTGCCAAACTGAATGGAGTCATGTTATCCATGTAATTGTTCCTATTCTTTCCTTTCCTTCTTGGGGGAGCACTAGGGAGGAATCCTAATTCCCTGGCTTGATGATACCTTTCATCTGTCTTTAAATTACATATCAAAAGCCAGAGTTTCTCTAGAGAGGGAAATGACGAGAAAGGGCACTTTGCCCATTTAAAAATGCTACTCCCTTCCCACACGCGTGGTATCTGCCCCTGCAGGTTACAAACCCCGTGCCCGCTCGGGAGGTTGGATTTCCTGCTGTGTTTTCCACCGCACGGTGCAGAAGGCGATCGGAGAAGCGAGGCGGAATTTAATTTTTGGCAGTGACGAGACGAACGACGGGGAAGTGACGGGGAAGCGCCCCTGTGCCACCCCCTCCCGGTGTGGCCGTGTGCCCTGGCTGCCCACTCACCGTCATCATGCCGTCGAGGAGCCCCGTCTCGGGCTTGGGGGGAGCCTGCAGCCGCTCCATCGACCACTTCTCCACCACGGACGACACGTGCGGGTTGTCGATGTTGAGCAGCCGGAAGCCCGTCATGTTCACCCCGCTGTACCTGTAGGGCTCCAGGTCCAGTGCAAACAGGTCCTAAAGCACCAGCACGAACACAAACAGGTAGCATTTTTAAAGGAAAATGCGGGGGTTTTCCCCTCCTGGCTGCCCTCAAAGGCTGCTCCCGTTTGAAACCCGACTGAGCCAAAGCTGGGTGAGATGGGTGACGAGGCACACATCTGCTTTTTGGAACGAAAAGACCAGTTCCCCACAGCAGAACTGCTTTGCAAGCAACCTGCACGTTCTAATTTATAGCAGTGCTGCAGCTCTGACAGGCCGACATGAGGAATTAGCTGGCCGCTGTCAAGCTCCTTTCCCAGCTCGGGGAAGGAAAATTCCGAGCGATGTGGCGAGCGCTGCGCTTTGCCTGCTCACGAATCCCATCTTCCCTGCCGTGCCTCCCTGGGGCCTCTGCCAGGCTGTGGGGTGGATACGTCAGTGCACGCTGGCCCCGTGTGCTCCAGAGCCTGGCATTTACAGGGCACGAAAAGAGCGGGTGTTTGGGGTGGCTGAACTGTGTGCGACCCTCCCGAGCCGTGCTGGTCAGGCAGGGCAGATGTGAGAACTGCTCCTCAAAGCCTGAAGCTGCTTTTCCACTTTTCCACTTTTCCTGATCCCAGCAGGGCAGGAAAATGACAAATGAGTTGGTCTTGGTTTGCTACCACAACCCGAAACATTCCCAACACCACAACCCCACAGCTCAGTGGTTGCTCTGAAATGCTCTGCGCCATCTCCCACACGCTGCTGCTGCTGGTGACCATTTTCTGGTAGATTCTTGTTTGTTTGGTGTATAAATTTGCAAATTCCACAGCGAATCCTAAATTTTTCACATTTTCCTCGATGTTAAAATGGCCTCAAGGAGAACTACTTCAAGCTCCTTCTTCAAGTTCCAAAGAGCAGGAGCATCCCTTCTAATGAATTGGCTATTGGATTCAAAATGATTTTTCACTTCCACATAGAATTTGATTTGGGAAGGAAATAAAGAATAAGCTGATGCACATGATGTAGTCCAGCCCTCAAGGACTGTTCCAGCAATATCAGATCTTTGCTGCCTTTCTGGTCTACAATGCAAATGAACCTTAAGCACAAACTGAGTTATGCTTATACATCTCACATAAGGTAAAAAATAGGAAAAACATGCTGAAATAAGTATAGATTTTGACCATCAAAGAAAACTTAGGGGTTTGCTTTTATTATAAAATCTCCTGAGTGATTTTTATCCATTTGTGGCTTTGTGTTTGTACAAGTCAATGAAGCACTCCAGCGACGCACCAGCAGTGCCCGCGGTGCAAAGCCATTCGTTCTTCATTTTGTTTCACACTGCTCCATCTGTACCGACCGTTTCTCCTTAATCACCACACTGCAATTAATTTTCACTGCATTAAAGGGTTAGCAAACACTGACAGTGTTAGCGGCCAAACAGCTTCTTCACAAAACTGGGGGTCCTGCTATTCCTAAGGAGTGTTAGCACCCATCCTCCAGGGCTTTCCTGGACCAGTGGCAACAAAGATCTCCTAGAAAAAGGGGAAGTTTTCAGCTGTCTTTTCTGAAACAGAGGAAATTCCCCCCCCTGAACTGTATAGTGTTCCTTACCAGTGTTGTAAAAAAGTAGTGGTAGTATTCTGTCATCATTCCCATGGAGAGAATCTGTGAAAGAGATGGAAAGGTGAGGGTACTTTACTCTGAAAGCTCCCAGTGTGCTGCAGAGCCTCTGAAAAGCAGGGGTTAAACACATCACAGGTCACGAGAGCTTGATGGCAATAAACCCTACATTTTTCTTTGGGAACCAAAATCCTGTTGTATTTAAATGGTGTTTTTATCACCTCTGCTCAGGAAAGAGATTGAAGATTGCAAAACTTCCAGGACAAGAAAAATTACTAGAGATAACAATTTTTAAAACCTTTAGCCTGCAGTCTGGAAGTGTGAAAAAGGAATTTACTAGCAGACAACACGGTTTTCAGGGAGAAGTGCTTAGGGGCAGATTTTTGTGTTCTGCTGCCGGGTGGGAACAGGACACTGGTGAGGGCTCAGGATAAAGGAGGAAAACAGAAAGGAGGAAGCTCCTCTAAGTGCCTTTTGTTCCCCCTGGGAATGTGCGTCAGCAGGAGGGTGCCAAAACAACCGGGATGGAGGAAGCTTTGGGCTGGATTGACCTCCTGGAGGTCTAAATGGACACTGAAGGCCACCTGGGGCAGAGGAGGATGAGGTTTTCCTTCCCAGCCCTCGCGCTGCAGGACAGCTCCTGAAGGCTGTGCTTTACTCCCTCAACCCTCCCCAGAGTCAGTGGGAATGCCTACAAAATCAGTGGGAATGCTTCCAAAAGCAGTGGGAATGCTTCCATAACCCCCGAGGGTTTGTGGGTACCTGGCTGCTCCACAGCCTCCCCCCAGCCTTCCTCCGCTTGTCCCCACATCCCCACACGCTCTTGCCAGGATGGGAGAATTCCACCCTCTCTGGGACCTTGTGAGGAGGAGGAGGAGGAATTATAAACTGGGAAACTGCTGAGGAATTCATTGCCACAACAGCAACACAGACCAAGGTTAATTCCTGTTCAGTCCCGATCACAGCGATGTAAGGATCTGCCACTAATACCCTTTTAGGACAGTGTTGGGAGTGCCTGAACAGCTGTTTGAAAGGCAGGGGGAAAGAGTGGGATTTGCCTGGCCAAAATTCCCTTTCCTGGCAGAAGCCTCTGAGCATCAGTTGAGTGATTGTGTATGGCAATTCCTCACACAAAAAAAAAGAAAGAAAAAGAAAGGAAGAAAGCAAACCCTGAACCTTCTGAGCTGCAGCAGGTAATAAAACCAGCTCAGTGTTAATCGCAAACAACTGATCCATTTCCAGCCACTAAAAGTCAAGCCAGAAGGCAACTATTTTATTGAAATGCTCCACTGGATTTACACATCAAAATTGCCTTTTTTATTTCTGATTTTATTAATCCTCTTCTATTCTGTTTCTTGGAGCTGTTTTATTAGCTGTAGAATAAGCTGGAGGCTGCTGTTCCTTCCCTGTTTATGCACAGATAACAACACAGGGCTGCATCCAGGGGAGCTTTGGTGTGCTGTGTTTCCCAGCTGACCTGGCTGGACCCGGTCCCCCTCCCTGGAGCCACTGGATTTCTGTGGCTTTGGGAAGGAGGTGCCAATTTTATGGGATTTTCAGGATGCGGATCTCCTTTGAGATGAAACTGCACTGAAATAGCCCCATTGTGACCCTGTGGGGCTCAGAGTAGCTGCCAGGTTAAACAGACGTGGTCCGAGCCCAGGAGATGCCCAGATGTCTCTGGTCCTTTGCAGGATGTTTGCAGTCAGCCCACGGGGGTGCTTTAGGGTGAAAGCCAGTTCTTATCAGTTTACACGGGGGGATCCAAATGCCCAGGCTGAAATTCCTGATTCCTTCCAGCTTGGATTGCAGCCTGGGACAGGAGAGCTGGGAGGCCACTGCACTTCTGGCAGTAGAGAACACAAACTCCGACTGGCCTGCGTGGACAGCGCTGCCCCACGTAACGCCCTGAAATACGGATTTCCATGAGGCAGCCAGGCACATTTACCACAGCGATCACAGAGTGCAGCCTGGGCCTTTGGGAAGCATTTCCCAGCTCGTGCTGCTGCAGGTACCAGCTAGCTGAGCCAGGGCAGCTTTCCTGGCAGATCCAGGAGCGCGGCTGAGAGCAGTGTTTGCCTCTGAGCACACCTGGATAAAAGCTTTCAGGAGAATACGGATCTCCAGGCAGTGCCTGTGAACAGAGCTGGCAGGACACACACAGAGCTGGGACCGATCAGGATTGCAGCAGTCGTGACACAGATTTGTTCTTTCAAGCAAAACAACCCCAAAGCAAGCCACAAAAAATGCCCAAACAAACCAGAGAAACCCCCAAACCCCACGTCAAACAGAAACAAAGCCCCTGAGAACAGCCTCAGCTGAGGGGGTTGTCCTCCCCTCTCTCAGTCATTAAGGATGATAATTAGCTAACAGCTACTGAGCACTTAGTCATGCCTGTGACGTGTGCACTGGATACTAAACAGGAGCTTTTCACGGGTGGATCAAACAGACTTTGCAATAATAATCTGTTCATGTTTAAGGGTAACATGGCTGCTAAGTGCAATTCCCACTGCAGGATGATTTACTGCTCTGATGCAGGGAACCGGGAGATGGAATCAAGCCAAAGCAAGAGGAATGCTGGGAATCATGCTGGACATCCCGAAGCATCAGTGACTCCCAAGCCTGAATCCCTTGGATGCTCCCGCAAACAGGAGTTCCCAGGGCTCTTTGGCCGTGTGTTTGCAGCACAGCAGGCACAGGAAAGCAGCTCCCAGCAGCTCCCAGGACACAATGAGGGCCTGCTTGGACCAAAGATGGATTTCAGCCTGGGACACCCCTGAAGCACCCGGCAAAGCTTCCCACAGAGCAGGGGACCTGAAGGAGAGAGGGAGCCCGGCAGAGAGAGGGGAAGAGAACATCTCTGTCTCTGTGCCTGCCCACAGGAACCTGGGGTGAGGTTTTACTGCACGTTGCCATTTAAATAACTTTGCATGCGATTATGTAAATAATTACGCACCTGATACAAAAGTCCTATTTAAATAATAATAGCTTTTACTTACAGTGGAGCTCAGACGAATGTAAACTAAGGAAATCAGCCCCAAGTATTCTCCTTGTGCCTCTCCTGCCCAGCCTTCCCTGTATAACATTCGTTCTTCAGCCAAACTCAGACATGGTTCGACAGTGGGAGATAAAGACACCTCCATCTCTAATTATCCATTCCAGATCAGGAGCCTGGGCCTCGTCCTTTGCAGCTGAGCACTTTCAGCTGCGGGTCACGAACCGCAATGTGAATCCAAAAAATATCAGTGGCCCAATTATATGTGGCAAGCTGACAGAGCCTGGGTAAAAATACTCTCCCTTATGTCTGAAAATCTCTTTTGGGTGCCCTGTTCCTGGCCTGAATCACATCCCAGCTCTAACTTGCATTTGTTCAGCTTGTAAAGAACTCCCTGCCTCATTTAGATCCATTGTCAGTCTCCGTTCGAGGCGGGCTGGGACTGGAATGATGGGCAAGTGCATTAGTGGGAACTGCACCAAATCCTGTGCTTGTTTTCACTCTGCATTTCCCTCACTCGAGCTATTATTTAATTTCATGACCATTAAATACATTTCATTATCCAATTAATTAGCCCTGCTGCTTTCTGAGATCAGCAAGGTGCAGCACAGTGAATAAAAGCCCCTCTGCCTCCTCGCCTCTCAAGCGTCAGAGGTCTACACTGAGCAGCCAGTCCAGGCAGACAGCTTTATTTGGACTTGACTGCGCTCCCTGGAAGTCTGGATCCCTCCGAGGCTCAGCAGGTGCGCAGCTGGGGCGGCTCTCCCCCGTGGACACGAGCCAAGGGACAAGCCAGCTCTGGAGGCACCGTGTGCTGCTGGAGCCCAGCTGGAGCAGGGACAGGACAGACCCCCAGGCAGCTGGGGGCGAGTGCCTCCTGCTGCTTCCCGAGGAGATCCCGGGGTTCTGGAGCAGCCACACCACCCTTCAGAGCCCATCATCCCACAGAGCCCAGGCTGATTTGCCTCTGCAGAGACCCACCTTTCCATTTGGGAACTGGGCTCGCGGCCGGATTTCGGGCTGAGTTACCCCTGTCACACCCGTCCTGTGCCCATGGGCTTTGCTGCTGTCCCAGCAGGAACCAGGGGGCCAAAGGAGGGTGTCCTCCACCAACAAACCCTTGACAAAATCAGGAAGGGGAGGAGAACCAGCCAGGCCAGCATGTCTCTGCTTCTCACCCAAAGGGGGGCACCTGGGGGATCCGCCACTCTTATTTCTCCTGTGGAAGTGGGAACGGAGCTAATCCTGCCTTTTCTTAGCAGGGAGTGGGCTCCAGCCTACCTGCCAGGTTCCTGCAAGGAGCACAGGCAGGGGCTGAAGCTTTCTGTTCTCACGTCTGTTACCGTACCAGGAATGCACTCCGTGGTGACACCCGGTTTTCAGCCTCCTCTAGGAACTGAATTAATGATTCCTTTCGTTGTCTGTCACATCGTCTTTACAGGAGGCTCTGTGAGAGCCTCAAACCTGATTGAATATGCAGTACACTTCCTCAAATGGGCTTTGGAGGTGTGAAGAGAGGAGCAGGTAATTTAAGGTTAGCAGGGACGTACTTCCTGAGAGGTGAGTTTGCCTGGCAGCAAGATCTGTGCCAGCTCCCGGTGTGCTGGAACAAACCGAGGGTTAACCACAGCAACTCCACCTCTCCAGCCAAGCTCCTCTCACGAAAGGAGATATCAGACTAAATAACGTGCAGGATCAATTGCAGGATCTGTGCATCAAACAGATGGCAATTTGCAACAGCCAGATTTAATTTGCCTGGGGAGTGCTCGTCTGCTGCAGACGTCCACCAAATATTCCAGGTAAATGCCATAACCAGCCAAAGTTATGGGGGCCAGGCCTCGTGGGGCTGGTCAGGGACTGAGGAAATCCAGGCTCCATGAGCATGCCAGACAAGGGGAAATGTGGGAGTTTAGGGAATATCCTGTTCAGCTGTGTGCGGGCTCTGTGTTTTGGTTAAATTAGATTATTGATTTGCCTGTTGGTGTTGTGCACACAAGGAAGTGTGGCTTGACGGGGTTTTAGTGGAAGCCATAAATAAGCAGAAATTAGAGAAGCAATCTGTCTTTTGTGGTGTTTTGTAAAGCAGAGGCTGGAGGAGGCGAGTGAAGAGGTGCCCTGGTGCACACACTCCAGCAGAGTTCTGTGCTAATCCTCCTGCTCCCAGAGGAGCTGCTGGGCACCCCGTCCCTGGGAAACAAGCAGTGCCATGGCCGGTGCCCCCTCCCTGCTCCATGGGCTACTAAATACCTCCTACATTACCTAAATACAGTGAGCAGACAAGGAGGAGTTGCTTTGGGACAGCCTTAGGTGACCCTGAGTGCTGCTCCTGTTAGAAACCTTACATAATTTAACATTTGTCTTTCCCGTGGCATCTACTGGACTGCTTGCAAAGTCAGAAATATTCTCTATGAAAACCACAGAGTTTCCTTGACGTGATTTCTCCAGGATTTGATATCTCGCTTCCATCCAGGTGAAATGCCACAGGCGTGTGTAGGTGCAGGGGTGGGGAGGTGAACCAGGGCTCTCCCTGTAACCTGCAGTCAGAGAGGTCCCACAGGAATCCAGAGCCCTGCACATTTCCCAGCTGCCTCTGGCAGGGAGGAACCCAACCCCTGATTTATTGCTGCCAGCATCTACACTCAGCCACAGAACTAGCTCACAGGAAAGCCATTTTCCCCTTCTTTCTAGCCTATATTTGTTGTTTCCTCTCCCACAGCGCTGACCCACAGGTGTACCTCTCTCAGTTTTCCTCTTTTCTCCCACACTGTCATTCCCCCTCCTTCTCCCAGTTCTTCAGGCGCTGGAGAGCACTATCTGTATCTGCAGCCTGTCACTTGTCTGGCTGATCTGTACCCCACACAAACTCTTCTGCTGCTTTGCCCTGCTTTAGTGCATCTTTCAGCACTCCCTCCTCTTCCTTTGACACCCCGGGTTTGTTTTTGGGGGTTTTTTCCACGCTCAGCCTGGCATATTGGAAGCTTCGTGCCTCCTGCAGTGTGCCAGACATCTGCACCTTCCTCTTGCAGATCCTTCAGGATCTGTGTTGTCAGCTCTTCCCCCACACGTCTCCTTTTGGAGCAGCCAAAAGCAGGGATGTGTCCGGGCAGCCCTGCAGGGAGCAGGGTGGGGGCACGGCCCGCTCCCCTGCCCAGACAGTGCTGCTGCAGTGCCCTCCCCACCCCTGTGCCTCAAATCACTCGCGCCGAGAAAATCCTAACGTTTAGAGCAGGAAATCTCACCCTGCAAGCTCACAGGAACCGTGTGCTGCAGCTGACTGAGGATGCTGCAAGTCCCTGTCCCCAGCACCAAGTTTCTCCAGCCTGGAGAGGAAGGTTCCAGGCTCCACAGACGAATGCAGTAACTTGCCTTACCAACTTTGACACAAAAAGCTACTCTGCAGAACTTAAATATTTCAGTAAAACATTCTGGGATGGGAGCAGAAAGGGACCTTTACGGGCATTCGGTCAGTGGAACCTCTCTGGTGCTCCCCTGGGATCAGGGTATCCCATCAGACTGGCTGGCAGGATAAATAACAGCTCCTCCCTCCTCCCTACGGATGCAGCAAGAAGGGAACCGCCCTCACAGCGTACGGCTTGCTTGGGATTATTTCCTGCAGGTCAACGAGCTGCAGGAGCCAGTGCTTTGGACGTTGATTGTCCAGGAATGTATAGCGAGTGACACCAGTAAATTCAAATTCCCACCGCTCCCTGTGTGCCCCTGGCTACGTCCCAGCCCATTAATGTCAGGCTCTGCTTCTCCCTGCCTGCTGTGGCTGCCCAAATCTCACGCTCAGGCTGGGCCAGCCCTGGCACAACAACCTCTCTCATTGTTTTAAAGGACAGGTTTTTCTTCTCATTCTGCCTCTTTTTTTTTTTTTTTTTAACGGGAAAGAAATAAAAACTGTGTTGATTAAACCAGGAGAAGCTGAAGCACACGAAGCGACGTCCCCAGCCAGGCAGAACCTGGAATGCTGACAGAAAAGCCTGTGGGACACATGTGGGGCTCTCTGGGGATGGCTCTGTGCAGCCCTGGGGCTGCTGCACCTTGTGTTGGGACTTCTGTCCCTGCACTCACAGGCCCAGCTTTTGGGGGAGTGCTTTTGGTTTTAGTGCTCCCAGCAAGTGGAGAGCAGAGGGGCTGGCAGATTTCAGGGTACAAGGCTCGTGCTGAGCTCTGCCTCCCCGGCCCCGGTACCTGCTTGAGGATTTCTGCCGCCGTCTCGTGCGAGCAATCGAATATCACATAGAACTCCTTGCCCTTCTTCATCTCCTTCAGCAGAGGCCTGGCATCCTTGTTCCCAGAGGGCAGCTGGCGGATTTTGATTTTAATGTTGTATCTGGAAGGGGCTTTGATGAGCTCCTGCAGGCGAATGAGACCTGAAAAATGACAGCAGTGATTCAGCCAGCATCCTGTGCCACGAGGATCCACCATCAGTTAAACAGTGTCTCACACTCCACGCTCCCTAAGGATAATTGCTAGTTCCATATTTGCCAGCCTCCCAGCTAATATTATTAAAGCTTTTCATTCCCATGCTTATGCTTGGCTTCCACATCTAAATAGTTTGAAAGGTGTTTTTAACTGGTTGACTACAGGATATGTTTGCACTGGTGAAATACAATATAAACATACTGTAGTATGTTCAAACTGAGACACAAAAACACACAAGGCTTCTTCCTTGGCAGCTCATTATTATTCCAATACCAAACAGCAAGAAGATAAAATTGAGGAAACCTCCTCCTAACTTTCCTGCCTGATGTCGCCCAGCAGCTGTGAGATCTTACAGAGTGTTTTGAAACCCAGCTCTACGTCCTCAAACGCAGAAGGTGATTTCTCAGACTCCGTGTTCAGCTGGCACAGCTTTGCATGCCTTAGCTGAAGTCAGTGGAGCTCAGCCAGAGCCTTGTCCAAGTGTTTAAACACAGTGCAGTTCCACTGGCTAATCCAGCACTGCTGTGTAATTTGCACTGCCTCCAGAACCTCGGCAAGACAGCTCAGGGCTCTTTGAGGTGTGTCATTACAGCCTCTCGTTATCCACGAATGCAATTCACCCACAAAAAAACTCCTGATCTCCTGCTGAGGGAAAGTAAAAGGCTGCCTTGAAAAGATGCATAAAGAGAGAGAACGCAGGCAAGGAGCACTTCTTGAGCAAAAACCAAACAAACTATTAAAACGAAGGAACTCCTGCCTCCCCTGCCGGGAGCGGGGATAACATTTGTGTGGGGTGTGAATGCCTGCTGGAACGGCACATTTAAGGCGAGGCAGAGCTCCCTCTTCCCTCCGAGGCTCCAGGGCTGCTGCCTTTCACTCAAGTACTGCCGGCATGCTTGGGCAAAAGCTGCTCTCCCCGCTTCCTCGCAGGTTTGCAGGTGCCAGCCATCAACAGAGAATATTCAACATCACGAGCGTTTGGCTGGGAACGCCTGGCCGGGAGCCAGCTGGGAACGGGAGCCACTGGAGCTGATTGTGACGGGAGCGGGCTCCCAGCGCTCGCCGACAAGGGGCTGGAGTCACCCGGCTGGGAAAGCGCAGCCCGGCTGTGCCAAGCGCTCACTCGTGGCCGCGGTGCCCGGGGACGGCAGCTCCCAGAGGGGGAACTGAGATGTGGGAGCAGGAGCCCGGCACTGAGGGAAGCCTTCGCCTCACCCACAGCTCGCACTAGGAACTGGTGTTTCTCTTCCCAGCAACAGAAAGTGCTTGAGTGCTAGTGTGGTGAAGAGCATAAAAAATAAAGGATTTGCCCACCCACCTCCCTCTCCTTTTAGGGGGAGAAATTACTGTGTGCCTTAAAATATCTCCTTTGGTCACATCAGACTGGGACCTCGCACTTCCCAACGCTTCCTGCTGCCACGCTTCCTGCGTGGAGCCGGAGCCCAGGTGTGGTGTCCTGGAGAAACCAGAGCAGCAGGGGAAAGAACTGCAGCTGTTTTTCCAGAGGACATGGCAAAAGCCTCGCCCCCTGAGCCTGGCCAGTGCCACCCCCTGCCCTGGGCAGGGACACCTCCCATGAGACCAAGGCGCTCCGAGCCCCATCAAAGCTGGCCCAGATGTTTTTATTTCTTGTGGTGTAACGATGTCAAACATGAGGGAGGAGAAATAAAAAGAGCTTGAGTTAACTGGCATCACTCTAACCCCAAATCCAAGGACTATTTATACTGATCAAAGTTGACATGTTTACTTTCCTGACTCCAAGTTGATAAGATGACTGATGATTAATTTACTTTGTAAACACATCTGCAAATGAAATCTCTTTAATAGCAGGCATTTTTGTAGCTGAGCAGGTACACATGACTTGGGTGTTTTGGAATGCCAATTTGGTCCTGGGGTGGGCTGGAAAAGACCTCTCCTTGTTTCTATTCTGTCCAGGAGATTTATCTAGGAGCTACTGGAGAATGTCTGGGTCGGCCACAAAAATGATGAGAGGTCTGCAGCATCTCCCTTATGAGGGGAGGCTGTGGGAGCTGGGCCTGCTCAGTGTGGGGAACGGAAGGCTGAGAGGGGATCCATTGATCCACACAAACATCCCATGGATCCACAGACATATCCCATGGATCCACACAAACATCCCATGGATCCACACAAATCCCCCAGGGCTGTCAGAGGATGGTGCCAGACCCTGCTCAGTGGTGCCAGTGACAGGATGAGGAGCGATGGCCAGGAACTGAAACACAACAAGTTCCACCTCAGCCTGAGGAAGGACTTCTGTCCATGGAGGGGGCAGAGCCCTGGAACAGCTGCCCAGGGAGGATGTGGAGTCTCCCTCTCTGGAGACATCCCAAACCCACGTGGAGAGTTCTGTGTCACCTGCTCCACAGCAGGGGGGTTGGACTGGGTGATCTCCAGATTCTGGGATTCTGGGATCAGTTTGAAGCCGTGTTATGGGTTCCACAAACAGGGAGCAAAATGGGATTGAATATTCAAACCCCAGGGGCTCCCTCCCAAGGTCTGGTGAAGGGATCAGCTTTCCAAAAGCCGTGGCAGCAGCAGCACAGGGGTTTTTCTCCTGTAACCTGGGCAAACTGCTGAGGGCACGGCAGGGTGAGCTTCCCAGGGATGTCACGTCTGGGCTCCGACAGCGTCACTCACCCGTGCTGTCCTCGTACACCACGGTGACGATTTTCCAGTTGTAGTAGAGCACGAGGTCCAGGACGGCCCTGCTGATGGCGGCGTAGTCGGGGTACAGGTTGATGTAGAAGGCGTCCCTGTTGTCCACGGTGGGGTGCTTCCAGCGGGTCTGGATGTGCGGCACCTCCAGGGCGTTGCAGATGGACTGCACGGCGCTGACCGACGAGCTGTGTGCGGGCCCGAACAGTGCCGCCACCCCCAGCGCCAGCTGGTCACAGGCTGAGGGGACAAGAAGCTCTTCGTTGGCAACAGCGAGGGACCCGTGGGATGCTCACTGAGAGCCTTTATCCTCCATCCATCCCCATCACTGCAAAGCGAGGACGGGGCCCCGCGGTGCCTCAGACCCACTGAGAGATGTGCCAGTGGTTCCTGAGGTGCTTAGAGGTGACTTGGAGGGTAAAGAGAGCGGCTGAGGAGCTGGGAAAGGGGCTCAGCCTGGAGAAAAGGAGGCTCAGGGGGGCCCTTGTGGCTCTGCACAAGTCCCTGACAGGAGGAGGCAGCCGGGGGGGTCGGGCTCTGCTCCCAGGGAACAGGGACAGGAGGAGAGGGAACGGCCTCAGGCTGGGCCAGGGGAGGTTTGGATTGCATGTCACTAGAATTTCCCCATGGAAAAGGTTGTTAAGCATTGGCAGGGGCTGCCCAGGGAGGTTTGGAGTCCCCATCCCTGGAGGGCCTGGAGGTGGCACTCAGTGCTCTGGGCTGGGGACAAGGTGGGCATCAGGCACAGCTTGGCCTTGATGGTCTCAGAGACCTTTTCCAGCCTCAATGATTCCGGCTGGATTGAGGTTCTGCAGATGCTTTACTGATCAGCATTCCATCCTAGACCCTGCTCGCTACAAATAAAACCTTCTCTGCTGGTTACTTTGCAGACCACGTGGATTCCTGACCTGCCTTTCTCAGAACGGCTTTATCCTGGAGGAACCAGGCGCTCCGTGGCTGCCAAAGGAACGTCACAGGCAGGAGGTTCCACGGCAGAGTGTCAGGAAATACGTCCCCGGAGCCGCAGCGGGCTCCCCATGGATCCCCCCGGGACTGGCACCTTGCTACCCGTGTGAGCTGCTCGGATCTCGGGCTGCTGCAGGAGCACAGGCAGCAAGGGCAGCACGGCTCACTGCTCTCCATAACCTGTGTTTGCAAAGCGGGCACTAAAGCCTAAAGCCCTCAGTAGCAGCACAGGGAAATAAAGAACCGACGCACACTGACGTTTTTATGCCCTTCCAAATCAGCCAAACACATCAGCAAAGGTTTCCTTCTCCTTGTGCCCATATCTCAGCCCGAAGAACCCTGCCTGGAGCTGTCTTGGCATTTTTCTTTCCCTCCCGTGTCTTTGCAGGCTGACAGACAGGAGATGAAGTCATTTCAGCTATTTCTGTGCATTGGTAAAATTTACTGCCAGTGTTTTTAACAAGGCTCCCGACGGGGACAAAGCCCGGCACTGAGCTGCAGTGCTGCTCTCTTTGTGAGGCTGGGGAGCTCAGGAATGACTCTGACTGGGTGAAATATTAAATACACCGACTTCCACAATGAGCTGAGATTCTTTAAATGCGTGTTTAGCTCTCTGACCGTAATAGAATATGACAGGAAATCAATTATTTTCTGTTTCCATTCTACAAATGAGTGCTTTACAGACAGCATAAAGTGCACAGGCTTTCCAGGTTTAATTCACGAGCCCTTCTAAAGGATCACAGGTTTTAATGTGCAAACTGCATAAACAACTTCAGTAACTCCTGATGAGAAGAAATTGCTGCTGTCTGTGTGAGTTTCTTGCATGTAGATTGACAACTTGCTACACATTAAATGGAGAAGGCAGCTTCACAACAGTCACAGAAGAGATTCTGGCTCTAAGGGAATCTAAAACGCTCTATCAGCTTGGATTACATGGGTTATAAATCCACCACATGTGAGATTTGACTGCATATAGCTCCAGCACATACCTGATAACTGAAAAAGGATGCAATAAACGCAGTTTAAAGCTCTTTTTGATGTTCTTTGAAAGCATTCTCCTTTTCTCCACTCTTACTAAGAAACTGAAGTACCACGAGGAAAGTTTGGCAGTGCAGATGTCTGAGAGGTGACGGCTCACCAGCTTGGCTTCTAAAGTGAGGCATTTTTATTTTCCAGCCTTTTAGCAAATCCAGTTCCAGGAACTGGGCTGCTCTTAATAACATTTTCTCAAACTTCAAGCTTGCCTCCTAGAGGCCAAGGAGCACATGGAGATCAAGGAAAGTTTACTTTAAAAAGTGACTTTTTACTCTCAGTTTTGGCCTGCAAGTCAATTAGAAGGGGGTAAATCAGGCCATAATTTTCCTTCTCCAGAAACAAAAAAGAAGAGGCAAAAAGATTCCCAACTTGACCACTGCAATTCTTACAGCTGTTTTTAACAGAGAAACTTATTTCTGTCCCCATCCCACTGAGCATTAACATTTCAGGGCAGGGAGGCTCCTGGCCTCTGGTCCTTAAAGTGCAGAATAAATAATTTACCAATAACGGGTATCTGTGCTAATTACGGGTTGTGACATCCCACTGTGCTTCCTGTGAGCCTGGGATCATTTTTCTGTGGAATTCCAGGTGGCAAATCTATATTTTGGAAAGAAAAATGGCTTGGACTTGCCGCCTGCCATCTGTGGCTCCTAGCATGCAGACAGCACGTAGGGGTTCATTCAGAAAGCACACGACAGGTCCAAGCCCAGCTTGATTCTTAGCTCAAACACCTTGGGAAGATTAATTTTATGTTCCTGTTGGTACACATGGTACAAGCAGAGCAGAAAAGGAGATCAGGCTGGGGAGAGGTATAGAGTACAAACCACGTATGTAATGGACACAGTAACTGAGATAATTACCTCTTCTCGAGGCTTCAAAACTATCAAAAAGGTTAATCCTCTGGATGTCGTAGGTTAATGTGGTATTAGGCATCAGTGTTCTGTTTCTATTAATGTTGGTGACAGCAAACTTGAAAGCCAGTTCTTCAACATTAACAGGTTCATTTTCCATAGTTTCGAATATCCCTCCTGTTGGAACAGAGAGAAACGAGAAGGATTATTCACCTCTTAGTGGCCGCCCAGAAAGAGAGAGAAATAAATGATGAGCAATAATTTCTGAGCCTTCCTCAAGGCAAACCCGGTGGCTGTTCGAAGCACTGCAGCAAGAGCCCTAAGACCATTAGTGTTTATCTGCAGGGGCACGGGGCTTAACTCGGTATTACCAATGTTGCTCCACAAACACCTGGGGAAGACGACGCGTGTTTATTACCCAGCCTCCTCAGAGGAACACTTTAAACGCTTGTGAGAGCTCCTGTCCAGCTCCTTTCTAATGGAAGCAGGGATGGGCATGGGTCTCGTTCCCCCTGCTCCAGCCTAATCGACATTTGGAGATGAAACTTGGAGGTGTGGACGTTTTCTGAAGCGTTTCTGCACATCCTGGCAGAAGGAGGTCCGCCGAGGAGTCTGAGAGCCAGCGGACCGAGAGCCTCCCCTCGAGCTCTGTGTTCCCTCTGGTTCGGCACAAACCTCAGGCAGGGTTGTTGGCCATTCCTCGGTTTGCTCAGGGACAGGGGAACAGTTTTGCTTTTTCCAGGAAAAAGGAGCTGACCCTGTGGATACAGCACGTGGTCCAGCTTTCCAGAAAGAAGGAGAGCAAGCTTTCCAAAAGAGGCCTGTAAATAACCAACCCGAATTTCGGAAGCATAATGAACTTCCCTGGAGTGCACCCTGGGATGGGGAAGGTGTCTCAAGGCCACAGCCTGTCCCAGTACACTGGGATGTCTGCTCCCTCCAGCCTCTAGAGACCTTATTATGCCAACAGCACATTCCCACTGTCCAGGGGCACTGGGATTTGAGCAATGCACTGCAAACACAGATAATTAAAAAAAATTAGCTCCTCTAAACAGCAATCTCCAGCTTCAGTGCTCGATTTTACAAGGATAATTTACTCATTTAGTGCGAGTCACTGGAGAATACTTTGGATGTCTCACTTATGTATTTCCCCATTTCCCCACGTGAAATTTGAGGCCCCTCTCTTTGCAGTTTCTGGGCATCTGAACGTATTGAGCTCCTGAGCTGCAATCCCCTGCAGTTCTGCTGCCACCCATGCAGGAATGGCACAGTCATTAGCTGACCATCAGNAGGCCCCTCTCTTTGCAGTTTCTGGGCATCTGAACGTATTGAGCTCCTGAGCTGCAATCCCCTGCAGTTCTGATGCCACCCATGCAGGAATGGCACACACACACACACACAAACGGGAACACACTGGAATCAAAACCTGGTTTGAATTTCAATCCAGCAACGAAAACTCTGGAGTTTACCAAGCCCAGCCTGGAAATGTTATCCCTGGCTCCGCTGGAATAAACAGCATTATTTTATGTCCTGAACCCACACAGAGCAATGCCTTGACGTGGCTTGAGCAATCTGCCAAATTCAGCAGTTTTCTTGTCCACTCCATGGATTTCTCATGTACGATGTGCAGGTATTGGAACTTAGAGACTTCTTCCCTCTTCCTCAGAAAACATCCAAGTGATTACAAAAGAGCGTGATACACAAAAACAGCCCAAAAAAAAGCCTAAGTGCGGGATTTGGAACCAAAACATCGAGTGGAATGCTAAAAGCCAGCAGGATTTTCCAGAGCTGCGAACTCCAAATCACCTGAAGGGAAAAAAATCTCAAGCCTGTCCTTTCAGAGCCAATCCTGTAATTCCTCATCCCAACGATGATCCCAGCAAGTTTAGTGGTTAAATTCAATTCTCTTTCCCTCATTGCACCCGAGGAAGACAATTCTTTTGAGTCAGCTGCAATGCCAGCCTGGGCTGGGGCTGGAAAGGTTCCACTGCTGACTTTTCCTTGAATCCCTGCTGGAAGCAGCAGAGCGTTGCTCCATCAGGGAGGGTGGATGCCACGGGCACAAGGGATAGCCTGAGATAACCCAGAAATGAGGGTGTCCACAGTCCCTCCCCACTTCCAGCACGATGAGCATTTTGCCATTTTTGCCATCTTGGCAAAAAGCCCCTCCACCTCAGAAATTATTACTGTGCATTCCACCACTTTCTACTTTTTTTTAAATTAATTAAAACAATTTCATCCAACCGCCCTTGAGGCAACCTTCATACCTGGATGTACACAAGCACTTCCTCCTTCTAGGGCCAGAACTATTTCCAGCCCTCTAATCAGCTGCCTATTAAATGAAGATTAATTTTAATTGCTGTATAACCAGGAACTATTTATACTCCATCAGCAGAATTCCGCAGGATTTTTCCGTTTGGAAAAGAGTAAAAGCTCACTGGGCAGCAGGAAGGCGGGGAGGGAAAGGAGGAGTGATGGAAAGAGGGGAAGCTTTGTGTGGGTGCGTTTTCTGAGCAAACTTATCAAAGCTCTGCACTGCCAACACACTTCCAGGTTCCTTTTGCACATGTTAACGGAGCAGCAAAGCACTCCCAGGAACTCTGACTGCAGGCTTGATTTGCTGGTGGGATACTCTGGATAAAACATGGAATCACAGAAGGGTTTGGGTTGGAAGAGGAGTTTACCTCACTGCACCCGAAGCCGTGGACAAAGCCTGAGAGGGAGTTTATGGAGGCAGTAATTCCTTCCTGTGCCTGAGCTGGGGGATGTTGCATTAAAAAGGCTGGGACTGCACCTATTTGAGCTTGATTCTTCTGTTCAGGCCTATTTGCATAAAAAGGATTTGAATTACTCTGTAAATCTGCATCACAAACAAGCTGTGCTTGTAGCATTTTCATCCAGACATCCCTAATGAAATCCAGCAATTCCATAAATAGCCTCTTCTCCTTCTTCTGCTGGTGACTGACAGCCAAGATCAGAATGTATTGTAAGGTCCAGGTTAAAAGAAAAATAGCAGAGTAAGTGACAAGTTTGATGAAGACCCAGTTTGTCAGATGATTCATTTAAATAAAGTAATTACTGTACAACACTTTAAAAACAAATTAACCACAGCATTATGCAAGGGAGGGAAGGAAGGAAGAAGAAATCGATGTTAACTCAAGATATAAATGATGTTCCAGGAATGAAACTGTTACTGCTGAGCATGGAAACAAGCACTGGCTTTCATGTTGGGCGGCTGGTAGCACTTAGGTGGGAAAAACTGTAAATTTTGGAGTCCTCCCTTTCAGGTCCCTCCTCCCTCAGCCAGAGAGTGAATCCTCCACAGCAAACCAAAGGCTGCCGAGCCCTGGTCAGTGGCAGACCTGACTTTTCACCTACAGCCCTTCACTTGTAACGTGATGAAGGGAAAAGCCGGTATCTGCCCCTCCTCGGGGTTCAGCAGTGGAAGGTAAGAGGGCATGACGGCCCGGGTGCGGCTGCCCTGCCAAAAGGGGCCGAGCCCCGCGGGGGAGTCAGTGACAGACGGGGCAAAGCAGGGGCTGCGCTCCCTCTCTGCGCACAGAACCGCCCCACGGCGAGGAGAATGTCACAGCCGTGGGGCACACCTCCCCAGGCACACCTGGAAAAGCTCCTCCGGCCCTCCCAGGCAAGCAAACATTTCCATTGCAAGGGGTCAGCAGGGACTGAGGGAGTTTCAGGAAAGGTCAGGGCTGAATCCATTCCCAAAGCGGGATTTGACAGTTTATGCCTCTTTCTAGCTGAGGATAAAGCCCTGTTTCTGCATGGCCGATGCCCAGATTCCCCAGATCCTGGCTCGAAGGAGGAGTTTTCCCAGGCTGAGTGTCAGCTGTGTGGCCGGGGAGGCGCTGGGACACGGGCTGGCACGTGGAATGAGCGATGGGGAAGCACAGGGACTGTGGGACGCTGCTCCGTCCCCGAGCTGGGAGCCACCGACAGCTCCCAAAGGCAGCCCAGGGCCACGACAGGCAGGGGATGTGCTAGCACGGCTTCCAGAAACGTCTGAACATCCGTCTCCTGCAGGGATTCCTGCTTGGAGACGCCTCCCCTCCTTTCCGCAGGGAACCCCGGGAGGTCCGTGGGAGCTCATTAGAAGCCACCCGTCAGTCACTGAAGGGAAAGGAGAGCTGAAATCCTGATGCCGGCGAGCGCTGCGCTGCTGCTTTCCCCGAAGAGAAGCTGTTGCCGGTGCCGGGTTAATGCAGGGGACTCAGGGAGCCGAATGAACACACGGTTTGCCCTTGGGCCCGTCGGTGGGGACATGGATTCATGGGGGTCTGGATCGCACGCGCTCCGTGCGGCTGAAGGCTCAAAACGGAGCAGGGCACAGCAAAACAGTGCCGAGGAAGCTTATTTCCTCCAGATAATTCCCCCTGACAGAGTTCCACTTGGACTGAAGGCTCCTGCTGCTGGGAACCCCCTCCCAGCATGTTTTCCCATCCTTATCTCTCAGCGAAGGACAGATTCTCCTGTGCCACGCGGCGTCTAGCTGGGAGCCGGTACCTGTGCGCTCCCCACGCTCATCTCCCCAGAAAAGAACCAAAGAAGTTCTTGCTCACAGTTTGGCAGCACCTGCCTTTGAAAAGTTACCTCTCTGACGGTGTGAGGTTATCCAGGAACTGGCTGTTACCTCTCACTTAGACACGACCCTACGCCGCTCTGTTAGGCGGGTGTGCATCAAGAGTTCCTTGGGAAGGACGGTGAACAGCCCCAGCCCTGTCACAAGCAGTAACTGCAGTTTGCCTCTGCACATCCCGCAGGCTGCAGCGGGTTTGCTCCCCGAGCTTCTCACGGAACTGGGGCCGCCTTTGGCTGGCAGAACCCACCCCGGGCCCATCAGCATTCCTGCCCTGGCTGAGCCTGCAGCAGCCCTCGGAGTGAGGAGCTATCATCATCCTCATTTCACACCCGGTGGAGCTGGGAGTCACGTTCCCACCGCCAGCCCCTCTCCAAGCTGTTCAAAAGCTGCTTTGGAAGCTTTCCACGCATTGTGTTCTGTTCCAGCCTGTTCCCACCCTCTCCCAGCCCTGGCATCCATCATCCCTGCATTGCCCAGCCCGGGTCCTGGCCAGCCTGCCCCAGTTCTCCTCCTCAGGGCTCCATCCTGCCGGATGCCGCTGCCATGCCCTGCCCCTGCCAGCTCTGGGATCACTGCCGCTCTGTAACTCAGCACCCATCCGTGGGCTCCTGCTTTTAGGGTGCACTCAAACACAACTCCAAGCCCCTGCCCTTGCCCTTCCTGCCCTTTCCCCTCCTTGTTCTCGGCCATCAGAATCTCAAAGAAAAGATGGTGAGCACGGAAAGGCAAAAACCCCACTCTGGAACGCCCCTGGATTGCTGCCTCCCTCACCCCATCCCTGCAGCTGTTTGCCGCCTGTCCCTGTAGATTGAAAGCTTCTCAAGACTGTAAGAAATTTGCAGCCAAACAGAGTAATTTTTAAAATGTAGGCTGGCTCCGGTGTGATGGTTTAATTCTCAGTCACCCCTGACTCAGGGGGAATGGTTTAATTCTCCTTTCTGTGGCTGTGGGGAGCTGAAACCTGGCACAGGCTCAGGACCTGAGCCCTGACCGAGGGAGGGGATGAGCCCCGAGTGTCAAACTCAGCAAATGGATTTTTTTAAGAAGGCTCGGCTTGTTTATAGCAAGGTCACTGCCTATTTGACAAGTTGGGTATCTCCTCTGCTCCAAACTGCCTATCCAAAATCCAGCTCCGTGTTCCAGGTGTGGTTTTATTCCAGCTGCTTTTGTGAAAGGTTTTGCTCTCAGCTGTAACAAGGCTGCTCAGAATCTGCTTGATTTTTTGCTGAACTCTCAGGAGGACTCAGCCTTTGTGCCCTTTTCATACGGCATGGCTGGTGCTTGGTTACCAGTGCTGGAACTGCCACAAACCCCGCTTTGGCCTCGGACACGTGCGGGCTCTGCGACTGCCCGAGGGGTCTGAACCCAGCACCCAGCACAGAGAAGAGAAAAAAAGGTGCTAAATAAAAATGGTACAGCATTTCTGCACCCAAAGCATCCCCTGTGAGAGCCAGGGCCAGGTTTTTATAATTATCTGCGCTCCAGAAAGGTGCATTCAGCCCTGAGCTGATCCTTTGGAAAGCAGATGGGTAAAAATACGTGTGTGCATGTATAGATAGGAAAAGTTGAGCCTATTAAGATACACGGATCTGCCTTTTCCAACGGGAATTATTTCACTTCAGCTTGCGAGTGGAGATATTTCCCAAAGGCACAATTGGCATGATTCATGTTACAGAATTTCTAACTAATGAACTTTTTCCTTTTTATTAACGGGGAAAAAATCTGGTTGACCTGATTTAGGTGTCTCTTGCAACACCAGGCAGGAACTACAGCATCATTTTGGAGGTGCAAGCTCTCGAGTTGATAAAAGTTTTAAAACTGTGTCCTTGCTGCCTTTATGTTTTATATTTCCCTCTGCCTGCACTGTGTCACGGCTCGTGGGCTGTTCCAAACGTTTCTCCCAGTTCCTGCTGGGTGTGATCAAATCCCCTCACGGCTGAGCATTCCTCCCACCATGCTGTAACAACTTAAACAGTTCCACTGGAAAAGAAACTTACTTTCTGCTGCCTTTTTAGATCTTTCAGAGCCCTGCTTCGCAGCTCTGCTCTTCCTGAGTGTCTGAGTCAGAGGATTTCCCTCGGAGACACCCAGACATCCTGACACATTAACTGCTGATCATGGGCAGCACTACAGGGTGCTGCTGGAAATCCAGAGGCAACAGGAAAGCAGAGAGGAAGGAACAATCACAGGGGGAAAAAAAAAATCAATGTTTATATTGAGGAATAAAGGAAGGGGGAAAGAACTTGACAGAAATAAGAAGCAGAGGAGGAGAGTGGACAGCAAGCTGGTGGGATGAAGGCGGACAGACTGATGGCGCTGAGCTGGAATTTTTATTTACTGCTTTTATCTGAGTCCATCTCAAAAGTATTCAATTGCTTACAAACAGAGTGACATTTTTTGGCAGATGCAAAGCAATTGCACCTCGCACTTGAGGAAACCTCAAACCAAACAAAGCCACAGAGCCCCCACCTAAAACGACAGCAAGGACAATTGAATTCAGAGGGCGTTTGCCACCTGACTTTACGCAGGCACCTGGTTAAACCAGGAGGATCTCTGTGCCAAAAGTGCTTTGCACTTGGCAGCGGCTGCAAGAGGTGACGCTCCCAGGAAGCAGCAGTAAGTACAGGCTGTTCTGCACTCTGACAGCAGACCACCCTTGGAAACCCAAAGATTCACTCGCCTGAGCCCTGGGAAGTCACTCCAGAGAGGAGCCTTAGGGGAGAGAAGATGGCCCCACTGCAGAGCAGTTGTGAGTTTGCATTTGCGATGGAACTGCTTCAGGATGAGCCATTTTTCTCCAGCTGTTAGCCAGGAATAGAAAGACATTTCAAAATCCAAGACAATGCTTTGAAATGAGAGCTATTTAGCAAACAGCATTTTTGTGCATAAATGTCAGGGTTATATCTTTAAAAATTACAGTCTGTCTTTTCCTGAGTGCCCATTAAGCACTATTATCTCTAAGATGCTTAGGAACATAAGGTCTTTATTAAAGCTGAAGAAATCTGAGTTTATCCTGAAAAAGCATGGATAAAATCAGATCACAGACTGTCCCAAAGTACATCTCTCCCAGAGAGGAGGTGCAGGAGGGAGGTTACAGTTGGCAGGGGGGACATTTTAAGCTCTAACTTTAGTCTTTGGCTGTTCTCTTTCGGCAGAGCTGCCTGTCCAGCCAGGAATGATGGACACGGGGCATGCCTGGAAGCCCCAGAGCTGCAGCAGATCTCCCACCTGGAAACTGCTGTGCACACTCTGCCCTTTGAGCCGTGCAAAAAATCGTGCCCTGATCAAGAGTTGAGAGATTAAGGATCCCAAATGCCAGCAGCTCCTGCTGTCACACCCTCTGCATGAGGCCAGGGGAATTTTGGCTTTGCCTTCCATCCCAAATGCAATGATTGCTGATGGCAGATTGCCCTGAGGCTGGAGCTGCTCTGGAGAAAAGGCTTTAAATCATTCAGCTAAACTGGAGAGGACTTTGCCTGTGATTGTCCCCATCCTTCCTCCCCAGATCATGCCAGGCCTGGCATTAAGGAAGGATAAACCTGAAGTTTTAAAAGGAAAACTGCAAAGAGACATAAGTGATTTGATTGATTTTCATTATAAGAAATAACCCCCCCCCCCTTCAGCTTCTCTTGGCACAGAGGAAGGACACAAACCCAAAGGTCACCAGGTTTCCCACTGGATCCATGGTTTTGATTCTCCTGAAGCTCCAGACACACATTTGGGGCGGGACACGTCACTGTTTGGGGGCCATGAGGGAATTTGCAGGTTTTGCTCAGGATTTCCTTTGACCCTTAGAGCAGCATGTTTTCCCATGCCTTTAACGGGCATTAATGCAGTTTCATCCTCAAATCCTCAGGTATCAGGGAGGAGCACGGAGAAAACGGGCTGCCATTTTCCTAAGCAGGGCATTATTTATCTTGCAGCCTCAGCAGCAGCTGTTTTTAAGAAAACCAAGGCACATTTTCAGTCCTGGGAAGTGTAATGTCTGAGGAGCTCATCTGAGATGATGCTCTTAAGGGTGGAGGTGCAGATTTCGCCACAGATCCACTCTTATGAGTAATGTTTAATCAGCACCTGTGCTTTGAGTTGCCACATTTCCTCATAATAATGATCTTGAAAAGACACTTACTGGAGGTGCCTGCAGTTTAAAGCTTTCTTGGTAATTATCAATCTGGAACATTTCTATTCCTCAATCTACTGAGGGCCATTTGAGTCTGAAAAATGCCTTATTCAACGTCTACATTTGCAAATATTAAAGCACCAAGTGTAAACAAAACCCTGCTGCACCCGATGACAACTTTACATCAAGTGCTAAATGGTACAACTCCGAGAGAAATACGGAATGGGAACCCAAACAACTCTAGGAACACTTCCTTCTTGTAGTGCTTCCCTCAAAAGAGAACTTAAAATCAGAGAATCCCAGATTGGTTTGGGTTGGGAGGGACCCTAAAGCCCACCCAGTGCCACCCCTGCCATGGTCAGGGACACCTCCCACTGTCCCAGGCTGCTCCAAGCCCCAGTGTCCAGCCTGGCCTTGGGCACTGCCAGGGATCCAGGGGCAGCCACAGCTGCTCTGGGCACCCTGTGCCAGGGCCTGCCCACCCTCCCAGGGAACAATTCCTGCCCAATATCCCATCTATGCCTGCCCTCTGTCAGTTTGAATCCATTCCCCCTTGTCCTGGCACTACATGCTCTTGCACAATTCCATATATTACATATATTCTTGAAAGACACCATTTCCTGGGAAGACTGATCTGAAAATCCTTGGAATGCTCAGAGGAACCCAAGGCTTCCCAGCAGTGTTAAACCTCACACGTGGTGCTGGAATTCCCATGCACAGCAGAGCCTGAATGAACTGCAGGAGCCCTTGCTCTGGGGGAACTTTGCAGGCTGCTGCACCACTTTTCTTAATGCTGAACGTCCCTGGAACTTCTTTGGAACCCAAGTTTCATTTTCACGTGAAGCTGGAGACTCGAGAGGCCCCTGCTCAAACCACTCAGGACAGCTGCAAAAAATAACAGATATTTGAGATATTTGAGATATTTTCATGCTGCGTGGGCAAGTCTGGGGGTGCCTGAGGCAGCAACGTTCTATCCAGATAAACCCCAACCATGAAATGTCCAACACCTGCCCCTTGTCTGCACACGGAAATGTCCTTCAGCAGGAATCACACCCAGACTGAGACACTCCACTGCAGCAGCTTCAGTGGGAACAGCTTCATCAGGAATTATTCACGCTAATTGGAGATGCTAGTTAGAGTTATTGCATTTATTATATTAAAGGTATTCTTGGTTGGAATTTATTACATTTATTGATAGGGAAGTTAGATGTGTACTTTGGAAAAAAATTGCAGGAAAATTTGATCCTGGATAGTTTTACCCAGGGCTTAAAGCTGTGTTGAAAAAATTAACAAAAAAAATTAAAGAAAGACAATTATCTTAAAAAACCGGATACAACATCTCCAGGCTCCACAAGGGGAATATCTGAATTACTAAATTGTTACTCATATTTTTAAAACATGAAAGCTGATGCTACTAAGCATTGCTATGATGGGGGGGGAGTTTGCCTCATAGCCTCATTGTAAGAAAGAAATTTCCATCAAAAGTCCATAAAATAATCTTGCCACGAAGAGGAAACTGTAATTAGCACGGTGTGTAAAGATGGCTTCAATTCAATTAAGTATTTCCATAACTGATGAAACAAATGATGGCCATAATGGCCAGCGTGTTACCAGCAATCTCCTGACTGAACAGCTTAAATCTCAAAGTAAAATTAAAAATTCAGCTGAAGGAGACACTTGATCTTTTTCCTTCGCTCAGTGGCTCCGTTTCCCTCTGTGTGTGCTGGATTTCCCACTCAGGGTATTCCACGATCCTGTGATTCCACATTTGAACAGGTTTGCCTTTTTGGGGAACTGTGTGTTTTAGGTCTGTTCAAGGCGGCACCGAGGCCAATCTTCCCCCGAAAATCAACCCCACACACACATTTTTAGCATTATCATGTAGGCTCCAGTAACCTCAGAGCTAAGCAGGAAGCACAGAGAACACAGAGCTGTCTCTGGTTATTATTTTCCCCATGTACAAAGTGTTTGTTTGTTTGTTTTTAAAAAACCAGGTCCAGTTTTAAACCCCAAAGGCAGCAGTGCTGCTCCTCACCAGGCTGCCAGCAACTCAAATCCACCCTGAGGCTGGGCCCCAGTCAGGCAGAGCTGACTGGGCTCCCTTTTGGGGTCAGGGCGTGGCACTCAGCCATTTGTTTGTGCTGGGAGATCACTGCAGATCCTCTGGTGCTCCTGCCTGCCCCGAAACTTCCCGAAATCCTCGAGGCACCAGTAAATCCTGGCCAGGGAGCTCAGACAGGAGGGGGTGCTCCGGCGGGGCAGGGCAACTCCCTGCACAGCCGCGTGTGTCCCAGCAAGCCACGGACAGAACGGTGTGCGCTCAGTGACACCGCCAGCCCTGCTCTGCACCCAGAAATGCTCACATGGAGCGCTACAGAATGGTCCCCGTGCCAGTGTGCGCTCAGTGACACCGCCAGCCCTGCTCTGCACCCAGAAATGCTCACATGGAGCGCTGCAGAACGGTCCCCGTGCCAGTGAAATGCTGTGTACACGGCTCTCCGGGTGATTAGGGCCCTCTACGTGACATATGGCTAACGATTCAGATTGGCTGCTGTTGAGAGGGATTTCATTTAAGGCACTTATGGCATTGGGCTCAAATTATTTGCAAGAGTTGATTGAAGCTTATGCTCTACCCTGCAGCCTGTGCTCAGCTGAGGATCATCCGCTGCCTGGATTGAATTTATCTCCTGCAGGATCTCAGCTGTGGGCTCCCGCCACACTTTTGTGTCTCCGCACAATTGTTCAGCCACTTCCCGGAGCAGTCAGAACCTGCTGTAAAATCAGGTGCCAGGAGAAAATCGCCCTATCTTGGTATTTGATTTTTTTATTTATTTAATCATAACGTCTTCAATTTTCAAAGCCACCTTGGCAACAGGTTTTGGATTTCTGGTTCCCATGAGAATTAGGAAGAACTGGCCATCCAACCTCTTAAGAAGCTTTTCTACTCTCCATTTCTCTGTAATGCTCACCAGTCAGCTTCTGACTGAAGGGACCTGTGGATGCAGAAGTGTCACCACCAGATTTGGTGGCAGCCTAAGCTTGGCGTGAGGCTGCAGCCGCCAGGGCCCTTCCCTGGGATGTCACATCCCACACCAAGCCCCTCCCCGGTGCCCAGCAGCCAGAAAAGCCCTGCGGAGCCCAGGCCCCCATCTCTGGCTGGAATGCCGTGGGAGGGGAGCGCACAGCTCTCCCTGGAGCTGTCTGGGGGTGCAAGTGGGATTTGATCCGATGTGGAAAGGTATCCCATGAACTTCCCTGGCCTTTGGACCGGCCCAGCACTCCCTGCTCTGGCCCTGGTTGACAGGAATGCCGGGGAGACCCGGGGGAGGGCAGGTGAAGGTCAGTAACAGGGTGAGTGTTGCCGTTCCCCACAGCACAGCTCCAGCTGGCTTGGGAAAGGCTGAGGGCCACTGAAGCAGTGCTAATTTCATTATCAGAGAATCCCAGCATCCCTGAGGCTGGAAAAGCCCTCCAGGATCACCGAGTCCAAGCTGTGCCTGATCCCACCTTGTCCCCAGCCCAGAGCACCGAGTGCCACGCCCAGGCCTTCCTGGACACCTCCAGGATGGGGACTCCAAACCTCCCAAGAACCCTTTTTCTTACAAACCCAGCCCCTTCAGAGATCTGCACTCCTTCCTAGCCCAGGAACGTTCTGGAAACACTGCTTTTCCTGAGGGGAAGGGAGCCAGCTTGAGCTCTGTGCAGCATCAAAAGCCTCTTGCTTAGTGAAACCTGCACAGAAAACCACCTGGGGTTCAAGGGAGCATTCAACAGAAATCAGCCAAATGGGTTTGAGGGGAGAACACACACTAAGCTGCTTTAAATAAAAGAGTCAGAACATGGGAGAGTGAAACCTCACACTTTTCTGCATATGGATACCTTGCAAAGCTTCATTCTGATTCCTCTTTGCTCCCCAATGATTATTACATCTCCCTCGCACAGAATGTGGAGTATTTCCTGAGACAAACCTTTGCCTTCATACCCACTGTGGCAAATGCAATCTCTGAAATATTAAATTGTTTCAGAGGAGGGAAATGAGGGCACCCTTTAATTCACAGGTGACACCAGCTGGGTGGGAGTGTTGATCTGCTGGAGGGCAGGAAGGCTCTGCAGAGGGATAGGTTGGATATCAGGGAAAATTCCTCCCCCAAAAGCTTGAGCAGAGGTGGACTGACGGTTTGAATTCTAGAAAAGGCAGTAAAAATACATTATTAGGCATTTAGAACTCATTTTTGTTCAATAAAGCTGCAGCAGGGAGCCGAGTTAGCTTATTAATATAAGAAATTGCTGCTGGTCCTCAACGCATCTCGATCAACGTGTGAGAACTGGCAAGAAATGAAGAGCAGGAGGAAATAAAAAAGATCATCAAAAAGTTTCTGATTGGCAAACTCCTGTTGCCTCCATCAGCTGCTTATTTGTGTAGGTGTTTCCTGGTGAGCTCCTGGAGCATGACTTGGATCTTTTCAAAGGGCTGGAGATCTCTGAAACCTCCTTCTGTGGCAGCGAGGCCCCTTTTAAACAGCAAAGGAGCCCGGGTGGCACGGACTGGACAAGTCTGGGGGGAAAACCAGCAGAAAAGCAAAGCAGCTGAGCTGCTACAGGAAAATGCAGTTTGTCATTAGTGCAGGAATTGCCACAGGACTCGGAGGCAGCAAACACGGCAGGACGAGCTTTTAGGAAAAGGTGCCCGGGAATGCTGTGGAGAATTCCCAGCTCCCTGGAACACCAGGGGAAAGGATAAATCACAGGATGGGATGTGTAAAAGGGCCGGTGAAGATGACCTGATGGGCAGCTTCCTTGTTCAAGGCATTTTTTTTGAAATCTAAATAAAGAAAGAAAGAAAGAATCACACAAATAAATAAATAAATAAATTGAATCTCCTTCTCTGAAAGCCCCGTGTAATTTTCACAAATATTTTTAGTGTGGAGGCTGTGCATTTTTTGCGCCAGGATGTAAAAATGAACTCTATGCTGTTCCTGCCCTGGAAGGAATGCTGCCACACGCCCTACCTAAATCCAAACCAACCTGGGGAATTGTGACGTGAACTTTACCCAACCTTCCCCGTGACATTCATCAAATTAAACAGTAAAAATCAGGAGGGTTGTACAATAGCAATACAAATTAATTGATTTACATTAATTTAATTAATATAAATGAATTCGTTTTCCCCCTCTTTCTTTTCCCACTGAAAATGGAGAGGTGTGAGGACCACCTGAATACCGGTGGAATTTGCAAAAAAAGGAAAAAAAAAAATTGTTTCCCACTTTTCAAGCCTTTGGAATATTGCTTTTGTAGCCTTCCAGCAAGGAGGAAGAGGACATGGGGAAACCAATGGTTTGTCCTTCTATTTAAAACACAGCATGGCCTGGGCTTGCTTTGATGTTCTCACAGTGAGACTGTTTTTTCCTCAGCACACAAAATCATATTGTGGCACTAGGATAAAGAAAAAAGCACAGCTCAGCTAGAGGCTCTGTGGCTCCATCCAGAGTGGCCAAACACATTTCTGGTGTTTTCTTTTTTGCTTTTAGGGAACATTTTCTGCTGGTTTTCTTAACAACTCTTAGACATCACCAGTTTAATAAAATCATCTCGTGTTCTGAAACATTTGGGTAATGAATTGAGTGATGGAGCTGTCAGCTCCCTGCTGCTCTGCTGACCAGCTGTCACACCGAGGACTCTTTGGCAACTGGGAGATGTTGGGTTTGATGTTTAATTCCCTTATTTCATCAAAAGACTTTGTTTGAAAAGAGTGTTTGAATCATGAGTGTGCTGGAGATGTTCCTCATACCTAAATCATCTGCGAGCGGCAGTGGGGTTTTAAAGACGAAATCGCTTAAAGATTTATTCTTTTTTAAAGAAATCATGCTTTTCTTCACGTGGGGACTTCTGTTAGCAAAGGGCTTCCTTTGCACTGTTCGGGCTGGGTGGTGATTAATCCCAGCTCCCCTCAGCCTTGCGCAGAACGTGCCCCGTGCTGCGGAGGCTGCCCTGGGCACTGGGTGCCTCTGCTTTCTGCTGAGATTTGAGCATCAGAAGGCACTGTGGGGCCCCAGGAGGTGGGGAGGCAGGCACAGGGACGAGCTGTGCTCCACGGGGAGGTGTTTGCAGCACCCAGTAGAAGAGTTTCATAAAAATAGAGCCATTTGTGTGGAAACCTGATCCCGAGGATCACACTGAAGCTCCAAGCTGCTGCAAAGTGACTCAGAATTATCCTGAGCCCCCGAGTCCCTTCCAGCCCCAGAGATCCTGTGAACAGCTGGGGAGCTTTTCTGGGACAGAGCCCCACGGTTTGGGAAAGGGGGTTCTGGCTGAAATAATGCACATTCCACGGAATCATGGAATGGGCCACACAGGAAGGACCTTAAAGCTCATCCAGTGCCCTGCCATGGGCAGGGATACCTTCTCCTTCTCTTTCTTCCCTCTTCCTTTCCATTTTCCTGTTCACAGACTCACGGAATGGTTTGGGCTGGAAGGGAATTTAGGATTCCCCCCGAATCCCTAAGAAAAGCCCTCCAAGAGCGTGGAGTGCGGCCTGGGAGTGAATCCCCTGGCCTGAGGGTGTGAAAGGACTGCCAGGGGCGCTGGGGCAGCCGCAGCTCTCCAGGGAACGTTCAGACCCCAGTGAAGCTTGCGGCTGTCCCCACTGCTGCCAGGGCGAGTGCTGGGGGCATCCCGTGCCCGGTCCGAACAGCACAAAGCCCTTTGGCCTCTTCACTGCCCAAACTGCTTCTACACCCCAGGCTGGCCCCTGCTGGCCACTGTCCGCACGGATATAGGAAGTGCCTTGGATTTTAGGATGCTGTACAACTTGCAAGCTACCCAGTGCCATTTGCAATAAATGATTCAAGGCATTAAGGCCCCACTTCTCAGGATCGGCCTCTGTGCTCATGAATAATTACAGGAACAGTTCCTAGCAAACAGGGGCAGGGGCAGTTTTCACCATGTAGATCTCTGCCTACCTGATTATCCCACAAAAAGATGGTTCTGTGCTATAAAATGTTCCCAGAATAATCTGTCTCTAGCAAATTGCTCCCATAAAATCAGAGCCTGAGTTGAAGTCCTCTCCAAAAAACCCCACCCAAAAACCAAAGTAAACCAGTAATTATACAACTACTCCATATCTTTTGCGCAACACGGCTTTAAAAATCTTAAAAATCTTTCTTTAAATACATGCTTTATTGTTATCATAATTTCCCTGGGGTCTGCTGCTCTGGCAAACTTATGGTGCATCACCTAAAAACGTCACTGTGGTGCCTTTGGTACACATAAAAAAGACAGATCTTCCTTAATGTTGTTCTAAAAGCTATTTTCATGTTCCAGCATTTGGATTTATGAAGCATGGGCTACATGTATTATATAACTTTATTTTAAAGTAGTAGACTCACAAAAAGTAAATAGGGCCCCCATTAAGTAAAAAATAAAAGAAGCACAACAACAAAAATAAAAGGTATTATGCTAAAGGAGCAAAGCATCAGGGGTTTTATAAAGCTTCATTTCCAGTCTTCTGCACAGCCTTGGGACTGCTTACATCTAAATATCGTGAGTTACTCAGATTCACGCCCCAGTCTGACAGGTTTTAATGCCCCCCCTCCCCAGCAATGCTGTTTAATCTGCAGAGGAGGCAGGAGATGCTGGAATGGGCTTTTCCCCACGCTATGAAGCCACGGTGCAGCTGGGCAGTCTTGTCAGGGCTGTTAACTCTCCTGGAGAAAAATAAAAGGGGGGCTTTGCAAACGGAAATGATGCCATCCTTACCCACTCAGGTGAGTAAATGTGCAGGCAGCGGGACACTAAGGCAGCAGGAGGCTGCTGCCTAATAAACCTGAGGAGCTGAGATATTCCCTGCCCTGAGTGCTGCAGCTTTCACTCAGGTGTAGGAAAGGTTCTCCGGACAAAATCACTCTGTATTTCCTGACAGATCCCCTTTTCTGACGCACTCAGAGCATCCAGGGCCCAGCTTCCTGGACTAATCCGCTCAGGAAAACAACATTTTTATCTCCTGCTGAGCTTCCATTCTGAAACTTGCCCCTGTCTTTTTTTTAATTGGGTGACTTTTTATTTTCCCAGAGACGGTGGCAGCTACAGTGAAGTTCAATGCAAACACCACAGAACTGACAAAGATACTGCAATATATGTATCCACAAACTTGCAAAATGGCACATGCCAGAAATACACCACGGGTTTCCCAGGAAGAGCTATCACAGGGCAGGATTTAGTGGGTGCATTCAAACTGTGATCTCCACTGAAATATTTGGAGTGGGACTCTGTTAACATTTTTCACCGTATCCTCCATTTGGTACTACTGGAGAATGCCAGGCAGGAAAAACGTCAATCAACACAAAAATGTGTTAAAAAAGTAGGAATTCCATCCAAAAAGGAGAGGGAATTAATGGTTTATTCAGAGTATTAAAAAAAAAAAGGATCATGTGAAAGCACAGGCTGAACTTTATTCAAAGGGAAGGTTCCATAAAGCTGCACTGAGAACACCAATCTCTGATAAATGGAAATGCGGGCATCCAGGGAAGCTTCCAGGTCCTCCTGCAATGCTGCTGCTCTTGTGAGCAAGGTGAGAATGTGCCAGGCTGGTGCAGAAGCACAGCTGCCGTCTCCTGACTGCCCCAGGAGGTGACTGACAGAATTTCTTTGGGCTTTTGATGGCTCTTTCTGTCACTAATGAACGTGGAAGCTGACAGCTTGTTAAACAGGAATTAATTCTCTTCTTGAGCTATTCTGAATTTGGGCAAGACAGAAAACGAGCTGGCAGCACACAGCAGCACCGGGTCAGGTCCAGGGGGCTGAGCAGGGCCAGGAGGGTCCCTCCTGTGGCTGAAGGGCAGGAGGGCAAACCTGCAGGAGGAAAAAGCCCTCCCAGACCATCAAATCTGAGCTGTGCCCCATCCCCACCTTGTCCCCAGCCCAGAGCACTCAGTGCCACGTCCAGGAATTCCTTGGACACCTCCGGGGATGGGGACTCCAAACCTCCCTGGGCAGCCCCTTCCAGTGCCTGACCACCCTTTCCAGGCAGAAATTCCTGCTGATGCCCACCCTGAGCCTCCCCTGGCACAGCCTGAGGCCACTCCCTCTTGCCCTGGCAGGTTCATGGTGTCCCTGTGGCTGGCAGATGTCCTTCTGCAGGGAGGCTGCTGCTTTCTTTCCTGCCCAGCCTTCGGCAGCTGCGTGCAGGTGCCAGCTCCTTGCTGGGATGGAGGGGAGGGCTAAGGCTTGTAACAGCCCGTGTTACTCTTGTGGCTTCTGCCTTCCTCTGCAAAGGTCACGAAAACATCTATTAAACAGTTCATTTTAGCAAATGTGCTGAAGCTGTCACATAACCCTTGCCTGCTTCTCGCTCCCTGATCAAGACACGGGGGAGGCGCAGCAAGAAAACTGGGGAGTATTACACAGCAACATTTTAGTCCCAAAAGTGGAAGGGTTTTGAAAATTTATTTTAGTCCTAGCCATAGTGCAGATGTTGTTATAGACATAGAGTGAACTGGGGTAACGGTGTTCTACATCAATGTCTAAACGCAATCAGACTGAGACGTCGGGCAGTGCCGGGCGTAGGGTTAGGCAGCCAAGCGCTTGCAGGAATTTGGAGCTGCCACAGGCCCCTCTGCCCTGCCCTGAACATCCCCAGGACTGGTGAAGCTGAACTCAGGGTCCCCTCAGACCTCTGATCTGGGCTTCCTTCCCCCCATCCCTTCTTTTTCAGTCTCTAACAAAATAAGAACGAAATCTGTGGCGGTTCGTTTCCTTTCCCTTGGTGCCCTCATTCCTTTCTGCCGTGGTCCCTGTTCCCAAAAAAGCTGTTTGGTTTCCTTCTGTGCACCAGTTTGTTTCTGTTCACTCTCCACTTCTGTTCTTTTACCCTGCGCCAATATTTACTTTCCTTGCCAATATTTTCCTTCCTAAATCGCTTTATTCCCTTTCCAGCACATCCCAACCAATATTACTTTGAGTCTTACGTTTTATTCTTTATTCTTGCATAAAACTGAGGCTCCTTTCCTTGAAAGCCCCAAAGTGGTAACAGCTTCCACAATCTTCCCTCTCAAACCCTCGTTCAGCTGTTCTGTTCCTCGCCTGGGTTTTTAGCTCACGCCAGCCTTCTGTTACCATCCCTTGCCTCTCACTTTTCATCTCACTCTCGCCTCCTCCCCTCCACTTTTCCCCTCAAGTTTGCGTTACTCAGCCACACGACCATTCCTGTATTTCCCAGCTCCATCCCTGCTGCGGCCCCACCTCTCTCCCCCTCCTTTTCCATGAGAACCCGATGGTTTGTTCCTTTTCCTGGCACGGGTTTCGCCATGGACAGGGAGACACTCATCCCTGCCTCCCCGCGCAGCAGATGCCTGAGGCTGGGTAATGGAACAGACATAAGAGCCCTAATTCTCTATTACTCTCAGAATCAACTGCAGACAGAGATTCCAGCCCAAAAACAGATTATAACTTTTAAGGACAGTAAAGGCAGTCTACAGCCATCAAGTCTGGAGCTGTGAATTAAATGAACTGTCAGGTTCCAGGCTCGCCAGCTTCTAATTTAGCCATAACTTAGTCAATATCAGACATAATTCCCCTGCTTGAGAAGTTATTAAAATTTTAATAAAACCAAGGAGATGCTGGGACAGAAGCATATTAAGATGGCATAAAGGTTGTGCCTACATATCATTAATTTAAAGGCAGATTAGCTGTTAACTAGAATGACTTAATTGAATATTTCCAAATATGAGCATTTTTAGATTCCCTTGGAATGCGTTTTCAGTTCTGGATAGAGCCGGTTTCAGATGCTTGGTGCCAGTGGTGTCTGAGCCCCTGTCCTCACAGGAGTTTTTGCTCTGAGTACCTGGCAAGTGCAGCTCCCTCAGCCCCACAGCCAGAGGGGATGGACGTCTGGGCATTCAGCAGCTTTGCCAGAGTATTTTCCCAGGATTTTCCCAGTGCCTTTCTGAACCCGTGCAAGGCTGTGAGCTTCCTCAGTGCCCTGTGGCAGGAAGTTTCACAGCTGAACTGCAGGTTGTGTGAGGAGCCACTTTGCACCAGCCCTGCTGCCAGGCTGGCCTCGGGCAGTTGCATTTGTGCACCTTCACCCCCATATTCGGTGAGGCGAGGAAAGCTCCTTCCAGATCCCCCTTCTCCCCCTCACCATGGTGATTCCCCGGCCTCTGTCTCTGTACACCTTCCTGTCCTGCTTCCAGTCGTCTGTACTGAACCTCCCTTGCTCCTGAACATCCAGGCGGGGCTGTCCCAAATAGTGTGTGCACGCTCTGCTGGGACCCAGTGACCTCTGCAAAGGTCACTGCACAGCTCCAGCCCCCCTCCCTGGGTGTGAGCTGGCTCTGTAATCCTGCTCTCCAGGCTGCTCCATTTGGGCAGCTCCAGCTCAAGAAATGCTCAGCTGAGCCCAAGCTCAATGCAGCAAACACGGAACACAAACAAACCAAACCCCAGCAGCAACTAACTCTTAACTCCCACTTTTATAGCTATTATATGCCCGTATGTATATAAAAAGTCTGTGTTTGGGGGTTTCTTGGACCTATTTTCCTTCAGTGAAGACTGGCAGCCATGAGAATTAGAAGGAACATTCTCAGTAAATTGCTTGTGCAGCTATCAAATGTCTCTGGGTTCGTTTCAGCATTTAATCACCCTCAGAGGCTGAGTTTGCCTCCTATGTTTGGGCATCCTTTAATCACAGAGGAATTAATTGCCAAATCCTGCTGGGGTTATTTAGTTGTTTGGTTCACTGGCTGGTTTGGGGGGTTTTTTCAGTATATTCATTTCATGGACCAAAAGGAAGAATGATAGGGTGTTTTTTTCTTCTTTTTTAATGAAGCTGCCCGTAACTCTTCACCCTAACCAAAAGTGAATTCTCATCTGGACTGGATAAAGATCTCTGCGCTCATCCCCTCACCCCCACGTCTCCTGCCTTCCCACATTCCGTGCCTGTTCCGTGCCCCCAAAGGAAATTCCTGCCTCCTTCCAGTCCCTCCTTGAAGAGCTGGGGGTTCTGCTGTGGCTCTGGAGACCCGGGCACACCCAGGGAAACGTGCAGGGTTTTAGGGACAGCCTGGCAGCGCTCCCCTCCGGACTGATCCCGTGCTCTGGATTACCAGGTGAGGCACCTGGAGCTGCAGCCGTTTGCTCAGGCTCAACTCTCTCTGGAAATCATTTCCCAGTACCCTGGGTCACCCTCTGGCCAGGATCCTGCAGGAGCCAGCACTGGGAGCAGGGCAAGCTCCCTCTTCCCCCAAGTGCTGCTAAGCAGCTCCAGGAGGAACAACCACATCATTTATTCCCTGTCCAGAGAGATCCCCGGCCCTGCTGGGTGAGGATGTGCAAATCAGCCTCCAGAAATGGTTATTCCCCTCCCATTGCCAGCCTGATTTTCCCCCCACAGCAATTATTATGTTCCTGGGCCCAGATATCCCAAAAGAGACCCTTCTGTGCCTTCCTAAAGGCTGCTCCCACCCAGCCTCACCCGAGCTCTGAGCTGCAAGAGTTCAGAGCGTCCCAGACCTGGTGTCCTCCAGCGCCTGGTGCTGGTGGCACAAACCATCCTGAGCAAAGGCAGGCAAAACTCGGGGCTGCAAAACTCCCCCCTCGCTCTCTTCTGTGGGACAGAAGGAATCCTCCTGAAGGGCATCCTTTAAAACGCACCCACAGCACATCCAGGAAAATGAGCCCTGTTTAAATGTAGCCCTGACTCGGCCTGGGCTCCCTGCAGCAGCTCCCTGCTCGTGGCACGGGGGGTTTGTCCCCAAACCTTCCCTGCAGGCCTCTGAGGAGGTCAGTGCCAGCCATCGGCAGGACAGGGGGCTCCAGGGCAGGGAAGCACTCCCAGGAACACGTGCAGGCAGCGTCCTCCTTCCCTTAATTCTGCCGGGAGCTTGCTCATCCATCTCCGGGATGCTGCAGGTGCATTTATTAACGGCAGAGCCCTGTTCAAATGTTGGGATCCTCGCTGACACATTGAGCCATTTTTAATTTGCTCCCATCCTCCCCAGCCTCTCCAGCAGACACGAGATAACTCTGGGGTCCTAAATAAGCCACGGTGACTTAGGGAGAAAGCGAGTGAGTTATTAATCTTATGCAAATGCCTGTTTAATTTTCAGGATCTTGGCACCATTGTAAGTGCTGAAAGTCATGGACTATAAAGAAAAAAGGTTATTTCCTGTTTGTTTAATTGATCTTCTGTAGCTTCTCTCCTGGCTGGTAAAGCCAGGTAATGGAATTTGCAATGTAAAGTCATTATTAGAAGTGCCAGTATGACATTTGATTAATCCAGGCTATTTAGGCTTAATAATACACACTTGACTTATGTTCTGGGAGCAAAATTGCCTGCTACTTCCCCTCCTGCTTTTTAAATATATTTATAAATATCCTTAGCGGGATGATACATGAACCCATTTCTTCAGGCATTGTTATTGGGAAGTGGTAATTCCCCCGAAGTGTGCTCCATCTGCAGTAGGATGCTTGCTCTGAGATTTGCACCCACGGGCAGCTAAAAGGAATAAAGAATTCCTTAAGGGACCGGTGGCTTCCTCAGCTCCCTTCAGGTCAGCTCTGGCCCCCTCCCGAGTGGCAGATTCCCAGGGAAATGGGAGCTGGTGATGCCTCAGGAGCTGAGTCCCTCAGCAATGACTCAATTTCCTGGCGTGCCAGGGCTTGGATCCAGCAGGAAAGAGCAGCACTTGTGAGTGTCAGGGAGAGGAGAGGCCATTTGTCACCTCCCTTCCCTGGAGCGTCACAGCCACAGCCACGGCCAGCTCCAGGTCAGGGGGAGCTTTTGTCTCCAGCCACATTCCCCGGGCCATTTCTATCCCCTGCAGCATCTTTTATCTACCCCTGGCCCACGGCTAAAAATTCCTGTACATTATTCCTGGCATTGCTTTAACTCAGCAGTGGACCAAGACATTTTTTCTTACAAAGTGCTTTGGAGTGAAAACAACATTTCTCAAGTAAGGTGCGAGCACTGCAAGAGATGCACAGGGGCTGTGGAAGATCCGGGTTACTTGATGGAAGTATTTTTTGCAATTATGCTACAGAAAATTTTCTGGTTTGGGTTTAATTTCATTTCACGATGATTGCTTTAAATTCTATTTCCATCCCAGTAATATTTACTGCAATCATATCCATTTAATTTGATCATTTATGTTCCTCTGCCGTGGCCAAAACAGACCGTGCACTGCTTCATGTTACCATTGGTTACACCGTACTAAACCAAATGAAAACAATTATTGTAAACAGCCCTGAACTGGTGCACATTGACGAAAATGCTTTTAAATTGTATCATTTTCAGGGGAAAAAATCCCCCTGTTTTGTTTGTACTTGCTCTGTGCTTCACAGCCCGGCTTTGGTCTGTTGAGTCAGAATTGAGAGGGATAAGGAATATTAGTAAGCCCTAAAAAAACCATTAAGTCTTATTCCATAACAGGCTTCAAAAGGAGGTTATTTCTATAGGTTGTACATAAATGCCTCTGAGTGTATCTCCTCCTGAAGGGAGCCCACAGGAGAGCTGGAGAGGGACTGGGGACAAGGGATGGAGGGACAGGAAGCAGGGAATGGCTTCCCACTGCCAGAGGGCAGGGATGAATGGGGTATTGGGAAGGAATTGTTCCCTGGGAGGGTGGGGAGGCCCTGGCACAGGGTGCCCAGAGCAGCTGTGGCTGCCCCTGGATCCCTGGCAGTGCCCAAGGCCAGGCTGGACACTGGGGCTTGGAGCAGCCTGGGACAGTGGAAGGTGTCCCTGCCCATGGCAGGGGTGGCACTGGATGGGCTTTGAGGCCCTTCCAACCCAAAGCATCCCAGGATTTTCCCAAGGCTAGGACCGCCTGAGAGAACACCCAAACAAAACAAACACTGGCAGAGCAGATGGGAAAACAAACACCTTTTAAACAAACAAACAAAAACTCGCCTGGAGTGGTTCAAAGCACTTTTTGCACAAAGTCAGGGATCGCTGGAAACCCTGGATCTGACTGAGAGACCAGCAGGGGCTGGTTGTTTGCCTTTTACCAGGAGTGCACAAGAGCCAAGTGCAGCTGTCAGGGATGCTGTGGGGTGGGATGGGGGTACCAACTGGCCTTTCCCAGATCGCCTTTCTCCATGAATCCATGTCATCCTCCCTTCCATCCCTCCTGGCAAGCCTGGCTTTGGTCTGTACCTCTCACAGAATGAGCCCCGGTTCTGCTCTGTGCAGGCAGAGCCAGATGGGGACTGGGCAGGGAGCAGCCTGATTTACCTCGGAGCGGCACTGAGCTTTCACAGCTGCTCCCGAAAGGGAACGTTCCTTTGGAACCAACAGCAGCCTCTAAAGAAATTGGCAAAGTTGCAGCAGACTGGTGTTTGTGTGGAAATTTATTTTCTTATTCCACGAGTGAGGAAATGAAATCTTTGGCTGCTCCATCCCCTAGAAAGTGAGAGCTCCCCAGGAGCACAGCACACAGCCCCCATCACCTGCACATCCCAGAAAGGTCTGCAGAGACAGCTGCCAAGGTGCCCAAAAGGAGGAAAAATCCACCTTCTGAGCAGGGGACGGATGAGGAAGGCTTGATCAGAGAGCACAAAGGCTGCAAGGGCACAAGGATTCTCCTTCTAATCCCAGTTTTGGTGGTGAGGAGGGGGAGAGCACAAAGGGAGGGAAAGGCTGAAGGACACAACCAGCGCAGGAGATGTGGCTGTGGGTGAAGAGACCAAAGGCAGTTCTGGAGCAGCCTCCCATCCCGGCAGGCTCGGATTAAAAGCTGAGTTCTTAGAGGGCAGTGGGGAAAAGAGTCCTCTCTTCCACTCCCCGCTTCTCCCCTTCCCAAGAAAATGCGGGTTCAGGCGGGGTGAGGGAGCGGGAGCAGGAGCAGGGGGTGCTCAGGATTCCCGGGCACTGCTGGGGAAGGGGAGCCGTGCTCCTGCGGGCTCAGCGCTCAGCGGGAAGGACAGGCAATGGTTCCCGAGTGCTTGCCTCCCTTTTGGTGGCTGTTTAAAAACTGTTTGTGTTGCTCTGGGGTATTTTATTACCCAGGGAATAGGTGTACTTGACAAGCCCTAAATGTGAGTTGCTGCATGAAATATCTGCTGGCAGGCCCGTCTGGAGGCAGGGAGGGCTCTGCTCCGCTTGTCTCCGTGCAGAAGTTTTCTGCTTTCTCCTTTGTTTATCATTATTATCGCCTGTCCTCTCTGATGCATTCCCTGGCCTGTAAATGCAGCTTTCATTCTGCACTTAACGGCGCTGAGGAGTTCAATCAATTGCCTTCCAGTCATGCTGCATTTTCTCCCTGCAGTGCCTCCTATTTGCACTCAGAAACAGTTATTATTCATTCTGGCTGGCACTGCAAACCCACGGAAGGTGAACCTCCACCTGCCTCAGCCCTGCCTCACACTGCGAGCTGCACGAACAGAGCGGAATGAAGCAATTTCCTCTTTCTGCCGCCTCCTAAATTCTGCATTACAAAGTATTGTGCTAACAACGTTCTATTAAACTCATTTTACCAGCTTAATAGTGCTTGTTAGGTAAACGCTGTGCTCGATCTTTGAGCACATTTCGGTTCTCCAAAATGGCTCTTGGTTTCCCTGTGCCTCACTGGAAATTGGGATGCTCGACTTTTTAAAGATTTTTCTTGGGAACTGAGGTATTTAATCTTATCCTAATAAAGTAAATATTGGTTAATCGAAGCTTAAGCTAGCAAAGAGATTAGAGACATTTAATTAGTCAAAATTATAGCTCATACTGTAATATAGTAAATTAGATTAGACAGGCTTTACACTTCAAAATTACGTTAATGACTGCATGCATTTTCCTAATATTATAATCTTTAATCTTAGATCCCTAAAGATACTAATAATTCTCTAGCCCATTGCTGACTTTAACATCATTATTTAAATCAGCTTTAAGTTACAGGAAGTAATTATGCACCAGAAAAAGACAAAATTATGCACCAAAAAGAGACAAGATCGTTCAGAATGTGAGTCAGGGATCTTCACCTTCCTGGCTGGAATTTAGGGAGAGATGTCCCTGTTCCCACTGCCCTCATCTCCCTCCCTGCACAGGGGCACCTCCACCTTTGAGGAACTAGAGTCTGCTGGAAGGAGATCTTCTTTCAGAGTTGCACAGAATCAGCCAGGCTGGAAAAGCCCTCCAAGGTCACTGAGGCCAAGCTGTGCCCAATCCCCACCTTGTCACCAGCCCGGAGCCCTGAGTGCCACCTCCAGGGATGGGGACTCCAAACCTCCCTGGGCAGCCCCTGACAACGCCTGAGCACCCTTTCCATGGGGAAATTCCTGCTGATGTCCAAGCTGAGCCTCCCCTGGCCCAGCTGGAGGCTGTGTCCTTCTCCTGTCATCGTTTCATCCCAGAGCCCCCTGGATGTCCCCAGAGGGGCACTGCAGGGACAGGATCAGTGGCTTGTTCTGGCTCCCAGGAGCCCACGGGCACAGATTGCTGCCATATTGTCTGTATTTAATAGATTATTACACCTGTGGTACCCAGCACACGTGCAGGTCTCCAGAAGGCGACTTGGGCAGAGGAGCAAAACCCTCGGGATGTTTGACTGGGATCGGGAGCCTCTGGTTCAGTGGCTCAAGCCCAGCCCAGGCTGAGTGAACTTAAAAGCCTGACAGCAAAACCTGCCTCGATGTCTGATCTCACTTTAGAGGGGCAATTTGGAAGGGTTTTTTCCCCCTCTGGTTTCCCAAAGGGCATTACCTCATGTCTCACCCGAATCCATTTTGTGCAGCTACGGTGTCGCTGGCGCTGCCCGCACTGCCCAGCCGGGGGACTGGAGAGGAGGGCGCGGCACTGGGGGAACTCAGCAGGGCTGGGGCTCACTCTGGGTTCGAGGGATGGGGGAAAGAGGAGGAGAAATCTCTTCTTCTAAAAGCAAAACGAAAGCAGGAGAGGATGGGAACGTGCAGAGCAAAACGAAGCCGTTCATGTTCCAGCCCCGCTGATTTGGGCACTTGCGTCCCTCACATAAATCAGAATTCCTCCTGTCGACGGCAGTCACAAAGGACAGGCAGTAAGTACTGGGAGCTGACAGTGGTTGTGCTTGGAAAGTTTTCCTCTTTCAGGGACATTCTCATCATTATACTAATTTGTCAAACGTATCTTCAGTTTTACAAGAAGTTTCCTTCTCGTGCATTTGTTAAAAGAAAGATAATTGCATCTGGAAAGCAGCAAAATGAAAAGAACTTTAATTATGCATTATAATAACAAATGTGTTCTAGTTCAGGTGAGCCAGACCAATTATATGTGATTAGTGAATGGAAACAATTGATGTTTTTGCATTTTCATTTGGGTCTGCTGACCTTTCGTGGTGAACGAGCTACAATCTGTCTTCCCTCACTGCTCAACACAGAGCAAATATTTTAATTTATAGAGCCATTTGGAGAAATTATTGCAGTCTGATCAGAGACAAGTTTTACTGAGCTTGATCTGTACGCCATTCTCACAGAGGAGAAAAATGATTCCTTGCAGCTCTTTTTTTGAAAAGGACACACAAGGAGACGAGGCTTTGGATTTCCTCTGATAATGTTGACATAATGTAAGAAAAAGTAATTAAAACTCTTATTAAAAATTAAGCTGCCTTTAATACATCCTTCATTTTCCTCTGTGACGTGTGATTTCTGGTGTTTACTTTTGCTTAGCACTTCTGAGTCTCTCTTAATCAGGTGCCCGAACCATCTGGGACACTTCAAAATGCATTCTTTAGCAGAGACATAGAAAAAAATGCCCCAATGTGAATCACCAGCAGCTCCAGTAGCTCCTTATTTTACTAAACCTCAGCTTAGTGGGAGTGTTGCTGAGAGAATCAGTTTCAAATGGGCTGTAAAAACAGATCAAAGCCTTGCAATTACTGTGTCCCACTTAACTTCAGCTGCTATTTCCCTTCTGAATATTTTCTGCCTCCTCAGAAGTTCAGCCAGCTCAGCTGGGCCCTGCCCAGCAGCAGCAGCAGCAGCAGCAGCAGCAGCAGCAGCAGCAGGATATTCTGCAGTTAATGCAGTATTCCATGAGTCCAGCCTTTGGAGAAACCTGTGCCAACCCCCTCGATCCCAGTGAGCTTGTGCATCCCTGGCTGCACCGGGAAGGCAGCAGGGCTGCACAGAGGGGCCTGAGGGCACAATTTGGCCGCTTATAACGATGATGAGCGACAGGAGAGAAACCCCCTCGAGCCTCAGCATCCCCAGGGAGCTTAGGACAGGAAAAGGCTAGGACAGGAAAAGCTTAGGACAGGAAAAGGCTTTATTCCGGGTAAATCTGATACACAGCTGGGGAGGCACGGTGAGCGTGGGTCCCTGCCACGACTCCATCACACCTTCAGGGTGAATCTGTTTACAGCATCAGAGAGCCAGCGACACTTTCATTCTTAATGCAGTTACCTGCAACGATCTTCACTGAGGGAAGAAGCCCACTGGCAGGGGACCTTGTGGGTCAGGCTCAGAGAAAAGGTGTGCATGGAGGCAGAGCACAGATGGCCACACTAAAGGATCACGTGGCAGGGATGATGCACCTAAAAGCTTGCCCATTCTTTTCCACCAGTTTCAGGTAATCAAAGATTACCCTCCATAGTGTTCTGTGACACCAAACAAGCTGGAAGAGGAGGGGAGGAATGGAAGAAAAGTCCTGTAGGTTTCCTGGCCTTTTTGTCTCACAATCCTCAAGGATGATGCACAGAAAAGCCCCTTTTCATTCCAGCGTTGTAACACTAAGCACTACCTTCCCAATTGCAACTGATAAAGTTATTTCCCCCATAATCAGCCAGCTTGCACTTTATCCTGTGCAACTGGGGAGATAATGATGAATAGTTCTGTGCTGGTAACTTTGGGATTGAACAGAGATTAGAGGGTAGCCGTCCCCATGCATGTTCTGCAATCACTGGCAGCTAGAATTAATCAAAGCTAAATTGTCTTCCCAATTCTGCAGCACAGAGTGAGGATTCCTATTAGTTCTGCACACAGGGAAGCACGGCGGGATCCAAGGAGGACGTGGAGCATATGGCACCCCAATAGGAAGGGAAGGGAAGGGAAGCAGATTTGCATACGTTATGTTTTTGGATGTCAGGAGGAATTTCTTCATTGAAAGGGTTGTTAAACCTCGCCTGGTTCCTTTTGGAAGACCGATATATTTGCCAGAAAATTAATATTCCCACCTTTACCTGGGAATTTCTTCAGCTAGCTCGTACCTATCCATGCTCCTCACCTTCATGAGAATTGGACTTCAGGGGTGGAAGGCAGGTGATGCACCTGCACCACAGGGGCCGAAATCCTCTCCCCAGCGGGAAAGATTTGGGGGTTTGTGGGTATCACACAAACCCCACAACAATGAGAGGTCCTGTCCCAGAACTGGGATCTCGGCTGGGGAGTTTCTCTTGGCTGCATCCATACTTGAGAGAACCAGAGCAGGTCCAGCCCCGGGGTCTCTCCCTGCTGTTCCCCCACTCGTGCTCCTCCTGCCCACAGCCTCAGGCGAACCTTTCCTCGGGTGGGGAGCAGGCACCAGTGCCCGTGTCCTGCCCTGCCTGCAGCTGCCGCTGCTGTAAATCAAAACACGTCACAGCTCCCCCGGCTCCAGCGCCCGGAGTTGTGAAGCTCCCAAGAACTACAGAGTGAGAAACACTCGCTGCACGTGGCCGGCAGCAGCAGTTCAGTTCCAAATTATCCTACCTGATACACCCTACAAGAAGTTAGCTATTATCCAGCTGTGCACCAGCAGTGATTATTTATTCATTTGGAAATGCATCTCTTGCCAGCTGAGGAGTAGTGCTTTTCTCTGAGCCTGGCCTGCACAAAACCCACAATTTACGCTTTCCAAAGGCCTGTGCTGAATATCCCTTTAGTTTGGTTAAGATTTATCACCTGAGAAGCGTGCGTCTTGTCTGCTTGGGAAGAGAAAACTAAAACTCAGATGAGGAACAGTGCAGCAAAAGTTTAGTGTGTGTTAGTGTTTCACTCATAAATTGAGATATTTTTCTGCTTTACTCTCTCAGCTATTTCAGACTCTGCTGTGCTGCAGTCTGACATGGTGGATAATTCATCAGCCTGGATGTCTTTTATTATTATTACTGTTACAAAAAAATCTTGAGTTTAGGAGAAACAAAACAATAATTTTGCAGTAATGTCACAACACGCTGGGTAAGAACATAATAAACCTTGTTATTATGATGCTGGAATAGCAAGGAATCACTGAGCACGGTACACAAGAGCATTCATCCAGAATGTTTAAAAACACCCCGTAGATAAAATGAAGTTTCAAACTCAGACAGACCCACAAAGAGCACTCAGCTGCATCTTTTGGGTCAAAACCTGGATCTGCTCCCACTGCAGCTCTGGGTCCTGACATTATGCCACCACATAATGCCTGTGGGAGATCATGGAGTCATGGAATGCTTTGGGTGGGAGGGACCTTAAAGCCCATCCAGTGCCACCCCTGCCATGGCAGGGACACCTTCCACTGTCCCAGGCTGCTCCAAGCCCCAGTGTCCAGCCTGGCCTTGGGCACTGCCAGGGATCCAGGGGCAGCCACAGCTGCTCTGGGCACCCTGTGCCAGGGCCTCCCCACCCTCCCAGGGAACAATTCCTTCCCAACATCCCATCTAACCCCTCCCTCTGTCAGACTGAAGCCATTCCCTGCGTCCTGTCCCTCCACCCCTTGTCCCGAGACCCTCTCCATCCTCCTTGCAGGTCCGTGCTGAGGTGTAAAGGGGCACGGCCCCACGAGCTGTCGGTGCCGGGGTTGGTGTAACTGCTGACAGTCTGGTGGCCCTACCTGTACAGCATAAACTCGCTCAGGACAGGACGGGACTCCAGCCCCTGAGTCTCTGCTTCGCTGCCGGCCACGGCCACCGCACGGCCCCGCTGTGGCACCCCTGCGATTCCAGGGGCCTGGGGAGCCGGCACTTGCAGGGTGGGGCTGAAAGGGCATTTAGGAGTTTATGTCAAGTCCAAAAACTCAACATTAGGAAGCATTTTTTTACCAAAGAGGTGCTTAAACGCTGGTGCAGGCCCTGGCACGGGCACAGGTTTCCTAGGGAGGTGGTCGATGCCCAAGCCTGGGGCTACCGTGCCAAAGGCACCTGGATCTCGGCTGGAGGTGGGGTTTGTGAGCGGGAGCAGAAACTCTCCGGCAGGGCAGTTTTTGGGGCTCCAGGTTCCCAGAAACGGAGCCCAGAACGGCGCTGTCCTTGCTGTGTGCTCCGGCAGTGCCCGTGGGCGGCCCTTCCCTCCCGAACGCAGAGCCTGCCACCCAAGCACAGCCACCTGCAGCCAGCGCTGGCGAATCTCCCGAGCACGAGGGCCTCTCCAGCACGGAGAGGGAGCTCTGCGGAGAGCTGCCAGGCTGAGCTGTGCAGTGACACCGCGCTCCCACATCGCCAGAGCTCTCGCCGCGCTCGCCTGCCACGCCGGGGGTCAGGCCGGGGGTCAGGCCGGGGGCCTCGGCACAGGGAGGAGGCAGAGCGTGGAAGGTGCACATTTGGGATAACCTCATTAGCGACTGCTCCTCGAGCTTCTAATGGGGTGTGAAATGCCATCAGAAAGCTTTCTGCTTTGATCAAAATACTCCCTATTTCGGCGGGGATTCGGCAGCTGGCACCGCGGCCTGGTGCGAACTGTCGGCCTGCATGTGGCCTGGCAGGAGTGGGACAGCATGTGGGGAATTGTGAATGTACTGCCTTCCAGAGCCATGTTTTCTGAATGTACTGCCTTCCAGAGCCACGTTTTCTGAGTGTACTGCCTTCCAGAGCCACGTTTTCTGAATGTACTGCCTTCCAGAGCCATGTTTTCTGAGTGTACTGCCTTCCAGAGCCATGTTTTCTGAGTATACTGCCTTCCAGAGCCACGTTTTCTGAGTATACTGCCTTCCAGAGCCACGTTTTCTGAATGTACTGCCTTCCAGAGCCATGTTTTCTGAGTATACTGCCTTCCAGAGCCATGTTTTCTGAGTATACTCCCTTCCAGAGCCACGTTTTCTGAGTATACTGCCTTCCAGAGCCACGTTTTCTGAGTGTACTGCCTTCCAGAGCCATGTTTTCTGAGTGTACTGCCTTCCAGAGCCGTGTTCTCCAAGAGCCCTGCCACACACTGCGAAGCAGCACTGCGGCCATGGTGCAGTAGGGCAGGATCTCGTCCGTGCAGGACATTAATCAGCGCAGAAATGCCGCACGTCAGCAGTGCCATCATGAGCCTCTCGCACAGGGCAACGTTCCTCACCAGAGAACAGGCACTGGCAAAGAACCTGCCCATTTCTTTTGCCTCGGCATGCTCCACCTCCCCGCCCGTCTTCACACTCCAGAGAGGATCCAAAACACGTATCAGATATGCTGGCACAGGCACCTGAATGAGATGTTAAGTCAGGATTAACAATCAATTTTCTTCTATCAATACACAGAAAAGTGGAGCTCTCTGACAAGCTGGATAAAGAAACACAAAGGTTTAAGAGGAACTTCTAACACCGAGGGGAAAAAAGCAGCCTCTGTATTAGGATATCAATCCATCATTATTTAAGGATATCATTAATTAGCTCAGCCTGGACTCTGGCCTTTACCTCTCCTATTCATTGCAAGAATGTGAGGAAAAACCAGCTGATTCTGGACACAGGATTTCTATTCGGTGTATATTCTGTCTGCAGAGACTTTCATGGAAGAAAAAGGAAAGGCCGCAAAGAGGGATTCTCAGTTTCTATCCCTCGGAGAGTCGTCCATGGAAACACAGTGCTGATCCCTCAGCAAGAGTTTGGATCTGAACCCAAATCCCTCTGAAGTCTGTCACCTAACTAAGTCCCACTTAGCCTCAGAAAAAAAATCATATTCATTTTTAAGTGTTCAAAAACTACAGTGAAGTTATGAGGCCTTTTGGCTTGGCCTGTGACTCCCAGGAAATGTTTCATCATTTCATGGTTTGCATCTCCCCAAAACTCCCCAAGCATTCCCTGAGCCCTGGCTTTTACATTTCAATTCCATTCAGGTTGGAAGTGGCACAGGATTAGCTCAGCTCATCAGGAACATCAGTTCAGGGTAGTTCACAAATAATTACATTTTAATGAATTCTAATAATTTGCAAACTGATTTTTATTTTGTCCTTTTATTAAAGTAGGATGCAAAGTCATGGATTTATTAGCACAAAGAAATTTCTTATCTTGCCACAAGAACAAATAATCCATTTTTGGGGTTAAATTTGTGGTTTTGGGGGGTCAAAAGAATTTTTGAGTACAGACAGATTTCATACTTGTACTTTTCAACTTCCCAGTTTTACAGTAAACACAAAATGAGAAAAAATACACCACATCGAGATGTCTGTGATAAGAACATAAGGAAGAGATTGAATTTGGGGCTTATTAATTTTTCTTATGTTCCTCAGAAAGAGGAATAAAATCAGCTCAGAAGAACACGGGAGAAATATAATCTTCGGATCACCGTTTTCATTTTCCTCTACAGATTTAGGGAGGGGGTTCCCTGGGATTTTGTATCTCTGCTGCAGACTCCCCAAAGCCAGACCAGAAGGGCCAAGTGACAGCGGGGCTGGGAGAGGCAGAAATAGGATCACATCAAAGCAGTGCAGAATTCACAGCCTGCAGCTCAGACACACAATTAGGGTGTTTCAATCCTCAGTCTGATAAAGCCAAATGGCAAATGGGGCATTGCCTTAGGGACAAACACCTCCAGTGCCCACGTGTCCCTTGGCTTCCTGAACTGGGCACCGAAGCTGGTGCCAAGGTGCGCTCCTGTGGATATTTCAGCTCCCCAGGGCAGAAATCACAGCAAAACACTCTAGGCTAACCTGCACTGTGTAAAAGGGAGGCTGAAGAAGGGAGTGACACCTGCTAAAGGATCACATTTGCAGTTCTGCCTTGCACGTCGAGCTGCTCAGACCTGTTCCGTGGCAGATTTTCCCAGTGAGATGTCCCAGCACTGGCCTCAAATCCCAGCTTGGCACTGGATGATCATAGCATCACAGAATATCCTGAGCTGGAAGGGCCCCACGAGGATCAGTGATCCACCTCCTGGCCCTGCCCAGACACCCCAGCAATCCCTCCCCATGCACGCCTGAGAGCGCTGTCCACACCAACTTTCCCCAAATTACTGATGTGACATCTCTGGGAAGAAAACAAAGAGGTGCTTTTCGTGTCTTCAGGTGCAGGACCACAGTGATTTTCGTATCTTTGCAAGCATGCACAGCAGTATTGAAGAAAAGCCTGATTCCTCAGAAGGGATCTTTCTCATGTTAGAAATTCATCTGTACAATTATTTTCTGGATTCAGGTTTTCTTCCCAGCTGTTCACCAGCTCCAAACTGATGATTACAAAAGGAAAGATATTTCCTACTACAAGATGTTTTCTGCTGCATGGCAGAAAATCTCCCTGGAGAAATGCTTTGCTCACCACGAGAGGGGCATGAGCCTGGTGAGCCTTGTGTTTGTGCCCCAGCTCTGTTCCTCTCTGTGTCCCTGCTCTGTGGGGCCAGTGGGACAAAGTACACTCGGATCTGGCTCTGGCAGGGAAAGGACATTTATTACCTCAAGCACTCAGTGCAGTGCTCAGGACTCTGTTCAGCGGCACTTGGGAGGCAGCAAGCTGAGCAGGGAGGGGTGGGTCTGTACCAGGGGTTATCCAGGAGGAGGTGGAATCCATCAAAACCAGGAAAACAATCCCAAACAACAGCAAAGAAGAGCCAGTGGAGTGCCAGTGCCATGATGGGCAAGGTGCAAGAAACCAAAGCCAGGAAGGGGAAATCACAGAAGTGAATTTGGGAAGAGGATATTAATTCTTGCTCTAAGCAGCACATCCCATTCTCACACAGAGGATGGTGCTGCAGAGGTCAGGGAGCACTGTCTGAAAGGCAAGCGGGTGCAATGAAATAAAACTAAAAAGCTCCTGAGTATCCCAAATGAAAATTAATTCCTTAAAATTGGTGGCCCCTTTGGGAAGAGCTGGACACACATCACAGGACATGTCAGCGATGCCATTACCCCATGGCTGGTTAAGAAAGCTGCCAGTTTTACAAGAATTGGTGCCTGAGGAAAAGCAAACACCAGGAAGATGTGGCCAAAGTTACTCTATGGTTCTCCAAGAAAAAGTCCAAGTTGTGCCCAGTGCCCGCCTTGTCCCCAGCCCAGAGCACTGAGTGCCACGTCCAGGCCTTCCTCAGACACCTCCAGGGACAGGGACTCCAAACCTCCCTGGGAAGCCTTTCCATGAAAAAATTCTTCCTCAAAATTATTAAAATTTAAATTATTCCACCAGATTCCTCCACTGCTTTGCTCAGACAGCACTTCCAAGGAACTCACTCCTCCCACCTCTCCAAGGACTGGCAGAGGACCCCCCGGAGCAGCCAACATCCCTGCAGGATCCAGGGTATCCGAGAGCTCACCATTTATCTCTCCCAAATGTGAACAGCTCTGCAAACCCACCGTGTGACCAGACTTACTTTCCTCTGGCATTCAGCACACCCAAAAGCAGAAGCAAAAACATTCTTGTGCCAGAAGCTGATTTTTTCCCCCTGCTGAGTCCACCCTGGGGTTTGCTTGGAGAGAAGAGCCCCATTTGCTGCGTGTCTGAAAAGAAACTGCATCCCTTCTGAAAAAGCCACTGTGTGTATCCACAAGGCAACAAGGAAAACTAAATAAACACAGGAAAGAGCAAACAACTCATTTTTTGCTGAAGCACCACATCTGCTTAGAGGTATCTGGACCAGAATCAAAGCACAAAATGCAATTTGACATAATTTTTCAACGTTCATTAAGTGAAATCCATACTTACAACAAAAACCTCTTCAGAGAATTAAGTTTTATTTGCCACTTAAAGTAACTCTCAGCCTGGACAGGCGCTGGTGGCACTGTTCATATTTCTTAGGAGAGCAGCAGAAAAAATCACGGCAATTCCACCCAGACAAGCCGCAGTTACCAGTTTTCCAGCAGGGTTGCACACCATTGATCTTGACAAATGAGTCCTGTCCAAGTGGCTTCTTTTTCCCCACAAACTCCCTTTGTGGTCAGTCTATCTCCTGAGGCTGATCCAGCCTCTAGGAAATGCCTCACTGGATCAAAGTTATCCCCATCAGATCAAACTGCAATCTATCCTTCAATTTTCTTTGACTGAGGAATCCGAAAATAGGAGATATTGGGTTAAATGGAAAACAAACCTTCAAATTCATGATTTATTCACGCGTGAATCAAACATAACAAACTCTGCTTTTAGCAGATGGACACCCCCACAGCAGGATATACTTATTTATAAAAAAATAAATGTTTAAATGCGAAGACAGCAGACTTCTGTTCGTCTCTAAGCACACACACAAGAAGGAACAACCCAGGAGGGGGAATTGTAACCACATTTAGCCTGGAGGCAGCTGGCAGAATCCCAGCTTATTGATGGATATTGATGGATGTCATTTCTCAGGAAAAGCACTGTTTCCCACTGTTCTCATAATCCTGGCATAAATTCGTGGCTCCTGGAGGGACTTGTCAGAAACAGAGAGCTGAAAGTGGGACACGGGCAGAGCTTGGGTTGGGATTCCCTTCCTCCTCGCTGCAGTCCCACTGGTGGGAGCACAGTGACCAAGTGACCTATCGCACTCTGCTCTCTGCCCCACACACAGTTATTGCTGAAAAACTAGTACAATTTAAATTCTGAAAGTGGTATTTCAGTGCTTAAAACTCTGTCAGGCCAGCTGGTGCTGAGCCGTGCAGTGCAGGGTTCAGGAGAAGAATGGATATTCTCTAGGGGCTCACTAAGTATTTTATTTCCCTGTTTGGGTTTTTATTCCTTTATTTAGCCATTACTTTTTCCTCTCTGTATAGACAGGCTTTGGGGGAAATGTGTTTGCACATTGCAAAAGCACTGATTGTGATTTTCTGTCTGAAGTGTCTCATCCCAGAGTTTCCCCACGATGCTCTCCTTTGTACAACAAACAACTCCAGCACATTTCCCAAACCTGAGAGGCTGACACCTCCAAAAACCCACAAAACAGAGTAAAAACAAAGCTTAGAAAGAAAAAAGAAAAAAAAAGCCAAAAAGAGCTTTATAGCTCATAGGACTGAGATATACAGATAGGGGTTTAATCTTCCAGGCATGAATAAAACTTCCATTTCTTCGGTTTCTGTGTGGCTGAACCACAGGGAGCAGCAAACAGCTTCCTGGGAAAAACTTCTGGGGAAAAACCACCCCAGCATTAACATTTCACTGGATTTTCAATTGGGGAAAGTTCCCAACTCCTTGCTGCACTTATTTTAGGAAGTATACAAAGCAAAGAAGAACAAAGTGTCCAAACCAGCAACTTACACCATGACAAGGGAAAAAAGAAAAGGGCAAAGAAGGATTGTTTTAGAATGCCCTAAACCCGACCCCCTCTGGAAAGCCCCATGAACCAGGGGCATGAAGGAAGGCAAACAGCCTGGTTTGTGTTGTCCCTTGTGGCCAGTGCTCCCTGTAGGAACAGCCTGCAGGAGGAATTGTTGGGAAGCTCAAAAACCCACCCTGCTGCAGCTTCCCTAACATGGGGCTGGCTCCCAAACAGGGCATGAGAAATCTCCTAAATTTGCCTTAAAGAAAGGAAAGCTGGATTGGATGTGGCACCTGCTCCCTGGCCCACTGTCCTTGAGCCTATTAATTGAGCCAGGGAATCGGAAATGGAAATACACAGTGTGTCTTCTGTCTCCTTCAGCCCTCATGGACCTCCTCCTAAGCGGGACAGAAACTTCCCAGCAATCAGAACGAACTGCTGGACAAATGAACTGTTGGGCCTGGGCAGTGAAGGGTTATTTCTGTGTCCAGTAAAGGGTTATTTCTATTTGCAATAAAGGGCTATTTCTGTGTCCAACAAAGGGTTATTTCTGTTTGCAATAAAGGGTTATTTCTGTGTGCAGTAGGTGTAAATGAAGCACCTCCCCAGAGTTTCCTCTCTAACTACGCTGTGCTGGCATGGGTCAAGGCCACCCAGTGCTACAAGCATCTTTATTTCCATTGATTTGCAATCTTTAGACCATTAAGGGATAGAAACCCAGTGCTGTTGGATTCCTCTGCAGCTTTGAGTTGCATTTCACGTTTGCTTCTTTGGGGAGCGTGTGCTTGGCCAGCACCTTGCTCGGCAGACGTGCTGTTAGGGCTTGTCCACACAGGTATTAAGCATCTTCATCAGCATCCTAGTGGGGGAATAGAAGCAGGGATTGGAGCGGAGCCAGGGAAGCGCTCCTGTGACACAGCACGGCAGCCTGGGCTGCGCTCCGCAGTGACTTACTGACACTCCTTTGGTCTGAGCTCCGTCTGCTCATCCCAGCGTGTCCTTACAGCCCTCTGGGGACTGGCACAGGGACACCTGGGATATTTCCTGCTTCCCAGAGGGCACAAAAACCCGAGTTTTCAGGGAAGAGAAAGGCAAGGGAAGTAAAGGTGATTTTACCACGCGTGGTTTAGTGCTGGGCAGTGCTGGGTTAGGGGTTGAACCCGACTCTTTTTGAGAGGCAAAGGGAATGATTCTGTGATTCTTTGGCACACAGAAAGGAGCCCTGGCTCCTCACTGGGGCTGCAAAATACAGTTTAAAATACCTAATCCTTTGGGAGAAGGTACGTAATCGACTGTCATGATCTCAGGAGTCCTTCAGTGTAAATTCCTCCTGTTATTACCCCTCTTCCCCCCCAAAAACCCACAACAACAAATCCAAGCATCGCTTCCTGATGTGGCTTTCAGGATTTAAAGGACTGCTCTTCTTTTTATGTAAAAAATGGATTCTCAGCAGCTCCGCAGCAGCCAGAATTCCTGCATGGGAATCAAAAGCAATGGGATTGGTAAATATCAATATGGCTGGATAGGACTGGACAGCCACAAAGTCCCTGTGTCTTTTTTATGTGGGTGCATAAACACCTATTACAGCATTATCTGTGGACAAACACAGTGAGCAAGAGTCCAACTTTCCTTCCTTCAGAACAGGAAAATGGAGAGAGCTCCAGAAAGCAGAGCGTTCAGCAAGAGGCAGGAGGTTGTTTTCAAGGGAAACCTTGCCTGGCAGGGGGGACAGCCCCCTTGGAGAAGAGGAACTTTGTGTGTGATGCAAGGCCTGGTGTTGTCCCCGGTGTCCTGATTGACACATGGAAAATCAGCACTTCCTTTACCTTGGGGGGTGACCTCTGAGTGCTGTGTCCAAAAAAACTAGAAAGCCACAGGAGACACCTCACCTCAGCAGGGCACTCAGGAAAAGGGGATTTTTTGGGAGATCAGGAGATGCTGCTCCTCTCAGGGCATCCTTTCCTGGCAAAGGGAAGCGAGAGAGCACAACCAAAAGCACAGATGCACACCCCAAGCTGTGAAATTCCTGCTGTTGTTTAACCTTGGAATCTTCCTTCAGGACCAAAAAATTCCCATTGGGATGCCTCCAGGAGGAAAAGAAACCGCCCTCTGTTCTCTTAGCTGGCTCTTTCCTTCCCTCTCAGCAGAGGAGCATCTTGTTTAACCACAGCTAAAATTTGGGCCCCGAGTTAATGCTGAGCGGAATGGAGGCTCCCAGCCTTTGGGAATGGAGCAGCCAACAGATGGAACGGAGCAGAGAAAATGGGATGCAGATACAGAAAATAGCAAGAGGGGTACAGGCAGAAGATTATCCTCTCCAGTTGATCCTTTTCATTTGTGTGGATACAGGCAGATGCTCGGAGAAATGGGAAAGCACCGAATTTGAGAGGGATAAAAGAAAATGCAGTTTGATAGAAGGGATAATTAACTGGGGGAACGTGTGGCTGCAAGGTGATCCCGAGAGCTGAGGGTTCAGCGGGATTCAGGAAGAGAAGACTCGGGGAGGGTGAGAACAGCTCCGATTACATCAGATGAGATTAAATGCAGAACTCATGCTCATGTGTAATGGGCGAAGCACCAGAGGGTGAGGAGCTGGGAATGAGCTTTCTTGAGGGATATCTTTCCATAATACTCCATTACAGGGTTTCTAATTTCATCCTTTCAAACCTCTAACACTGAACACTGTTTGACATTGAAAACTGAAATGAAAAAGCTCCAGAGGATGCTCGTATTGTAATTCCTCTGATTTATGTAACCATTTCTGGGAAGTGCCTGTTCTCTGAAAACAAACTGCCTGAGCGTGGAGGTAAAACTGCATTTCAGTATTTACCTGGGTAAAATGAACCTTCTGTTTCTGAGCCACTGGCAGCAGTGAGTCTGATCCGTGCCCTGGGGCCCATCTGCAGCCCCTTGGCCAGGGTCTGCCACCTCCCAGGAGGAGGAGCCCCCGTTAAACCCCGTGTTCACTCACCCTGACAGGCTGCAAATCGCCTCTGGCTCCCAGGAAGGTGAGACACCTCTCAGTAACTGCCCGAACCACCCCTAATTTCACACCCGTGTCTCCAGTGCCATCCTGCTCCCGGGTCCGTGCTGGGGGGGCAGGAGTCTCTGGCTGCTGGCTGCACCGGGCACGGGATGTGCTGGCACTTCCACCACGTGCTGGATAAATCCTTGTGGCTGGGCAGAAATAACCCAGCAGATTCCAGCTCGGAGGGGAAGCCCATTTGCTGTGATTTATCCGCTTGCTGCAGAGGATAAACACCGATGCCATCATGATTGCCCCTTGTAAAGATCCTGTCATCCGCAGCAACCTGGCTGTGCCAACTGTTGTGGCTGCTGCTCAGCAGTGGAGCCCGGCAAGGTGACTGAGAAGTGACAGCCTGGCAGCAGCACCCGGAGCTGCCCTGCCTGGGCACTGCCACTCGCCTCACTTTTTAACCCTTCCAGAGACAGGAAGCTCCCCAGCCTCCTCACGGTTTGGCCATGGCTCTGTCTCACCCTGGCAAGAAACACTGAACGTCTTTGGGTCTTAATTCCAAGGTATCCCTGAAAGGGAAATGGAGAAATCCTTTACTCCCTGTTAGCTGCAAATCCATTCTGGTAGTGCCTTGGAGGTTTTCTGAGCACATGCCCACGATTTGCTGCATGTCTGAGTTGCCGCTGCAGTGTTCTCTCGAGTTTGGGGCACAGCACAATGCGCCAGGGTAAGAGAAGAGCGCTTGAGAATTTCCTGACAGTTCTTGCACTAAATCCCACACCCTGTAATCTCTTAAGCATGATGCATGCTGGAAAGCACTGGGATTCCACTAGAAACCAGGCATAAACACAGTCCCACATACTTAAGATTATCATCAACCTGCCAATTCCCTCTTATCTGAGACTTCTTTCATTCGACTTCCTTCCCTTCGTCCTCTTTGTGTGCCGGTGCTTGAGCCTGCGATGTCAGGAGATGGCAAGCCTGCAGCTCAGAGCTACTGCAGGACCCCAGTCCTGTATCCCAGAAGAACCAGCACCTCCAGGAGGGGAGAGGGAAAATTCTCTCTTTGACTTCGTGCTGATCGTCCCCAACACAGCGGTGCAAACTCTGAGCTGTGGGGAGGACGCAGATCACACCTCTGGAATAACAAGCACCAATGCACCCTGAGCTCCCCCTGCTCCCGATTTCCTGAGACGGGTTTGCCTCTAATGACGAGAGAGCTGAGCCACTGATGGGGCTGCTGGTCCAGGAACTGCTGCCCAAGCTCTGCCCTTTGCCGTGTGCCCACACCCAGGCTGCAGGAAGGAAAGGGGTGTCGATGCGTTTCTGCGTGGCTTGGGTGGAAGCAGCACCACACCTTAACCCAGCAGGAACGAGAATCCCTCAGATCTGATCTTCAGCAAAAGCACAAACCTCATGTGCAACTTTGGTTCTGATTACACGTCTTCAGAGAGCGCAGCATGGGGAACCCTGCATTTTGGCTATTCTAGGTATAAGCTGATTTGTGGGCAAGGTTAATCCAAACACTTTAAGTCCCTTTTTTGGACAGATTTTCTAAGGAAAAGTATTTGTGTGCATTTAGAGATCGATTCTGGAGGGAAATTTCTTCTTCTTTTTTTTTCATATTCACTAGGCATGAAGACAAAGGGGATTTTCTACTTTGGAGCACAGCACTCTGGGCCTTTTTTTATTTCACTCTGGCTCTCTCCGAGCAGCAATGTGCCAGGCTGCCTGCAGTTCTGCAGCTGGGTCCAGGCTTTGGGAATGGTGGGGGCTGCCCACTGCCCCCTTTCCCCCACTGCTGCTGCCCTGCTGTGCAGGCTGACGGATTCCCCACCTCCAAGGCTCCCTGGTCTGGGCTCCTCCTCTCCCACTCTCAATTGTATGAGCGGTTGTGCCAGATGATGTTTAAATATGACCCTTTTAATCAGGTTACTCAGTGTAATACAAGCGAAATGATGATGAGATGGATGCTGTTACTGCACTCCCTATTTTTATCTCCATTGATTCTCCTGTGTCTCTCATGAATCACCCTGCTGAAGCTGTGACAGGTTTATGTCAGCCACAACAGGGCTGTAACAATATTAGCTCCAGCACGAATTCAGCATGACACCACAATTGTGCCACACTTGACCCTGTTTGATAAATTCGTGTACAGAATCGGCAGCTCTGTGCTGAGCAGCACAGAGCAGGGGCAGATTCTGTTCTAAGAAGACCTTTTTCTATATAAAGAAAGGTTTGTGCTTTTACTGCTTGCTGCCCTGGCTCCAGCCAGGGGACTGTATGTAAATAATAATGTTATTTCTAGAGCTAGAAGACACCCCAGCTCTTTGATTCCAGCCTCTTCATCCCATCCTAGCTGGAATAACTCACACCCAACAGGGAATTCTGGCATCCTTTCCCTGCTCTGCTGTGGCAAGAACAGGCAGGGCGGAGAAGGAAACCTTTGCAGAAGTGGGAGACCTTGGCAAAATCAGCAGCTGGAGATAAAAAAAAAATAGGAGGAGGCCTTTTCCTGCTGATTTCCTCAAACTGAGGGAATACAGAACCCTCATTTGCAGTTTGGATGAGCTGCAGTAAATTGCCCAACTGTTCTCTTCTGCCAGAATAATGCACTTGCCAGAACCTCATCACTATAAACTGCTGCAGCTCCATTGACTCCGGCGCAGGCAGAGCTAAAGGAGCCTTTGGGTCATTTGTTCTTCTTTTTTTTCCTGAGAAGAAGTGTTCTGCCACTTAAAGCAAAGGGCAGAGAGCCAGAGGAGATGATTTTGTACCCAATTTTCTCACAGATTTTCTGTAAGAACTCACAGGTAAGAGCAAGGGCTGGGATTTCAAAGAAGTTTTGCAGTTAAATTTACTAAATTTCAAGCTCCTGTCACTGAAATTTCCTGGAGAAGCTGGATGTGAATTCATTGGGCTCTGCCTGTGGCCAGTGAGGTTTGTAACAAAGTCACTCCCATGGGACAAGGACCAAGTTTTGACTCTTTGAAAGCCTGGGCCTGCTTTCTTCAGCCCTGCCAACAGTAGGAAGTGATTTTAAATATGAACCATGAGCTTGTCAGCACCACCTTCCTTAGCAGGAATTGAGCCTCATTCTAAGAACTGCCATAAAATACACTCTTGGTCTTGCAAACAGATGAGTGCAAACATTAAAGTACGGAATTTTGGCATTAACTAAAGCTCCCCAGCAAAGTTTGCTCCGCACCTCCTAAATTACCTTATCTAAATCACTGAAACCCCCCAGTTCTCACTGGGCAGATGCACAGGCAGCTGGTGCCACAGAGCAGCTCAGCCCCAGCTAAAAGCTTCACACTCTTCTTATTAGGAGTTGCTAAAAGCCATCAATTCCAATAAACGTGCCATGGAAACAACAGTTCTCAATTTTTCCTAACTGTGGAGGGGTGACCCGGCCTCCCCAGGGCTCTCTCTCCCTCCCTCTCCTCACCAGGACTCGAGGACAAGCCCTGGATGGAGAAGCTGGGTCAGGGTTAAGACAGGGAGATGGTTCAACAGCTGCTGCCACGGGCAAAGCAGGCTCAGCTTGGGGAGGTTTTGGCTAACTGAGGCTTTACCCAACGAGAACAGAGTGGGACAGTGAGAAACAAAGAGGAACCAAAGCACCAGCTTCCCCCAGGCTCAGCTTCACGCCGCCAGTCCCACCTGCTCTGCCTGGGGGTGGGGAATGGGGCCTGGGGCAGCTCCTCTCTGCCACCCCTTCCCGCTCTCCCTTTGTCCGTGCTTCGGCATGGGGCCTCTCCCTGGGCTGCAGCCTTCCGGGGACAGCGCTGGGAGCGAGCACAGCTGCCCAGGGATAAGTTTCCCCTGATTACTGGCAATGCAGGGTAACAATTTAGTGCTCACTGAAACACTCAGGAGCAAAGAGTCCTGCAGAGATTCCTACAGCAGCTCCCTGAAATCAGCTCTGTGCAAAGGGAACGAGGTGGGATCTCATCACCTTCCTCAAGGACGTGTAGAAATCAATTAGCACACGAGTCATCCTAAACCAGCAGCTGTCACATCAGCCAGGGGGGACTCACAGAAAGGCTGAGGAGGGAAAGCGAGAATTGTTCCTTCTCGTTACCTTGCAGTGCAAAGTATTTCAGTACATCCTGCAAAAGTGAGAGAACTCTTGCCTGTGGAACAGCCCGATTCCCACGCCAGTAATCTGCTCAAACACGGGAACACTGCCCCTGGCAGCGGGAGCCAGAGGGCAGGGAGCCCGCAGCCATCTCTCCAGCGCAGAGCATTTCCTCTCTGCCCCTGCCCCTGCCCTGTGCTCACCCTGGCGCTGCTGAGGGGCTGAGCCGAGCGCTGCCCCTTCCCAGAGTCCCTCCCGAAGGACAGTGTGACAAGGACGAGGTGACCTCGAGCCACCCACCCAGGGAACGCTGCCTGGAGCAGTGCCAGTTGTGCCAGGGGCCACCTCTGCATCCTCGCATTGCAAAGGACACGCTGCTGCTGCTGCTGCTGCCTCTGCTGCTGCTGCTGCTCCTCAGCTCCCCGCTCCCCACAGAAGGGAGGCACAGCAAGGAAAAATGGTCTCGTGACTCCCGGAGCTGATGAGGACCACACAGACAGTCATGGAATCATGGAATGGTTTGCGTGGGAAGGGACCTTACAGGTCATCTTATTCCACCCCCTGCCCTGGGCAGGGACACCTCCCACTGTCCTAGGCTACTCCAAACTCCATCCAGCCTGGCCTTGGACGCTTCCAGGGATCCAGGGGCAGCCACAGCTGCTCTGGGCACCCTGTGCCAGGGCCTGCCCACCCTCCCGGGGAACAATTCCTTCCCCATATCCCATCCATCCCTGCCCTCTGGCAGTGGAAGCCATTCCCTGTGTCCTGTCCCTCCAGACTCTTTTCCAAAGTCCCTCTCCATCTTTCTTGTGGGCTCCCTTCAGGCACTGAAAGGACACAATTAGTTCCCCCAAAGTCTTGTTTCCAGGCTGAACAATCCCAGCTCTCCCAGCCTTTCCTCCCAGCAGAGCTGCTCCATCCCTGTGATCATCCTGGCGCCTGCTCTGGGCTCTGTCCCAGGCCCTGCCTGTGCCGGGCCCCAGGGCTGGGGCAGCTCTGCAGTGGGGTGTGGGATGGGTGGCAGGAGTGTCCATGGGGAGCCCTTCCCACCCCGCGAGCACCCTCCGGCCCCGGGACGTGCCCACCCCAGGAACCGTGCTGCAGTTCCCAGCCTGCTGTGCAGGCACCCACGGGAGACCATTCCTAAGAGGAAACTGGACTAAATTCATTCCTGAAGAGGCAACCAAAGTGTTTCCTCGCTGGATCCCGTGGGTGCTGTATTGCTCTAAAGGAGGCACCGCTCAGCCCCTCCCAGGGGCCCGTGTCGGGCACAGAACAAGCAAAGCCGGGCTGGGATCTCCCCGCGGTAGGAGGGCTCAGAGGAGGGGCTGGGAGCCAGGAGCTCGGCCTGAGCGAAGCAGCAGCGTGCGAGGGTCTCACATGGCTGCTGCAAGCAGTGGGTTACCTAAACCCCTGCGTCCCACAGACATCGGGGACTGCGGGGCAAGGGCTGCACGTGGGACAAGGTGCATTTCCCCGGCTGCTTTTCCTTCGGGGCAGCGGGGATTCCAGGAGGGCAGCAGAAGGATTGCAGCTCCCCAGAGCACTCCTGTTCAGGGCACAGCCCGCCCTCACTCCATCCGCAGATGCCTTTAATGTCAGGACGTGGCTCAGCCACGGGCCGTGGTCCCCGGGAACTGCCGGGGCCCTGATGGGAAAGGGAGAGGCTTGGGCAGCAGAGCGAGAGCCAGCCATGCTGGGGCACGACAGGCTCTTCATTTCAGAGAGAAAAATCTCCATTCTTTGGAAAACACTGCTCAAAAATTTAATCTTCATTCAGCTCAATGGAGCAGCCTCATAATTTACAGCGGCAGATAAAGCTGGGAGATGTAATGTGAAATATCTGAAGCAGTTCTCCCCCTGATTTAAAATGCACCTTGGGCAGCAGAGCCTGAACTCCCCTCGGCGTGTGTTTCTGGCAGATAAGTAAACAATTTGGAACTTTCTGAGACAGTCACAGTCAGCGGGGCAGGAGCGCACGTTAAACTGCAGCTGCAGTGCCCCACTGATAAGGTTTTGGGGTGGTTTGGCACAGCTGAAAGGAAGCGGCACCAGAAGAATAAAAAGCTTTCTGTGTACAAGTTGTTGGATCAGAGGTAGCACGAAGAAAGACATCATTTTTACAGGAGAACTCTGGAAGTGGCCTCAGCGGCAGGGGCGAGCCTCAGACGCAGAGCAGGTGACGGGGCAGCTGAGCAGCCCCACGCTGGGAGAGAAGGGGCAGCGGGGACACAGGGGACGGGCTGGGACGCTCAGAGCACATTTCTGGTTGTGTTTTACACAGGGACAGAGAGTTACGCTCGAGCTTTTTAATAAACATGTAAGATTTAAAAGTGAAAGCCCAGAGGCTGGGAAACACCACACCGATGCTGACTCAGCATCTCCGAAATCCCGCTTTTGTTGCCCAGCTGCACACCAGTTCCACAAGATTCCTGCCCTCCCCCGCTGCAGCCTTTTTCTGTGGCATTTGGCATTTCATGTTTGCAAGTACAGGCAAATAACCCGGGGGTCAGTGTCCTATCAGGCCGTTTTGCTGGGAATCCCAACGTGCTGAGCTGGGAGGAATCCGTGGGGATCGTCCAGCCCAATTCCTGCCCTTGCACTGGACACCTCAGGAACCCCGCCCTGTGCCTGCCTGTCCAAACACTCCTCCAACTCAGATGGGCTCGGAGCTGTTTGGCACGAGCCCAGTTTATCACACTACACGCGTTTGGACAATCCTGAGTGAAAACAGCCCGGCAGTGACTCTGCATCCTTCTTGTGCCCTGAGCTCGTTCCTCTCCCATTCCATCAGGCTACCAAGGATCATCTCTCTGATTTTTAAGTCATTTCCTCTGCTCTTTCTGAATTCTAAGATGAGCAAAAGCAACCAAAAGCAAAGCAAACCAAAAATGTTTTGGTCAGAAATTGTAATTTTGTCTCCAAATTGCGAGCAGGAGTTCTGAGGTGGCTCACTCGTGGCTTGCTTAACAGTCCTTGGTGCTTTATTGTTCTGTGATCTCCTGTGGCCAGCTACGCTGTGATCCACGTGGGACTGCTGAAGTTATTCACGGTGCATTTCGAGTCCCAGCCCTGACGTGGCAGTGACTGACAGTCCCTGGAACAGGGTAGGACAGCTCCAAAACCTGACCTAACTCCCAAGCAGCCTCCCGCGTGGCGGTGACACGATCAAAGGGAGTTTTACATGTGTCAGCCTGTTGCTGCAGCAACCTGGCTGCTCTGACTGCTGATAGGTGCAGCTCTGCCTGCTCCGGGCTCAGATGGCTCCGATTAATCCCCTGGGACTGTGCCAGGGAGATCGGGATTCATTTGCAGTTCCTTGAAAATGAAGTGGCTGTTCCACGGAAACGACTCCTGAAATTGCTCCCGTTCCCCCTCCCGCACCCATAACCTTTGTGGGAATGGCTGGGCTGGCACAGGGCCCCAGGAGGGTCAGGAGGAAGCTCTTTGTGCCATGGCAAGCAGTTCTAAAATGGATTTGGCTTTTATTGTACTTTTTCCTGAGTGCGAGCACAGAAAAGGTTATTTTCGGAAAGCAGGAGCTGCGTTTTTGGGGGTTGCGCTCCCCCTGGGTGTTCACATGTCAGCGCATCCCATTTCCAGTTCTCCAGATCTTCACTGGGCGGGGAGGGAGGCAGTGAAAGCCAAGGGCTGTGAGCACTGAGCTGTGCCTGTCCCAAAGCCAGAGTCGATCCCAGCCAGCCTGGCTGGAGGATTGCACAAGGTCGCGTGCAGCTTTGATGGAGACTTCAGGGGTTTGGAGGCACATCCACATCCCTGCACATGACCCGGGTGCTCCAAAAGCCTCTGCTCGGACCCTGCTGGGAGCAGAAGGGGGAAACACTGTGCTGGAACAGACACGGAGTAAGAGAGCAGCTCAGGGCAGTTCTGCGTTTGCCAGTGAGCTGCAGAGCAGGAAAACCCTTCATTACCTTCCCAAAGTGCGTAATGCCCTCCTGAAAGGGCTTAAACCCCAAAATGCTGCTGCTGTATCCAAAATACGTATAACTACAGAGGGCCTGTGTGCCGTAGTGGAGAAGTCTGTGGGAGTGCCAAAATGGGAAAAAGAAATTGTATTGTAAGACCCTAGAATCACCAATTTCCATGGATTTGCCTCCTAATTATATCATCCAAGAGTATAAGGTATAGTTCTTCTTCTCAGTACTGCCTTGCAGAATCACACTGAACCTGACTTTTCTAATTTGGAACACCCTGGCAGGACTCTGTCATTCCCTCTCCGCAGGGGAGGAGGACAATCACCTTGTACCTTCAAACAGTTCTCCTTCTTCTCTCGCAGCTGCCGGGTGTTGCCCTTCTGAAATAGATCTCTTTGCCCAAACCCCCTGATCCCCCCGCGCACAGCGATGTGTCTCCCTGCTCGTTCTGCCCCAAACACTGGGCACCGAGCCGCCTGCGTTATTCACAGCGCTCGGAGAGGCTCTGGCTCCGTGTTCCGTGCTTGCAGAGCGGTGCTGAGGCTCTGTGTCACCCGGACGCGGTGGCCGTGGGATGTCTCACTGTCCCTCTGCGGGCAGTTCTGCAGCTTGCTGCCCCAAACTCTGCATTTCCGGAGGTGTCTCTGCACTCTGACTGCCACCTCCACCCACCCAGCCTCCAGCAGGACCCCGGTGGCACCCGGCAGGGTGGGAGGGGGCTGCTCCTGGGCCCCAGCCAGAATCAGCGCGCTGCAAACAGAATTTGCCTTGAAATAGGCCAAGTTTGGGTGTGCGGAGCCGGGGGCAGGGTGGGAACAATCTCAGTGCTAAAAGAATTTATAACTCTCCTCTTTTAAACTTGTGCAGTCTGAAAGCTCAAAGGAAAAAAAAAGCCAAAGCCAACAACAACCCAACTAGAAGGTGTGATTGCAAAAAGCCTGGTGGACCCAGAAAAGAAGCTCAAAACGGAGCCTTTGACATGAGTTCTGCCTCTCTGGCCACAGAACTGGTTCACATTTCCCATTGTTTGTGCCACCCTAATTTAGTGAAGCTCTAAGAGTATTTAAGGAATCTTCTGCGCTCTCAGAGAAATTAAAAAAAAAAAAAAAATAAGAAAGAAAAGAAGAAGTTACTTTAACAGCCCTGTCAGATACTCACCCCTGCAGCTGAAGTGAAAACAATGCCAATGTGGAATAGTAAAGCTGTTTTAATTTGGAATTTTGGTTTTGCCCTGAGAAAGCAAATTCATCATTTGAGAGCTCATTATTTCCTGGAAAATACCCTATAACCTTCAGCAGGGAGAGAGAGGGAAGGGTAATAACCCTGCCACTGCAAAGCTTGCCCAAGATCATAAACTCATTACTGCAAACTCAAATCTAAAGTCAACCCAAACTAGGACAGACTGGGCTTGCTGGTCCCAGCCCCAAAGCTGTGCAGCAAAACTAATCAGTGCTGGGATGGGATTTTTTCCTTTTGCTGCAGTACAATCTATAGTTTCGTTGGTCAAATCAAGCCTTTCTGAGAAAAGAAGATTAGAGGCAGTTGTTTAAAGTATTGAGGGGGGAGCAGGATTTAAGCTTTATTACTGACCAGGATATACAAAACAGACTGTAATGAAAAAACAGTATTGGGATTGTATTTGCGGCCCGAATGGAAAATGTTGAGAGAGGACAGGGCCATATGGAGGAGCTTAGAGCCCCGGCAAGGACTGCTGCCGAGGGAGATGCCCTCAGAGCCAGGGAAATGGTGCTGCGGGGAAGCCAGGGGAGTTAAACTAACAATTATCACCCCCGAACGCTACCAACAGGCTGCTGGGCAGGACGTGAAACTCCGGCAAATCGCACTTCATTCTGTTTGTCAGGAAGGTCCCTCCTGCCCAAAACACCCGCCGGCAAACCCTGCTCCTGGGGCGGGATTTCGGGAATTCCATTGCGCCCAGGACTCCGTCCAGTGCGTGAGCAGCCCCCGGTGTTACAGAAGGGAGGCTCGCAGGGTGTCCCATCTCCCGGCCCGCCTGGAGCCGCCCTGGGACACACCTCGTGTCAGGGAGGGGGAAATAATGAATTACCCAGCACAGGCACCGCTCCCTTCCCTACAGCCCAGCAACTTCTCACCGAGAGAGCGAGGGGAACTTGCCGCGGGGCCCCGCGGAGCTCCTGGGGAATGCAGCGCTGCCACATTTATATTTCACTTTATTATGTGTCTGTCAGGTGTTTCTCTCCCTCAGCCCTGCCCAAACCACCCTAGCTCTGGTCCGGGCTGGACAAACCCAACCTTCCTTCCTCAGTCATTTTTCACCAGCCTTTTTAAAGGATTTTTGACTCAATTACCCATTTAAAGCCAGCCAAACATTGCCCTGCCTCCCATTTGTACAGTGCTCTCAAATCCAGCGAGGAGGGAGAGGCTTGAAAATCTAATTTTGGATGCCTTGGTAACAATCCTTTAGAAATATTTGCAGCAAAATAGTTTTCCCTAAGTGTAGAATAAGGAAACTTAGGTAAAGCGTATCTCAATGAATTGAGCATTGAGCATTCAGAGTCCAGTCAACAAAATGTATTTAATGTCTCATCACCTGGTGAGAAAAAAGCAGCCCCACTCCCTGTAATATCATAAAATAGAATAACATGTAGCTATCTAGCAATAAATACTGCAAGTGTACATTTTTCATGATGTTCAAATACGATAAGAGACTGTCCAAGAAGGCTTTTTGCCATCTCACACCAATGAAGCTCAGATGTGTGTTAGTGTCATTCCCTTCACAAACAAAATCTCAAAGAGAGTTGGCAAAAAGTAGCAGATTTGCAGTGAAATTAATGAGGGGGAAATGGTAATTTCACACAGGAAAAGAACTCACAGCTTTAGCCCCGCCTGGGGAAATCCAACAGAGATTTTGAAATCTATATTGAAATTTTCAACTTATTAGAAGTTGATATTTTGTGGGTTAGGTTGACTTGCATGTGTTTGGTTTAAATCTGATATTTGTCAGTTGGAGATAAATGACACGGGGCTGATCCGGCCTTGTGGAAAACATTATTCCCTAAATTTGGGAATTTTGCTTGACTAAGGAGTAAATCAGTGCAAAGGATGAACCCTTACGTAAGTATTCCATCTACACAAACACACAAATTACTGAAAATCCTTCTGCTTTCCATCTCCTCCCCTCGAGCAGTTCCTGCAAACCCGGAAAGCTGCCCGCTTGTTCATTGCCAGGAGCTGGTCATTTCGGAGATCATCCCGAGATTCATCCAGGCAACTTCCTTCCTCTTTTGAATAACTCCAGTTTGAATAACTCCAGGTGAAGACCATCTGTAAAATTTCCCATAATATCACTGAATTACAGCCTCACAACCTGTAAGGAATGTCCAGTAAGGAATGGGAGCTCTGCATCCAGCACTTACAAATGGATGATTCTGTTGCTGCCGAGATGTCTTTGGAAGCTGTTTCTGCACCTGAGCATCTGCTCCCGTTCATTTCCATTCTTCCTTGGAGATCACTTATTTTGTACAAGTGGTACAAGTAGGATAGATAAGGACTTGGTGTAAAAACTGAAAATTCCTTGGAATTCAATACAAAATATTGGGGCCATGAACTTCAAATACACCTTTATGTAATATAGAGTGGTGGGTAATGTGCAGATAAAGATGGCATTTCCTTGGACAGCTCCATTAGCTCATGTGTCAAGGGAAGAGCTTTGGAACAGGAGTGGGGAAGAAATACCCAGTAAGACAGCAGTGTTTTATTTTATTACTGAAACTTAACACTCTGTCTTATCTCCAAACCCATTACTTTTATCCTAATGAGTCAGTTTTACTGGTCACACTGCCATCCCTCATTTTTTTGTTTAGAGAGCTGGAAAAGGAGTCATTAGTTAGATGCTGGGGAATAACTAGAATTCATATCACTCACACATCCTTTCTCAACTAATTAAACAGCAGCAAGACAATCCATTTCTATTACAAGCCAGAAAAAAAAAAATTAAAAGAAAATACGTCTGAAAGCTCCCTGACAGCGGCAAATGCAATTAAGCTCTCGGTGTATGAATTCGGGTGCAAACTGCTGCAGCCTAGCAGTGCTTTTCTTCCCTTAATTAACTAAAACACGGAGAGGAGAATCTGATGGCTTAATGGCATTTCCTTCGCTGTCAGAAATGCTTGGGGATGATTTTATGATGTTATCACAAAGAGATTTGGAGGAGTTACTGCCATTACTCCTCTCTGCCACCTCCAAGAGTGACAGATTCCACGGAGAAACTTTGCTGCTGCTAACGGATGTGAAGGATTAATATTTTATAACCTCATTACTTTATAGGCAGCGTAACCACAGCAATAAGAATACACTTGATATTTTATGCATTCCCAGCCCCGGAACACACCCGGAGCATCGACTCCCCTGCACATCCCTCTGCCTGGGTGTGATGGAAAGCGGAGCACTTTGTCAGATTTGTGGCTCTTTCTGTCCTAGTGGAAGTAACAGAGGGGAGTCAGAGTGAGGGTCCCATCCCTGCGTGCCCCGAGAGAGCAAATCTGACCCAGAAATTCACCCAGCCCTGCGGCAGAGCCTGTACTCCAGGCAGATCACTTCAGGGAAAGCAACGTGGGCAATCGCCCGGAGCCGTGCTGGACACGGCAGAGGCAGCAAAGAACTTCTGCAGGGCGCAGGGTGGCAAAGGGAGACCCCAAAGCTCTGCCCGGCTCCCCGCGAGGCTGAAGGCAGCTGTGAAGCCGAGCTTTCATCCTGCACACGGGCGTTTAGGCTGAACTCAAGCCTTTTAAACGCTGGCATGCTGCTCCTTCCTTCAGAGGCTATTCCCATTAAACCGGAGTAAGTTAAGGCAACGTTTTGTGCATTTCCAGAGCATCCCGCTGGTGCCTGTGGCTCAGGGATTCGAACATGGTTTTCTTCCCCAGGTTTCACTGGCCCTGAATTCCGCCTGTGTTAGTGGGATCGCCCAGCTTTGTGCGGTGTGTGCACGGCTCCCCTGCGGCGGTGAGCAGGGAGCAGCGAACTCCACCTGAGCCCCCCGGGAAAGGTGAGCACACCCCGAACGGGGACAGCGGGGCGCTGGGGGAAGGGTCTCAGCTGCAGGGTGCCGAGTGCCTCCGGCTTTGCTCCCCCTCAGCCCGCGTTGCCTTTGCCCAGCACTTTGTAGGGCTGCACCCTTCCTTCATTTAAATGTTGCGGCCGCGGGCTCCTTCGCTGTCCGAGCACGAGGAACCTTCCCGTGGTGTGTCAGGGAGCGCTGATGTGGGGAACTGAGCGGGCTTAAGGCTTGCCCGGTCAAAAGGCATCGATCTTTAGCTCGGCACGGGAATGCGCCGTTGTGAATTAAGGGATGCTCTCCCCGGTGCCGTAAACAGCTTCTTTCCTTTTTTTTTTTTTTTGTTTGTTTCCTTTTCCCCCCCATCATGTTCAGTGTTTGTCAAGCGAAAGAGGGACAGACAGAAACAGCAGCGTGCCAGATCCTGCCCACATCTTTCCCACAGTCTCTCCTAACCCCGAACTCTTCCGATACTTTGTATTCACCGTCTCACTTGACTGACACAAGAAACCCACTGTAGGAAGAGAGGCTTCCTGTGAGCCGAGCCCCGTTTCCATGGTGCGGAGTTTTCTACTTAAAAATAAATTCCCGTTTCCCGGAGTTTTCCGCGCAGCCCCGCGGAGTTGCTCCTGCCCGGGGGCAGCGGCAGCAAACCCGTCCCGCACCCGCCCAGTTCCCCTCCGGAGCCACAGCCGCCCTCCGCTCCCAGCCGGGACGCCCCGCACCCCTCGGCTCGGATTTTACGATCACCGGACCCTTCCTGCGGCGGGGACAGCCGGCTCTGGGGGCCCCTTGCATCGTGCCCCTCATGCTCCGGGCATGCTCCGCCGGGATCCCCGCGCCCAACTTCCCCGGCACCGCTCACCGGGGCCAACTTTGGGCAGCGGCCCCGCGAAGCCCCGGCAGCGCGGCATCCTGAGCATCCCCGAGCATCCCCGAGCATCCCGAACATCACTGAGCATCCCAGAGCATCCCCAAGCATCCCCGAGCATCCCCGAGCATCCCTGAGCATCCCCGAGCATCCCCGAGCATCCCCGGCCCCGGATCGGCGGCTGCGCCGAGCGGGAGCCGCGCGGGTCCCGCTGCCCGCCCGGGCGAGCTCCCCGCGGCCCGGGAGATGCCCGGAGCCCCCGCCCGGCCCC
>VXAZ01002906.1:30484-43487 GCA_013399875.1 Gymnorhina tibicen | reverse complement strand
GCGGGGCGGCCCCGGGCGGGGCCAGGCGGCTCCGGGCTCCGCGCGCACTCGGGGACACGCGCGCGCTCACGGGGACACGCGCGCGCACACGCGCGGAGCAGTCCGGGCGCGCTGGGACAGGGACGGGGACTGGGACAGGGACGGGGACAGGGACAGGGACAGGGACAGTGGCAGCGCCCTGGAACAGCTGCCCAGGGACGCCGTGGAGTCTCCCCCTCTGGGGACATCCCAACACACCTGGACGCGTTCCTGTGTCACCTGCTCCAGGTGGCCGCAGGGGGTTTCGGCTGGGCGCTCTCCAGAGGTCCCTTCCAACCCCAGCCATCCTGGGATTCTGCGATTCCGCGATTCTGTGACAGGGACGGACGAACAGGGGCAGGGAGTGGGGCAGGGAGAGCGGCAGAGCTGTCCCTGTCGCCGTCCCTCCAGCCCCCGCGGGTCTCTCCCCGCAGCTCCTGCTCGGACGGGAGAAGCTTTCCCCCCGTGCCCTCCGGCCCCGCAGCTCCTGATTTTTGACCTGCCGGCTGCACGGGGCTTTGGAGGGATGTCCTGTGCGGGGCAGCTCCGTCCCGGACTGCCCGGCTTGGGACAGGGTGAGGGTGCACAGGGTCTGCAGGCTGAGGGACACCCCTGGGGACGAGGGGGAGGGAAGGAAGCACTTCCAGCAGTGTCCTTGCTGCTCTGCAGCCGAGTAAGGCATAGGAGATGGATCCCCTCAGCGCCTGTCCCCAAGCGTGGCAGGAGCCTCAGCAAGGGGACAGCAGGGCTGGGGCCAGGTGTCCACAAAGTGATGAATCCTCGAGGCCAACTTTGAACTCTCGGTCACAGGGATCACAACGCCCCCTGTCCCTGGCTCGGCCACCAGATTGCTTTCCCCTGGTGACTTGGTGTTCTCGAATATTTGTTTTAATCTGGTTTTTGACAGTTCAGTGGAACTCAGAGTGCTTCACTATAAAGCAAACATATGGGTCCTGAGCTGCTCTGAAAAAAGAAAACAGCACCAGAGGAGAATGGCTCCCACCTAGCAACAGAACTAAAATTGCATAGCTGTGATCCAAAACTGAAATCATTTAGATTTGTTTACTTTGTATTCCTCTCCAGCCTGCCTAACTATTGTTGCAGAAATTAACTCCTCAGAGCGGTGGCAGCACATGCTGGAGTGCAACGGAAAGAAAAGCATCCACTTTATATCTCCCAGTCAGCCTCAAATGGATCCTGGAAAGAGCTGCCTCCTGTTTACAGAGCAGTGGAGGCTGGGCAGGAGTTCTCAGTGCTGAGATTCGCAGGCAGGATTGCAGTTAGAGCCCCACTTTGTGTTTCTCAGGCATGTTTTGGGTGGTCAGAGCCCCACTTTGTGTTTCTCAGGCATGTTTTGGGTGCTCAGAGCCCCACTTTGTGTTTCTCAGGCATGTTTTGGGTGCTCAGAGCCCCACTTTGTGTTTCTCAGGCATGTTTTGGGTGGTCAGAGCCCCACTTTGTGTTTCTCACAGCATGTTTTGGGTGGTCAGAGCCCCACTTTGTGTTTCTCAGGCATGTTTTGGGTGGTCAGAGCCCCACTTTGTGTTTCTCAGGCACGTTTTGGGTTCACCAGGGACAATTTCTGCCCGAAGTCAACACTGTTGATTTCTCACTGTGTACCCCAGAGAAACCCTTTCCCTGGGAGCTGCCCGGAGGCAGCAGCAGGTGCTGGCTCCCAGAGGCACCTCCCACAGCCCAGGTCTCTGGGCAATCCTTTTCCTTCCGTGAAGCCAGGGGGGAATGCCCTGAACCCTGACACGTAGGGTGCTGTTCAGCCCACGCTGTGCTTGCTTGTTCTGTCACTGCAGTGCAGGGAATGAAAGGTAGGGTGGGTAACAGAAATAAAAATAAAGTAACAATAACCTGTCCTCATCACGCAGCACATCAACATTACCAGTGGTGGCAGAGGCCTTTACTCAGGAATCTGAAGTCTTTACTCTTGTTCCACAGCATGGAATTCCAGTTGGATATAAGGTGTGGCCATCACACAAATTGCAGTTTATGTAACTCTGTTAAGCTGATAGCTAAAACCTCGTCCGATATCAGGGCCTCATGACTGAATTTGGGGATGTAAAACACCTCCTTCCCACTCTGCATCCTTCCAGAATTCTGGTTCTGGTTTGGAAGCAGCCACAATATCAGAAGAACAAGTGCATTCAAGTGTGTAGGAAAATGTAGAATTTTTTTAAGGAAAAACCTGTAAGTTTTTTCAGCTTCTGAGAAATTTTAACTCTGTTGTCTCAGGACTTTAACCAGACCTTATCCAGTCTAAGGTACTACAGAATATTTTTGTAAGTTTTTTCCTCTTTAACAGCACGTGACCAAAGCAGAACTGAAGTCCATGTAAGTGAGGAGGTAAAATTAATTTTTAAACTTACAAATGTTAAGACCCAAGTACTTCTGCTGAAGCATCAAATACATAGGAAAGCAAATACAAATTATCCTCCCAATGCCAAAAGCACCATGATCACGGCAAGTTTAAACACCACATTTTAAAAAGCTCTTTTTGGCTCAAGCGCTGTCTGTATTTATGTTCCCAGACCCATAAATGCAGTCCCCTTTTCACCAAGAATGCCCCAGCGAAACCCTGCACCAACCAGCTCTGCTCTCCCCCACTGGCCCAGGGTAACATTACCCTGCAGAGCCACCTCTCCCTGAGCTGGGAGCACTTTTCTCCTCCCCAGTTCGGCTGAAAGGCACAAATAACCCATGACTCAAGCACAGCCCCCTGCGAACCCTTCTCAGCCAGAGACCTGCTGCCTTTTTTCTCCACTATACAATAAACCAGAGACTTTTGGAAAAGAAACACCCCCCTGTAGATCCACAGGGAATCCTGGCACATCCTCTGTCCAAGAAGGGATTTCTGTTAATTCCTATTTAGTCACACTCACGGGAGCCCGGAAAGTTCCATGATATGAGTGTGAGCCTCCAGCCTCTTCTGCTCCGAGAGGCTCTTTCCATATTTCCCTTTTACAGAAGTGAACCCCGAGAAACAGCAAGCTTTTAGCAGATAATGAGGAGCGGAGAAGAATTCATTTAATATTTTTATTCCACTGCCCTGTTTTCCCAGTGCATATTTCTCTTTTCTGCCATTTGTTACTATTAATTATGAGCAAGTTCCTGGGGTAAATTAATGGCTGTCCCAAATCTCTGCCAGCATCATTTCAATGTGTCCTAACTCATTTTTCTCCTTCCACACTTATTTCAAAAGAGTGACTTAAATACCAGCAAGAGAGTATTTCACCTTATTAACTTTATTCACCTTGGTCCTGGCGTTGTCGACCCTTTTCCTCTCACCCACAGGCGTGGTACAGGGTTTTGGTAAAGAAAAAATGCTCCACTGCCTAAGAACTACTAAAACCGTGCTCAGGAGGAGGAATGTCTCAATTTAAACATGTGCAATATATGCTCTGATAGCTCATATCATCATTTACATAGCACCTGGCAAAATTAAACCCACAGACAGCTGCAGGTTTTGGGTTTAAATCTCTGCATTCTAAGCATCATGGAAACTGTGTTTGCTCCGTGAATGTTTTTTGTCTCCCTTGGCATTTGCATGATGTGTTTTATACATCCACACAAAATAAAATATGTGATAAGAACAATGGATGGGTTTTGCGCCTGTGTGTAGATAAAGAGGTTTAAATTTACGTGTGTGTCAGCGCATAACTGGAAGGATACTTAGAATATTTTAAGATCTGTGTATTACACACTTGCACATACATAAATTACAATCTACGTCTATGTTATATATAGATGTGTCACTTTAATCCTGAGAGCTGGATCCAAGAAGGAAAGGGGAAGGAAGAAGAGGGAAGTGGAGCTGCAGGGACGCAAGGAGGAGTCGGGAATTTTTTGGCACGGGCAAGTTTTGGAAATATCCCATTGCTGTGGCTGCCACCAGAGGGTCAAGGAGTCCCTGAGCTGGGTGCAGAGGTTGGCAGGTGGCGGGGAGGAAGGAGAAGGATTTCATTCCTTGGAGGAAGAAGAGGGAGTTTCATTTGCGATCCCACTTGTGGTGCAGCGTGAGGAGGCAGCCGGGCCTCTCCTGGGCCTCGTTATTGATCTCCTTATTGATCAGCAACCCCTCCTGGACGTGTGTGCCCCAGCTCCAGCAGGAACAGGCTGTGTGCCAGCGGCTCCCGGTCCTTCCCTGGGGCTCCAGTCCCGCTGTCCTGCTGGGACCGAGGGTGAACATTCCCTTTCCAGCCGTGCCCGCTCCTCGGGGGTGCCCGTTCCACTGGCCCCGGGGTTTGTGCCGAGCTCTTTCAGGTTCTGATGTCTGAACGAGCTTCTCACCTCACACACCCCCCGTAACTGCAAAGGGAGCTCTGCATGAACACCATGCCAGTGTTGGATGCAGTCAGGACGAGGAGAGGCCCTTTCAGAGCTAGCCAGGAGTGGAGGAACAGATTGTGTTCTCCCAAAGCTGTGTCTGACGGGGACATTCTCGTGTGGCCGCTGCAGCCCAGCCCCAGCACAAACTGCATTTCTCCTTTCTCATTTCACAGCACCCCGTGGCTGCTCCCGGAGTGCCTCTCCTCTGCACAGCTCACGTGGGCCTCGAGCTGCTCTGGGGCATCGCCAAACCAGCTCCTTGCACGCTCTGCCTTTGCCACTCACACCTCCAGCGATGCTGAAGACTTTGGTGTTGGCATTGTGCTGTGAGGTGAAAAGAGTCACATTCCCTCTGCCCTCCATTCCTGCCCGTTTTGGGTTTGTTTTGGGCTTTTTTTTGTCCTGGCTAATTCACATTCTGCCCACTCCATTGTGTTGCTGCATGAATGCTCTCTGCAGCGAGCTGATGAGAGACCATGATTTGACCCACTGGAAGCACTTTTCTGCTGGAAACAGGACAAGATAATACATTTCAGCCAAAACCCCTCTTTTTTCCCTGTGCTGTGTCACAAAATTAGGGCTGGCATCATCAGCTGCTGAAATATCCCTTTGGAAAGAGCCCTGTATAACAGACTGAGATGCCTCTGAGCAGCTTTTCCCTCTCCAGCCTTGGCCCTGATGTTCTGTGACCCAAGGCAGGGGCAGGAGGAGATGATCAGCTCTGAAACCACGAAGCTGTAACTGAGAAACCCACAGCCAGCATTCCTAGATCTCTTTTTCTGTGGTTCTTAAGCAGTCTGAAGTGCAATTGAAATATCCCAGTGGATGCAGGGCAGCTCCTGTAGCTGTGCAGTGTCTTTCAGGAGTGAATGAAACGCTTCCCCGAGCTGGGAAGTTAATCAGCACAGTTATTTTTATTGCTTTGGGTTACTTAAATCTTCCTTCGCAGCACTAATTCCCGATTCTCTCCTGTTCATGGAATTCACACAAATCTGATTTTCTCACCATGATAAATAAATTGTTTCTCACTCACTCCTGGCTTTACGTGTTTGACCAAGGAGGAAAGAAGAATGGAGAGGCACGGCACAAAATATTGGGAAAAACCCCAAAGCGGCGGAGAAAGCTTCATTATTCTGTGCCTCTAAGTGGGTGTGCTTACAAGTCTCCCTGATTATCCACATTAAAAGCATTAAACCGTGCACAGAACTCAGGGCAAGACAATTCAGGGCAGCTCTGTGTGCCTGCCCCGGCCCCATGCCAGCCTGTGCTGCTGAGGGCACAGCTCCCGTGCCAGCCCAGCCCAGGGGAGCGTCCCTTGGGCCGTGCTGGTGGCAGCAGGGGAATGGTCAATCTCCCAAACGGAGGGAATTCGCCCATCTGATGTAAGATTTCAGTGCTACAAGCCAAAACAACCTGAGAGCCACACATAATGATGAGAAATCAATCAGATTCTTATCCTGAGCTGCCACACAGTGCAGGGACACAGAAATCCAACCTCTCTCCCTGGAGGAGTGCCATTAAAAACAAGGAGCTGCTGTTATCCCCCGTGGCAGGGAAGGGAACTCTCAGGGTCCCTGATCCAACACCAAAGTTTAGCTGTGGTGCAGTCAAACAACCCAAAAAAATCCATCCTCAGCAGCAGCAATCAGGGCTTTCCCTTTGGGCGTTTGGGATTAAATTGCTGGCCCTGGACTCCAAAAATCTCTTTTTTTCTTTCCCTCAGGTTAGATACTGTATTGAAAGCAGGCAGAGGCCAAACATCTTCACACGTTCTTCCGGTATTTTATGCTCAGGATCCTCACCTGCTGTTCACTGCAGTGGATTTCAGCCCCAGTGGGGCTGGGCTTATTCCAAGAGCTGCTGCTCAACGTGCACAAATGCCCTGATCTTATTTACGGTGGCATCAGCTCCCGCACAACGATTTTTATCAGCTTTACTAATTTTATGGTAACCTTGCTGGGCCTTCTCCAGGTGGGAATGTTTTAGGGCAGATCACTGATTAGAAATATCGCCGGGAAGGAATGGAAGTGATGGCGTTGCCCAGGTGTTCTGGCTAGCAGGTGCCCTTCTGAAAACCCCCTGGGGCTTCTCGGAGCAGAAAGCTCGGGAAGGCTGCGCCAGGATGCCGGGCCGTGTTCCCATGTTTGTGTTCCCATCTGGCCCGCAGAAATGGTCGTTCTTAATGGCGTGATTCATAAAGGTTCCCACTAAATTCGGGGGTGTGGGATCCACATCCACAACCGAGCATCCCCTCTGGATCACGGAGTGGCTGAAGCTGGGGACACCCCTGGCAATCCTCTGGTTCCACCCAAACTGGGGTGCTCAGGGTCACTTCCAGTCTGGCTCTCAGTGTCTCCCAGCACAGGGACAGCCTGTGCCAGCATTCGGTGACTCTGCCAGTAAAAACATCTTTTCTGGTGTTCAGAGCCAGATCCAGGTGAGAAGCCATCTTAAACCAGATTAAAAATGGGACAAAGGGTTTGTGCTGCAAAATCTCCTAAATATATAAAAAAATTTCCTCTGTGCAACAGCAAAATGAGGTAAAAAGTATTCAGTTTCTTCCTTTATTCAGCAGGAAAAGTGTGAGCTCCACAAGGGGTGACCTACATATGCGCTTGCTTGTTTGTTGAGCTCGAAACCTTTGCTCACATCCCATAAATCAGAACCATTTAGGTTTGAAAAGACTACTAAGATCGCCGAGTCCTCCATGAGTATCCACATTAATTGGTTTTGAATCTCATTAATCTTGAATTGACAGAGGGGGGAAAAACCCCCACAAAATTGTGGAGAGCATTTCTATGAAAAGACCAAAGCCGAGATCAGGGCTCTTTTACAGAACGAGTGGCCTGTGCAAAACCTGACTTTCAGCGAGCTGTTGAGCGCAGGGAAGTGCCAGGAGCAGCAATTCCCTCTCCCAGAGGCATTCCAAGACAAATCCAGAGACTGGAACGTGAACATGAGAGAGCCTGGCGTCTTTTGGAAGTGGCACTGGGGAAACAATTCTGGGAGCAGCTCCCCATTCCCAGCCCGGGAGCTGCTCAGAGCCTCCGAGCTGAGCTGGGGCACTCGGGGTGATCTGATCCCAAGGGAAGCCCCCTCCTGCCGCAGCCCGTGGGTATTTCCATACGTGCTACACGTCCCCAGTGCAGCCACAAACCAGGTCAAGGAGGGCTTGGAGGGTTGGGACAGCTGCTAAAAAAAGCCCAGGTGCGAGAAACATCCTTCAGCCCTGCGGGAGGGGCTGTCAGAACATCGTGCATAGCTTTGAAACATCTCTCTAATGCTTCAGTTCTGGAAACAAACCTAAATGCGGGGAACCCACAGCAAATCTGCTGCAGGTGCTGGAGACAACAACCTCAGTGGAGCAGTTCTCGTGGTGGCTGAGATCCCTACAGACACTTAAAGAGGAAAACCAGACTGACTGACAAGGAGCTGGGTAAAAAAAGAAGAGCTAACACACATAACAAAGGAATTCACCGTGTGCAGGAGTGTGGCACGCACAGAATGAGGGGGAAACATTTGCATTTTTCACTATTTCCTAATTTCAATTATTATGGTTAAAAGTGTTCCCGGGAGGGGTTGTGATGTATAGATATATAGAGCTCGTTGTAGTTTGGTGATTCTCCATCTGAGATGAAGGAAAAGAGAAAAATGATTGCCCAGACTCCTGCCTTTGCACATCCCTTTTCAAATCTATAATTTATTATCTGGTACCTGTGTATGTTTTAGCCTTCATTTTTCAGAAAGATGTCCATAAATTAAACAGGAGTTCAGCAATCACTGAAGATTTATTTTGTCACTAATGGTGGTCTAGCAGTGATACAGGTAAAATTCTAAATGCAATTTCTTAGGACTTGAATAAATTTGCTTTTTAGCTTTTTCTTTCTGGAAAAGTTAACAAGAAGCAGCCTGGCCATTTCTGGGAGAAAAATGTCCGTATTTCCCCAAGGTTATGAAACAACAAACAAATCCTACAAATATTTCTTTGAATTGCCCATTCCTGCTCCAGAGCACGAATTTTGCAGGCCTGTTTCCATCTGGCTGCTCGGGGGGTGTGGTTTTCCTCCCGGAGAGTATGGGTTTGTCTAAAATGTCTAAAGAAGTATTTTCTTGCACAAAAAGCACTCTCCAGCCACGTGCCATAGAGGTGAGATTTAATTCATGCTGCGTCAGCCTGCTGAAATTCCCACTGCAGGGGGCAGAGGCTCCAAATACTCCAGAGGGAATTTATTTCGGAGCGCTGGGATGCCGGAGGCATTGAAAGACATGAAGACAGCGCCAGAACTTTGCCATTTGCCACGTAACCTCAGCAAAACATGCTCTGCTGTTACACTGGCTGAACTGGAGGAGCTTGGCTGTTCATGGGGGGTTATTTGCAGCAGTGAGCTGTGCTCAGACCTGCTAACAGAGGAGCTCGGTCTGTGCCGAGGCTTAGGAAATCAGCACCAGCCCCGGAAAACACGAAATACGGGCAGAGGACTGAACAAAGAGGCGCAGATGGCGGTGGCATCCCCGTGCCACAGAGCCTGCAGCTCCCAGCAGGGCCCTGCTGAACGCCAGAACTGCACCCTGGATTTCGGTTCTGCTCCTCCGGGAGGTGGTTCCAGGCAGGCAGGAGCCTGTTCTGGGTGCCTGGGGTGCCCCTGTGCCCTGCAGGAGGAGGCTGCGAGGTGAATCAGCAGCCAGGCACCCCAGTTAGCCAAGCAGCAGCCACAAGAGGTGCCCACAGCTTCAGGCTCAGCCCTTCCCTTTGCTGCAGCCCTGGGCCGGGGCCACCCAGAGGAAACCAGAGCTGCCCCGGCACAGCCACACTCCTGCTCCCATAGATCTCGCTCGGCCTTACGCTGGGCTTGCCAGGAAAGGGACGGATGGGCAAATCAGACTTCTTAACACAGCCCTGAAGGTGTTTGTCCAAAGCAGCCACTGCAGGATGTTGTGCTGACACCTCAGACAGTGACATCAGTTCAGGCGAGCGGGGGAAGTCCTCAGGGCTGACTGACAGGACCACCCTCTGCAAGAGGCATTGATGGAAAGTGCCATTTTATGATTTCTATTCTTTATTGTCTCTATTTTGCCTCAGCCACACTCAGAGCCCCCTGTTCAGGCACCACACAGGGAGTGGTTTTTCCAAATCCACCCTTAAGATATCTTGACAAACATTTAAAGGTTTTCAGGTGATGAACAGCATTTCACTGAAAAAGAAAGGTAAGTTGTTAGTAGCATCACTGTTATAACTTCAACATCTTCACTGTCAGAAAGAAACCAGACATCCTTACAGTGACTGAAACTGTTAAATGCTGTGCTGAGAATTAAAGGGTGTAAGAGAGGTAAGAAGGGTCATTTAATTTTATTATGAGCATTCAAGTGCACTGAGTGGAGTACACAGAATTCTCATTATGTGTCCTTCAGTTTTCTGCTCCTGTGAACCCTTGAACAGAGTGGTTCTCCCTGTGCGGGCAGAAAAATCACCAAAATATCCCATTGCTGCTGAACCATGTTATCACAGTGATTTGGGGTGTTTCCTTCATTCCAGTTATCTCCATTTGGAGTGTCTGAGGGGAGGGAAGAGCTGCTGGCAGGAGGAAAGGGTGGGAGGGAATGGTGCTGCAGATGGACACCACCAGAATTCGCTTCGCTCAGTGACATTCCTTGAAGCTGAACCTTCAGTAGATTTGCATTCATTAAAACACGTTTTATCTTCATGTCATAATTACTTGTTGTCATTTCAATTATGTCTTTTTGATGTGTTCAGATGGCAGCTGGGCCCTGTGCAGCGCCACGTTTGGGACTTTGAAATCCAAACTTGTTTGGCTTTGCTGAATTCCTGTGGGTCTGTGTGTGCTCTCTGGGGTGGGCACCCCTGAAAGGGCAGTGCTGGGGTGTGCAGGTGAGCTGTGGGTCTGTGCTCTCCAGGGTGGGCACCCCTGAATGGGCAGTGCTGGTGTGCAGGTGGGCTGTGGGTCTGTGTGTGCTCTCCAGGGTGGGCACCCCTGAAAGGGCAGTGCTGGGGTGTTCAGGTGGGCTGTGGGTCTGTGCTTTCCAGGGTGGGCACCCCTGAATGGGCAGTGCTGGGGTGTGCAGGTGAGCTGTGGGTCTGTGTGTGCTCTCCAGGGTGGGCACCCCTGAAAGGGCAGTGCTGGGGTGTGCAGGTGAGCTGTGGGTCTGTGTGTGCTCTCCAGGGTGGGCACTCCTGAAAGGGCAGTGCTGGGGTGTGCAGGTGAGCTGTGGGTCTGTGTGTGCTCTCCAGGGTGGGCACCCCTGAATGGGAAGTGCTGGGGTGTGCAGGTGGGCTGTGGGTCTGTGCTCTCCAGGGTGGGCACCCCTGAAAGGGCAATGCTGGGGTGTGCAGGTGAGCTGTGGGTCTGTGCTCTCCAGGGTGGGCACCCCTGAAAGAGCAGTGCTGGGGTGTGCAGGTGGGCTGTGCTGGCTCTTTGTGCCGCAGTCCCTCTCCCAAAGGAGCCCCGATGGCCAGCACACCTGGATGGGATCAATACATCAATGTATAACCTTTAAACAGCTAGCTGGGAGAAACAAAAACCTTCTGCTCCAAGTGCAGGCAGAACCTGAGGTACGCAGGAGCCTCCAGCAAATGCAGTCAGTTTGGTTTAGCAGCTGTGAATTCTTTAGGGCAGGATCACGGGCCAGTGAATGCAGTGGCTGGGGCACTTCAGAGACAAAAATCCCTTACCCACGTGTGGCTGCCGGTGCTCCACGGGCACTGCCAGCCGGAGGAGAGGGGCCAGAGGCCGGGACAACACCCTCCTTCCCACACATGCTGAGAGAACATTGACAGGAGGAGGATTTAGCACGTGGTCACTAAAAGCTTCCCAAACGGAGAGAAAGAGCTGTTTGGGATTGTCTTCTCATAGGAAAATGTGTTTGTTGGAGAGCTCGATTTGTATTAGTTGTCTTCAGAATTAAGCATTTCCTAGGTAATTGATCTGTTTTGTAGCCTAAAGGCTGCTCTCATAGACCACTTCAGAGCAAAGATAAAGCTTCTTTTATCCACCTAAAAGACTTCTCCTGCTTGAGGCTCTGTATGGTTATTTATCCTGCTTTTATTCAGATGTCTCATTTCTGCAGCATCTGATCATCCCTCGTGGTGGCAAAGCTTTGCCTCCTTCCATTTGGTTCTCTCAGAGGCTTTTCCAGAGACCAGCAGGGGATGGAAGGAAAAGGAGAACGGGGTTTTCACAGAGTGTGGGGCTTCACTGGGGGCACCTGATGCTTCTGCAGGGAGGGCTGTGTTCCCACAGGGAGCCCTAAGGTGACAGAGGAAGGGAAGAGGGTGCTGGGGACTTCCTGGGAGGGGAAATAAAAAGCAGAAAAGGCCTTTCTGTGCGTGTGTAATGCCTGATACATAGAGAAGACCCTCTGGCCAGAATTTTTCATCAGCTGAGGCTGAGTTTATACTTTAGGAAGGAGGAAGAGGAGCTCCCTGCTCGAGGTGATGTGAGGGCAACCCAGCATTGCAGGGAAGATGGGGCCAAGGCTGTCACCTGGGAATTTATTGCTTTTTCTGCTGGAGGAGGGCAGGAAAATGTCACATGTGCCTGCAGAAAAACCCTGTTTGACATTTCCTTTCCATTCGGGGAAGGCACCGCCGCACAGTCCTCCCGACGTGTCACCGTGTTCGCAGTGACGCGAACAAGATTAGAGCATATTGTTGGGGGGGACGAAAAAGGAGTCATTTCCCGTTTTAAAAAATGGCTTTTAAACCTTCAGCCTGCCTTTAGATGAGCTAAATACCGATAAAGGGCAAAAATTAACTTTGTGCTGGAGGCCCTCTCCCCTTCCTCAGCAGCATGACGAGATTTCATCTCTTTTGTCTGGATTGCAGTCAGCGCAGCAGCTTTCAGAGTGCTGTTAATGCCAGGTTCTGGCCTATATTTTCCTTTTTTAAGCATGACTATTATTCTGGTTTGTGCAGCCCCACGGGTGGGCCTGGCCCTCTGTGGGCGAATAAAAAGGCCACGTCCCCTCTGCAGAGCTCAACATTCCAGCGTGGAGCTCCCGCTCTGTATTTCCAGAGCGCTTTTACAGGGCACAGAGCAAAGAGCTGGACCCTCCTCCCTGCAGGGACACGTTAAATGTCTCAGGGACGTCCCTCCCTGGCCCTGAACAGCTGCAGGAGAACACGACTTGTTCAAGCTGCTCTGGCAAACATTTCAGCATTTAAAGAGAATCCTGGGCGCTGGTGAGGAACAGTGGTTGCTCCACTCATCTGAGCCTCCAGGTAGTTCTGCCTGAATGAGAGGCTGTTTTTAAGAGGCTGCTTGGCCACGAGAGGAGGTGTGAGAGGTGCGAAAGAATCAATGGAAGGAGAACGGGTGGTCTGAAGAGAGGAACAGGGGAGAACTGAAACCTGCTCCATCATTAGTGGGATTACACTAAGCATGAATATTGTCTTGTTGTTCTACACTCCTGCAAATTCATTATTTCCTGAATGCTTACAAAGTGAGCAATTAATTGGGCGCTCTCTCGTGAAGCATTGTTTGTAAAACAAAGGCTGTGTTCTGAAGGAAATAAATCTAAACCTGCTGTTAGAACCTCCAAGGGCATTCTCACACAATGCATTTTTATTTTAAAACCCAGAGGAAGACAGCAGCCCCCTGAAGGGTTCTTGTGTGCCCATGGGCAGCAGGGG
>VXAZ01002906.1:0-30413 GCA_013399875.1 Gymnorhina tibicen | reverse complement strand
TGGGAAGGAATTGTTCCCTGTGAGGGTGGGCAGGCCCTGGCACAGGGTGCCCAGAGCAGCTGTGGCTGCCCCTGGATCCCTGGCAGTGCCCAAGGCCAGGCTGGACACTGGGGCTTGGAGCAGCCTGGGACAGTGGGAGGTGCCCCTGCCATGGCAGGGGTGGCACTGGGTGATCCCTCCCAACCCAAACCATCTGTGACCCCAGGATCCCACGGCCGTGGTTTGGATTCCCCATTCCTGATGCCCCAGCTCTGACATTGGGAACTGCGAACCCCGGGCTCCTTAATGGGCCCTAAGGATCCCGATGGGAACATTGCAGCTCTGCCCTCCCAGGAGCTCCCAGTGCCAGCGCCAGGCTCTCCCAGCTAACAGCTTGTTACGCTTCAGGAGTAAAGAGCACGGGAAATTATGATGGCCCATATGTTACTGAAAGGGTTTTAATGTGGATTAGGGGCTTACGTAACGCGTGGGCCTAACCCACACTGGGCTTAATTTACGGTGTTTTCTCCATGCCTTTAAAAAAAAAAGGGCTTCTTTCCTAATGATAAGCTTGAGCACTAATTTAATTTACATTTTACTGCTCTTAGGCACAATGAGAACACACTGGAATAAACATTTAAAGCCCCTTACGAAACTATTTATTGGGTTTGCCATTATTCTTTTGGCTTTTTTTTTTTTTTTTTTTGAGCAATGTTCTTGTTTTCCCTTGATGAAATAGTCTACTTAGGTTTGATTTGGAATTGCAGGAGCCACAAATTAAAACAATGAGTCTGCTACAATCTGTAGTCTTCTTGGAGAAATGAAAAAAAACTTCAGGAAAGTTCAGCAACAACAGGAATTTTCCAAGCTCCCGGAATAAGCAAAGACCAGAAGAGAGCTTCTGAAATAAATAAAATAAAATAAAATCAAAGTCTAAAGCAAAAAATGCTAAAACTAAACAATTAGATAGTGTAGTTGGTGGGGAAAAAAAATAGAGAGGTTGAAATTGGTGATGAATTCTAAGTTTATCACAAAAAAACTCCTCAAATTTCAAGTGCTGAAGCGTATTTTTTATTCTCTATGTTTCCCAACAGACACTGCCATCCCTCCAGTGCTGCATTTGGGAAGATGTGGGCTGTGTTTTTCAGAGCACATATGTTTGCTTGTGATGTGTCAGGGTTTTGTTGCCAGCTTGGTGTACTCTGGGGCAGTTCTAAAGTGCTGAGCTGTTTGAGAAACAGTTCCAATTTAAATCAGAAATGTGCAGAGATTCAGCTTCTCTGCCAGCCAACTGAAAAAAAAAAATAAAATAGAAGACAAGAAGTCATCTGTGTTTTGTTATCTGGTATTACAGTTATTGCTAATTTGAAAAGAATCTCACCAATTCACAAGGCATTTCTTCCCTGCACAGAAGCCAGGGGGATACATGCCCAATATCCATTTACTCATGTACAGAACTGGTGTTATCCTTGTTCTGACTAATTTACCAGTGCAGAACTTGGAGGGGCTTGGGGGTTTTCTTTGAAATTCCTGAATTTCTCCTGTCCAGGATTAATCTCCGCATTTGTTTTAAATGTCCATACATACATGCCTGGCTCTTGCTGTGGCCTCAAGGCCACTTGAGGGAACAGGGATCAGGTGTGTGTCTGAATCCCTCTGGAATCTCCTCCTGGCTCGGGGCACTCAGTGCCTCACCCTGCTCACGCCGTGGCCCTCGTGGGGAGGGTGCAAAACTCCGGAGCTCCCCTGGAATCTCTCGTGCTGAATGCCAAGGATTCATTAATTAATCACTTCCCAAACACTGATAAAACTCCCATTTCTGAACGCAGTTTCTAAATTCCTTCCCCAAACTGTGAGTCGTTCCTAGGGATGCATTTGGGGTGGGTTTTTTCCCCTCTGGAAACCTTTATTAAATGTTATTCCCAGCCTGGAATACGGTGACGTCCTGAAGTGATCTTTAGGTTACCTACAAACATTTTACCTTTTCAGTGGTTCCTTTTAATGGCTTCTCAACCTCCTTTTTTTCCCCCCTGATTGTAATTCCACTTCTTAAGTTAAATGTTATTATCGTGGATTTGTGTTTTGACTTTTCAGCCTCCAAAAAGGTCAGATTTGAATAGTTTATGGCCTCCTTTGCCGAGAAAAAGTTCAGTGGCTGCATCTTGAAACAGGTCACATACTCTGGTGAAACTAAATCAAGAATGGCTTTTCCTTTGTGGGTTTTGGGGCCAATTAATTGGAGAAGCAATCCGTTACAGTGTTTAAATTAATGCTGTCTGCAGGAGGCCCGGTCCTGACGGGTACTGAGTCTGTGTCAGCACAAAGCCGGAGCCAGAATTCACCTCCATCCCAGCCGCACCTACACACGGGACATTCGCCTTTTTTGATCCCAAACACTCCTTAAATTCTTATTTCCCCCCTACACCAGGCCTGGCCCGATGACCCCAGTTTCCTGAGGTGCCGGTTTGTTCTCTCTGCTGGTTTGAAGCCGGACAGCCCGGTTCCTCTGCCCTCGGCGTGGCCGGGAGCTGCGGCACCGTGCGCGCAGGCACACCCGCTCCCTCGGAGGCTGCTTCCCGGTTCTCCGTCCGTGCTGGGGCCGGGATGTCCTTGCTGAGCGGGGCTTTGCCGGGTTCTCTGCTCCAGCCCATCCTTTCCCCGGGAATTCAGCGTTTCCCAGCCCCGGGAAAGGCACCCTCCTGCAGCGAGCGTGCTCGCCCGCGTCCTGCCTTCCTCCCAGCCTCAGCTTCGGGATTCCCCCTCGCTTTTGGGCTTTAAGTCCCAGTCACCAGGCTGGATCTGGGATGCTCCCCAGGCAGCAATACATCTCCCCGTCCTCCCGTGTTTTCCGTGAAGGGCTGAGGCTCTGCCCGTCCATCTGGAGCTCCGGAGAGCCCCCCCAGCTGCCGGCACAGCGCTGCCGACACTGCTCCCGACCATTTCTGTGCGTCCCCAGCTCTGCTCCTGTCCTCCCGGCACGCCGGGGAGGGCTCTCCCTCATCCGAGCGCTCTCCCAGCCGTCTCAGCACCGGCGTGTCGGCTAATTACAGCCCTGTGCGCCATCGACCGAGGGCTGTGGGACACAAGCGGCAGGGAAGATGCAGAACCCGGCTCTATCTGACACGTTCCCCCTCTTCCCACGGGTTTCTCTGTGCCCGCAGAGCCGCGCACAAACGCACAGCCATCGGTCGGAACGAGCCGGGAAATCATCTCGGAATCACCGCGTGAAATGTACTGAAAAAGTCAATTTACAGCTCAGCTGTGGTCCTTAGGAACCACTTAGGAAGGCGGGGAGAAGGAAATAGGCGACATCACTGTGTCACCGTGAGAGTGCAGGGGTCACCTGGTGCCTGGAATGTCGTGTGCCAGCCGTGCCAGCCCCAGGAAAGGAGCAGGAGCAGGTGAAGGGAGGCGCTGGGAGCAGGGAAGGGCTCCTCAGGGGGGAGTCACTGAACGGAGCAGGACATTTCACCCCCGGGCTGTGACTCGCAGGGTGCAGGCAGGAAGCAGCAGCCCCTCTCTGAGAGGCAGAAATGAGGCTCCAAACCACAGCCTCCAGAATAAAACCCCCTGAAATGCAGCTCGCTGGAAACGGGGAGGGATAACTGCAGGCTGCAGTACTGAGCACTTGCTGGGACAGCTTTTCCTCCAGTGTGCCCCTCTGGTCCCAGCAAAAGCAGAAGGGGGGACAGGGAGCTTTTGGTCCTGCGGGGTCCTTCGGCACTGCAGCTCCTTGGAATAATGAAGGAGGAAAATGAGGATTGGGCTCTCAGTGTTTCTCTGGTGCTGGCCAAATGCCCTCAGTGAGGTGTTGTTGTTCTCCCTTTGCTGCTGTGTGTACACAGCAGTGAAAACACTGCTTGGATGGGTTAGGGCTTCATGGCAAAAGCATTTTTCATCTGGAAATGAGGTTTAACATTCTAGGCAGAAGAAACAGCCTGAGTGTAAATATTTCCTTTGCAGATGGCACAGCTATGGACATGACTTTACACAACTGAACCAAATGACTTTAAGTTATGCCACGCTTGCCATCAGCTGCCAGGTGTATTCGTCAGAGCTGCTGCTGAGGCAGAGAGCAATAGGGTGAGTTCTACCTGCTCCTAACCATAAATAACAAAAAAGGCACAGGAGGAGACATTAAAATCCTGCACAGCATTTTGTTTGCAATAGCTAAAGCAAAAGTGTCTTCCTGAAATGGTTCAGCATTGACCTGAAACTGAGTTTTATATCCCCGGGATTAATTTCTTGTTGCATCCCTCCAACAACAGACGCATTTTTATTGTACGTGCAGATGTGCAGGGAATTGGAATCACACATGAGCCGAGGACCCTTCTTGCCATCCCCTCAGCACTGGTGAGGCCGTGCTTTAAAAAGTGAAACAGAACAAACAGGACCCACCCAAAGAGAACTCCATTAAAAACCCCAAGCCAACAAGGTGGCTTTAAAATGAAGACTGGTTTTACAGCCTCCTTTAGACGCATGTGAGCAGATGAAGAGATGTGAACATTATGCTTTTGAAAAGGGGAAGATATCAAAGATTTCTTTTGCTCTTGTCTGAAATCAGATTCTTTGAGAAGCCACAGCTGTACCCGAGCTGGGAAGCGCACCCTGAGCTGTACCTTCCCTTTGAATGCCGCACAGCTGGCACTTCAGGCTCTCCTCTCCCATGGATACTCCAAAGTGCCTCAGTACCCACTTGTGGGAGGTTGTGCAGCCGCACAAACATTCCCTAATGCAGGACCCGAGGTGCCAAGTGAGTCTCCTCCGTTCCTCCGGTGGATCTGGTGAGGGAAACGCTTCCAGCCACCTGGGAGCTGAGAAGGGCTTGCGACTTGTTTGGAATCCCAGCTTGCTGGCACTAAAGCCTCTCTCCTGGCTGTCATTCATCCCTGCTCCTAGGGCCTTTATAATTTATAAAATATTCCAGCTCAGCATTCTGTACATGCAAGGGGCGAGAAAAGGAGCTTTAATCTTACCGTGTGTTTAAAAAATATATGCAGCTTTGGGGGTTATTTTTTCAGCTCTCACCTGCATCACAGTATGGAAATGAGGCAATTGGGCTGTAAATGATTAATTCAGCTGCTTTTCCATTGTGCTGGGTTCCACCTGGAGCTGTTAAATTGGCCTGGGAAGGTATCACTGAATTCAAACTGGGAAAGGAAAGAGCACCAGTCAGGAATGAAGGAGCTCCACAAGCAGAAGAGGCAATGCCTGTGCAGCTGGAGAGGCAGGAACCCCCCTGGGATGCTGGGGAGCAGCAGGAAGAGCCTGGCAGAGCCTGTTCAAGCAGCCATGAAATGCCAGAGTGAGGATGGTGAACAGGAATCTACCAGGTCTGGTCCCAGCCATGCCCTGGGGAAAGGTCAGTTCTCTGCTCTCACACCTGGGCCCTTCCTATGATTTTGGGAGGTGCTGGGGAGGGCCTGTGGGTGCCAGCTCCCTTCCCCTGCCCAGTGGGGTCTCTGCTGGGCTGGGGCTCTATTTGCAAGCCAAAGCTTCCAGCACAGTGTATTCCCTGCCAGTGAAGCAGCAGGACCACAGGACTCTGCACTGCTCACTGGCAGTGAAGCCAGAATTAATTCCAGCATTGGTTCCTAGCCCAGCAGAGGGGAAAAAAGGCAACCTGAACACAACAACCCTGGGAAGAAAACCAAACCTCCTGTGAGATCCCAGATGGCAGCAGGCAGAGCCTCTTTCCTTCTGCTGCCTTCTCTAATGGCCCAAACTCCCTTCTCCCTGGGCTTTCCTCAGAGATGAGCCTCTAAAGCTTGTTTCTCCACAGCCTGGAGCTTGGAATCGAGCTTTGAGCACCCAGCTGATGGAGTACCTGACAGATTTCCTGGCTGCCTCGTGTGAGCAGGTACCTCGTGCTCTCCCCGTTCCCTGTCCCCCGGTGCCTCGTGCTCTCCCTGTCCCCCGGTGCCTCGTGCTCTCCCTGTCCCCCAGTGCCTCGTGCTTTCCCTGTGCCCTGGGGCCTTGTGCTCTCCGCGTTCCCTGGCCCCGGTGCCTCCCAGGCTCGGTGATGGCTCATGGCAAAGGTAATTAGTGCTTCCAGGAGTGCAGCCAGCTCTGGCTCCCCGTGCACACCTTAGTGATGCGCTCTTCAGCATGCAAATCTCACTGCTCCGGGGCTCCGCTCGGGCTGGGTTGGAGCAGGACGTCTCCAGGAGACACAGAGGGGATTCCAGGAGCTGGGCCCACCATGGTTTAACCATGGCACACTCCAGGAGCAAGCATGGGCTTAAACGTGTGGCTAAATGTTTGCTGAGCGGGCCTCAAAGCACAAGAGGAGGGGATGGTTTCCCCCTCCAACCACCCTTTCAGAAATAATTCCCTCTGCTGTTTCAGAGAAGGGCTGCTGTGAGGAGCTCTGGTTGCCTGCTGTCAGTGAGCTTTCCTAGCACAAAAGCAAAAGTGAGGAGCATGTTAAATACTGCTTCACGGGAAATAATTATTCCAGTGCATTGTCTAAGTGCTCCTATAAAAGCTGCAATTAATAAAAATGCATTGACTCGAGTCTTCTCATGCACAATGCCCAGCTCCTTAAGCTTAGCAGGCAGCAAAGCCTGTGCTGGGAAACAGATTTCCACTCCCTAATTAAAAACCCAACCATTTCTGTCAGGTACAGCTCTTTGTTTGTAATTAGTGAAGCAAATGGTGCTAATGTTTTTGTCACAAGGTGCCCAACAGCACCTCTTCCCCACACTGTCACTTATGCCAAGGAAAGCTCTCTGGTTTTTTTAGTCCTAACCTAAACAGCCTCAGGATGGGGTTTAGTCCCTTTTCAAGTGGAAGTTGTGGGCAAGTGTGCATTCAGGACTTTGAGAAAAACCAGTCCCCAGAGAGCAGGGCTGTGTGAGCAGAGAGAACCACTGCAGCCTGAGACAGAAATAATGCCTGGGTCCCCTTTGGGGCTGGGTTTGAGAGGTGATGCCCTGCAGAGCCCATTGCAGGGGAAGCAGCACCAGGTGTGTCTGTCTCCCTGCTCACCCGAGGTGTGTGGTGGGTAAAGCTGGGAGTGCTCAGCCTGTGCAGAGGGATCCACACAGGCAGGCAGCTTTATTTCAGGCTGCAGGCTCCAGCTTTCAGGAACAGCCTCGGGCCCTGCCTCAGGAGCTCCTCTGTAGTGGCTTTGATGTGACAAATGCAGTCACACATGCGCTCAGACAGAAATTAAAGGGAGCAGGGAGAAGAGCCCTAATCAGTGCTCGGGATGATGGATTGGCTCCGAACGAGGCACCAGCCCCGAGTCCCGTGCAGCAGGAGCCGTGCTGGTGAACAGAGAGCGCAGGGAGGAGCAGGAGCAGCTCGGGAAGCCCTGCTGCTCCCGAGGGACAGAGTCCCACAGCTCCTGGGGGGTGGGTGCCACCTCTGGAGCCGGGCAGGACCCACCCGAGGGAAGAGCTGTGTTCCTCCCCCAGCGGCTCCCAGAGCAGGCTGACCATGGCACTATCTATCTCTGACCATGGCAGTATCTGTCTCTGGCCACGGCATCACGAGGTCCGCTCTGACCAGACCTCCCGGTCCCGGCAGCCCGAGCACTCCCTGTTGGAAGTGCATCTGCCTTCAGCTGTGTTATCCTGGATTTACGGCCGAGTAAGGAATGTGCAGGGCTCGTGACCTGGATAAATGCTAAAGGTGTCAAAATAATGTATTTCATTTGTAAAAGTTCGGAATGAGAAGGAGCTGATTTACAGGCAGACGGTGTTCTGGTCCCTTTCCAATATTTTTGCACATAAATACAAAGGTCGACAAAGGGAGCTTGTTTTTCCATGGAGACTACATGGAGCTCTTGATTTAGTAAACCACAGAAGTCAATGTATTAAAGCAAATAATTTCTTAATTCATTGTAGCATTTTAATGACTCAGGGTTTATTTTGGTTTAAAGCTGTTTTTTAAGCCACCTCAGCTCCTTTCTACTCAGGTAGAATAGATAATCTTCTCTGGCCTGAAACAGGCACTGCTACAGAGATCTAGAAAGATCTCTATAACCTTAAAACACTGCAGAAGATTCATTGCACCAACCTTGTACCCAGTAATAAGATTCAAGGGTCTCATGGAAGGTCTCAGTGATCCCTGGCAGGAGCAGCCTGACCCTGGAAGGTCACATTCCTTTTGGACAGACCTCAACATCATTTAGGGGCTCCAAGTTCTTTTTCAAGCATTGTTTACCCTGAGGAAACTCCAGTCAACCAAACCTCTAGATTTCCCCATCATTCTTATCTAGGTAAAGCAAGAAAAATCTCTGATTTCTGGGTTTTATGGGTTTAGAGCCTTTATTTCAGTCTCTAAACTTCAGGCTCACAGTCTCTACTTCGGTTTTGTGCTTCCAGTCTCCTAACTGTAGGTGACTTTCAGTGATTAAAAAATCCACAGGATCAGCAGGAGGTTTGGGGGTTCTGTGCTCCAGAACACCTGAGAAGGCACAGAAAAGAGGGAAATGCAAAATGTCCCTGTTTGTCCCACCAGGTGCTGTATCCAGCACTGGAATTCCTGATTTCCAGACAGGATGGGCAGGTGCAGTAATCTCCATGGGGGTGCAAAGGGCTGCGGGCTCAGGCACAGCCGTGGGGCTGCCTCTGGAATCACAGGTCAGCACTGACCTGTCAGACTCTGTGTTTGCAACAGCATCTCGGGCTCTGGAAGGGAAACTGTCAGCTCTGCTCTGGGGTGGGGGACAAAACGAGCAGAGAGCAATTCTGAGGGAGCTCTGGGTCCTCTCCAGGGATTCCATGAGCGGGCATTGACTGATGTTTTCCCTCACGTCTCACCAGACCCCCCGAATGTGTGCCCTGCCTCCACTTGTTCTCAGCATCACGCAGACTGGAGCCCCCGGCCTTCAGTGCAGCCTTCAGCCCTTCCTGCATAAATCCATTCCAGATATGACCTCGGGAAATCAGGTTAACTGCTCTAAGTTCAGTTCCTGGAATCAGCCCACGGTGCCACGTCCATCCTGAGTCCCCTTCCTGGCTTCTTTAGGAGGGGAATGGGTTCTTTTCAGACTTGTATCTTCATTTTACTGAGTCTGCTTTTGGCTGCATCCTTCTTTCTTGGGTCAAAGCTTTGTCCTAGCACATGAAATTGTAGATATTTCATTAACAACTGGAAAAAATGAGCTGCTCTGGTTTAGCAGCTGCTAAGGATCTCCAGACTATTATCAGATCCTTTTGCTTTCCTAGTTCTTTTGCAATTGTGCCATATGAACACAAAAAGATGTAGCCTTTTCGATTTTTCCCAAAGAACTCTGAATTAGCTTTTGATTAATTTTTTTTACAGATACAGCTGTGATCTTTCTAAAAACCTCTTCATTGTCTTTTTGCTCTGTCCAACATCCCTTATCCAAACAAGGAAACAGCACAAAAAAGAAGCAAAAATTTGGGCAGTGCCCCACTTCAGTTCCGGTGAGTTCAGCCTTTGAGCTGCTACAATCAGAGGTGAAAAACATGGCAGGATATTCCTTTTCCTCCAAGCTGCTTTAGGCTGATCGCTCTTTGGCTTTAAAACTGTGGGTGTTGTTCAGACTCTGACAGCTGGCATTTCAAATAAATATCTTCATGGCACAGCCTGCACAGCTGTCGAAATTCACAAATACCTGGGAATTCTGCATCTCGTGTGGCTGAGCCTCTATTTCTCAGACCCCTCACGTGCGAGGGAATTTTGGGGCTGCAGATTCCGAGAGTTTTCAGTCTAAAATTAGCAGCGTTTTCCCACCAGCAAGCAGGTATCTGCTTTTGCACAGGAACAAGATCGCAGAGCTGCGGCGCATCCGCGCACGGGCGAGAGCAAAACGGAGCTGATCGGGCAACAGGAACATTTCTATTTCCTGTGTCCTGTTTTTCCCTCGTGCCTCCTGGTTGCTTTCAAGGACACGTCTTATACACACGCACACAAAACATCTAAACAGACAACCAGAAAGTCGAAAATCTGCAGAATGATTAGATGCCACTTCCAATAAGTGGGTGGCTGGGTCAGCAAATTCAGAGGCCAACGTGGGCCAAAATTGCTGCATAATCTGCATATGGATTTGTATTGGTCTTTCTCCAAGTAATGTGCTGGCACTGAGAAGAAATGTGGCTTTTCCAATGGCCAGCTGCTGCCTTGGAAAAGATTATTTGTCAAATCTGAACCTCAGCGTTTAGCAAAAAGCAAAAAGATGTCGTCCTTCTTTTGAAAATGTTGGGTCTTCGGTAAGCCTGGGAGATTTATAAAGGTTATGTAGGCAATAAATCCCCAAATCCCAAAATGCAGCCACATCTGGAGCTTCCCACTGGCCAGGGCAGGGAGGGAATAAGGGAAACATCTAGAAATGGGAGGAGACTCACAGGAAAGGAAGGAATAACCTTATAAACTTCTAAACTCCTGAGGATAAAGTAGTAATAGTCACATTTTCAGCTTTCTGTCCTGTTCAAAGGATGTAAAATTTCCTTTGTGACCCAAAGCACTCATTTGGTGCTGTGTTTACTCTGTGTGGCACCAGGAAAGGCACGGCCATCCCACAAAGCTTTGTCTTCAGCGGCAGGGCAAGTCCTTCAATGGAGGGGATTGCGAGGTGCTCGCTGAAAAATGTTCCCTTTGTTCACTGCTGAGAAAATCCGGCAGCTTTCCCTCCCCTGGCCTTTCACAGCCAGCGCCTGGCTCCTCCTGGCCGCCTCCTGGAGTCAGGAGAGGCAGCTCTGACCCGCCCTCTTCCCAAGGAAGCAGGGCAGCCCAAAACCCACAGGGGCAGAGAGGGAATGTGGCCAACAGAGAGCTGTGGAGGGCAGCTGTCAGCTCTGAGAAGAGATTTTTATTTTGGGGGGGGTTAGGGTTTTTTTCCTTTTTCCTTGGATTATATGGAAGGTGCAGCATAATTAACAAGGAGATCAAAGAGCATGGCAAGTGTGTGAATGACCTGGAGCTGCTGGAGGCCACAAAGGTGACGAGGAGACACCGAGGAGCTGGAGAACGCGAGCACGCCCTGTGTGTGTGTCAGTGGTCTGCACAAAACCCCGCCCTCGTGTTTCTGAGTGCATGCAGGGACTGGCAAACAGATTAATACATTTCTGACAGCCCCATGACTCCTCAGCTGCTGTTGAGTTAAAATTTGCTCTGTGAACGTGCCACTGAGCCGCAGCAGCCACTGGGGCAGAAAGGGCTTCACCACTTGGGGAAGTTTAAATCAAAATGTTAAATAATTACAACCTCTTGCAGTCACACACGCTGCAGACATAGTTCTGACAGGAACATGGTGTTCTTTTCTCGCCTGATTTGCATCCTGAAGAGTCTGGGTTATTCCTTGGGACACAGCAACGTGCTGTGCTTTGTGTTCCACCTCCTGCATTGTCAGAGGGTGCTGGCTCCTCTGAGCCTTTGTGCTCAGCTCAAATCCTGAATCTGGGTGTTCCTCTGAGCCTTTGTGCTCAGCTCCATCCTAAATCTGGGTGTTCCTCTGAGCCTTTGTGCTCAGCTCCATCCTAAATCTGGGTGTTCCTCTGAGTCTTTGTGCTCAGCTCCATCCAAATCTGAGTGTTCCTGTCAGCCTTTGTGCCCAGCTCAGGTCCTAAATCTGGGTGTTGCCCTGAGCCTCTGTGCCCAGCTCCATCCTAAATCTGGGTGTTCCTCTCAGCCTCTGTGCCCAGCTCCATCCTAAATCTGGGTGTTCCTCTCAGCCTCTGTGCCCAGCTCCATCCTAAGTCTGGGTGTTCCTCCTCAATCCTGTCAAGCCATGGGAGGCCAGGGATGGGGAGATGATGCTCTGTCCACAGGGGAGAAAGGGAACTCAGGAGAAAGCCCCTCTGCAGTGGTGGTGCTGGGTGCAGGTTCCCAGCCTCCTCCTCCCCGGGCACCCAGGAGCTTGTCAGGCAGGAGGAAAGGGCAAAAACCCTCCCCGTGCCTGGCTGAGGAATATAAACCCACTCAATTTATTCTTGAGGCACAGCAAGCTCGAGCAGGGCCCTCTCAGGCCTCTCACATCCCATGGTTGTGTGTATAATGATTTAACAACAGCAGCTCGTTGGCTGTTCCTCCATTCTGTGCACATTCACTGCACAGGCTTTGCAGCGGCAGCAGGGGGTTAGAGTGAAGGAAGACAGCTTTACAATTTTTAAAACCCCAGCTTTTGGGCCCAAATGAATGTGTATTATCTCTCAGGAGGACGTCTGTTGGCCGCAAGGCACAGTTACGGCAAGCAAGGGTAGGTCAGGCCTGCCTGTGATTTGGGCTCAGTGCCCCTGCCCACCTTTTCAGGGGGCTCCGGCAGATCCCGAGCAGTCCTGGGGAGCAGACGAGGTGGGCACAGCCCAGGGCATGGCCCAGGCTGCGGGGAAGAGCTGGAGGAGGCAGCTGGGGAGTGCAGGATGCCCAAGCCCTCTCTGCCTGGGGGTGTGAGTGAAGAGCTCACAGGTTTCCTTCAGCTGGGCTCCTGAACATCCTGCCCGCCTCCTTCCTTTCTATCCAAACCCATCTCTACCACATCAAAATCGTTTTCATGTTAAGCAAATAGAAATGTATGACTTTTCAGAATCTTGTATCAGTGTGGGCTCAGCTGCTTCAGTGTTTATTAAAAGGATGTCACAATCAGCTTTTTTCAGGGGTATAAAATTGCTGCAGGGAGTGATGCCCCAGACTTTCCCTTCCAATTACCCTGAACTGTAAGGCTCAATTGCTCTGAGTCACTCCATTCTTCCATGGCTGTTTTCATGGATGTGATTTAAATCATGCCAGAGGTTTTTAATTAAAGTCACCCTTGTCATGCAAATATTTAATTTGTATTGATATATTTTAACTATAAACCACTGTCTTGATTTTTGGAAAAGGCTCTTTAAAATTCATGAGAGTGTTTAAATACAACACTGTGTTGGTTGTGACATGAGGCATCTGTCAGTCACTCACTCCCCGCCTGGCTGCTGAGGCTGGAGAGGTGAAATTCCACCTCACACTCTTTCAGAACAGCACAGGTGCTTGCCAGGCTTGCGTCGTTTCAGCAAAATATGAATAAAAATAATATTTCATAAAGGTGGGCTTGCAAAATCTTGTCACTTTTCCTGAGCTGGTGGAGTCACCTCCCTGCAGGAACAGCTGAAAAGTTTTCCTGACGAAGAATTCTGGTTTTAGTGGTCAGCATTTCAAATAAATGTTTTAATACGAGAACTTTCAAGAGTCAGAGTCCAAAAAGTGAGCAGAAATAGCTTGATACAGGCTTTCAGCAACTGGATATTCACAAACCCATTTCTTTTAATGTGGGCTCTCAGTTGTGTCATAACAAAATCGACCTGATGCTGTTCCCAAAAGAAAAGAAAAAGGAGTAATAAGGCCTTATCTCTCTACTCAGCCACTGAGGTGTACAAAACTCAGGGAAAATCATCTCCCAGACGTGGCTGTGAACAGCTGATAGGGTCTGTATTTTTAAGGGATGCTAACAGCGTCTCGTGTTCACTGTCCCTCCTCTGAAATTCCCACGGGAAACATCCTGGGCTCAAAGCGGCTCCGATTTGCGCTCTCAGCGTGCAGCAGAGGAATGGGCAGTGGCTCTCGGCCTGCTGCAAACCCACCAAAAACAAACCTGGGGGCTGCTCAGTGCCTGCGTGGGCCGGGGAATCCCTCCCCGAGCCCTCTGAGTGAGCCCCTGCGCTCCGCGTCGGCTTTGGCCCGTCCCGAGCGAGCACAGCAGGAACCCGTGGGAAACGGGCCAGGGATCATCCATGGGGTGGCACAAATGGACGTCACCTCAGCCGCTTTCCCTCTTCTTCTTGGGAGACCTCCTTGTCCTGACGGCGGATGCACAGGGTCCCCCTGAAAGCACTTCACAGCACCCCAGAGAGCGTCCTGTGGCTGGGCTTGCACCACATCCACCGGGACAATTACAAACCAGCAGCAGGAGATGGAGTTGAAAGCGAGCTGGCAATCTGGGTGCGGCTGCCTAAAAAAAGGTAACCGGAGCAGCAAAGGCAGCAAACCCCTCAGAGGGAGCTTTGCTGCTTTTCACTTCCTTGCACAGAATGCTGATGAGGGCTTTTTTGGGGAGGGGTGGGGGTCGTAAACAAAAATATTCTTGCAGCTTTTGGCTGTGAAACAGCAGTCGGGGAAAGCCAAGAAGATTTCAGAACGTGTTTCTGTTCGGTTCAAAGACTCCCTTTCCTTTTTGCAGCCACATTTAATGCTCTCTGCCTATGCAAGGTGCATTTAGACACGCAGGAAATACAAAACGTTCCCCAAAACGTATCTGCAGGAATGTGTGGCTGCACACACGCGAGGGAGGGGATGCTTCTTGCAGGCTTTACTCCGGGGATTTTGCTTCAGCTCAGGAAATCCGGGTCTCCCTTTGCCTTGGGGCACGGGTCTGACTTTGTTCTGCTCTGTCCCCTTTTCCAGGTGGCCCCCGAGACAAGTGCAGAGAATGAGCTCTGAAAAAATGTTGTTATCTCAAGAGGTGCTTTAGGAAACAGAAAACCTGCAACAATGTTGGGTTTTGAACATCTCCCAGCAAGCCTGAGGTTCCCAGGATGAAACCAGTGGCACCCTTTGGTCCAGCCAAAGGTTAATTGAGTCTGCACTGTCAGTCAGGCTGAAGGAAGCGGAGCAGGATTTGAGAGAGCGGCATCAAAAAGCCCCACTTAGTGATCTGCAGAGGCTGTCAGCTGCTTGACAGGAGTGAGCTGAGATCTTTTGAAAACAAGCTTCTCTTATTAATAATGCTTCTGGTTTCTCTAATTATCTGCTCATTGTTCTATAAAAGAGTGAGCACTCTCAGCATTCCAGCTAAGAAATCAGAATCTGCTGGTGTCTAGCAGTGTAATGTCGGAGAAGCTGACCCCAGCACTATTCATAGCAGCTGGTGTCTCCCTCCAGGCCAGCCCAGACCCCATCTGCCTCTCCAGACACGGAACACGAGCCTGATTCTCTTTTCATGCGTCTCACAGCATCTCCTGATGAAGCAGTCAGCCGGGTTGTTCCTCTGCTGCTCTCTCTGTTCTCCTAGAAACAGTGGAGATAAAATGACAGATATTTCAAATAAACGAGTGCTTTGGTCTGCAACAAAAAGCAAGAGGAGCTTTTTTTTTCAGAGAAAGGCAACAGGAGCACTTCACATGCTCTTGTCTTCTCCTGTGCCTCTGGCAAGCCAGGAGAGGGAATTAGAAGGTGATACTTGAAGGCTGCCTTTGCCAGAACAAGAATTGTCCCTGTGTCTCACCAGCCCAGCTCACAGGTCCCAGATACCTGGAGCAGGTGACACCGGAATTTTGGAATGTTGGATTTTAGGGATGTCTCCAGAGAGGGAGACTCCACATCCTCCCTGGGCAGCTGTTCCAGGGCTCTGCCCCCTCCATGGACAGAAGTCCTTCCTCAGGCTGAAGTGGAACTTGTTGTGTTTCAGTTCCTGGCCATCGCTCCTCATCCTGTCACTGGCACCACTGAGCAGGGTCTGGCACCATCCTCTGACAGCCCTGGGGGATTTGTGTGGATCCATGGGGTGTTTGTGTGGATCCATGGGATATTTGTGTGGATCCATGGGATGTTTGTGTGGATCCATGGGATGTTTGTGTGGATCGATGCAGTGTTTGTGTGGATTGATGGGGTGTTTGTGTGGATCCATGGGACATTTTTGTGGATCCATGGGGTATTTGTGTGGATCCATGGGATATTTTTCTGGATCCATGGGATATTTGTGTGGATCAATGGGATGTTTGTGTGGATTGATGGGGTATTTGTGTGGATCCATGGGATGTTTGTGTGTATCCATGGGACATTTGTGTGGATCCATGGGGTGTTTGTGTGGATCCATGGGATATTTTTCTGGATCCATGGGATGTTTGTGTGGATCAATGGGGTGTTTGTGTGGATCCATGGGATATTTGTATGGATTGATGGATCCCCTCTCAGCCTTCCCTTCCCCACACTGACCAGGCCCAAGGCTTAGTGAAGCTCTCCACAACCGTGTGCTTTTGGAGTAGGAATTTGAATTTTCCTTCTGGTGGGTCTATGGCCGTAAGTCAAACTCAGTCTGAAATGTAAACCCATCCGTGTGATTACTGGTTTCCCAAGCCCAAAGTCTTTATCTCTTTCTGGTTTTCATCCAGGTTTGAGATGGCTTTTAGCAAATGTACTTCATGCAAATTGGAGCTAAGCAGTGATTTGCCACTACCCTTTCTTACACCTGCAGTGACAGCAGTCCCTCCCTCATTTGTGTCACTTTGCCACCCAACACTGTTGTGTTCCAGCACCTCCTACACCAAACCAACAGTAGCCATGAAATTATTCATACATTTACAAGCCTGAGACTCTCTCTTCTCACCTTTGGGTAAAAGCTCCCTTCAGGCTAAGCTGAGGGAGTTAATTTTTCACGTTTTCATTCTCACATGGACCAATCCTTGGCTGGTGCTGTTTGCTCCTGAAGAGTGTTTGATTTAGGCTGGTGTGGTTTTTCCGGTAACAAACTGAAGCCTGGACCATCAGCGCACCCGAAAAGTGAGTTCTGAAGGTGTCCTAAACAAATATTTCCTAAATATGTTTTTGTTCTTTGTGTCTTGTCTTGTCCAAATCAGATTTGCTGATGACCCTCTTTGGTTTCTCCTCTGGCAAGTGGGCAAATGTGACTTATATACAATGGTCAGCCCCAGTAAAGATGTGGTGGGATCATTGTCTGCAACAATGATTCATTCTTAGGATTTAGCTACCAGGGTGTCTGGCATTGCTGCTTTGGTGCAGAGTACCATCCACTAATCACTGTCATTATCTGTCTGTTGCAAATAAAAGTATCTTTGTCCTTCGGCAGAGCTCTGTTCCATCCACTGTGACTAGAGATGCTTCCCAAGCATTTTCTGAGAATTAGACTGGGATTTTAACAGAATTCACTTCCAGATTTATTCTTACTCTTCTCCACTCGTTTTGCATACATTATGGCTGTGTAAACAATAGAAAAAGAGAACTGATGTACAACAATTGCATGGATAATACCAGAACAATTCTCACCATTCCTCCTTCACCCCAGCCCTCCCTGCAGCTCCAGCAGCAGCAGTCGCTGCTCCCTCTGTGTGATGCAATTTCACCGGCGTGTGCTCGAGGTGCTCTGGGTGTTGACACGGAGATTACAGGGGTTTTACTCTGACCTTGGCCAAAAGGAGAAGTGTGGGCAGCAGAGAAGGGTGAGCGGTGTGTGGGCGAGGATTTGTGGGCAGCGCTCCTAAAAGAGACCAGTTCACCTCCCCACTTCATCCCAGGGAGAAATGAGGAATTTCAGGCTGGCTCTGATCTGAATGTGCCCAGGTTTAAATGGGTCCCAGGCAAAGAAAGGCCATTCCTGGGGCAGAAAATTGCCCTTTGTGGAGGCTTTGGCCCATCTCCTCTCCCCCTGGCCCAAGCTTGTCCAGAACACAGATGCCAGGGCACAGTGGGGAACCTCAGGCATCACCCTGAGCGTGCAGGGGGTTCAGGTGGCCTCTCAGGTGCACAGACAATACTCAGGACTGCTTTGGAAAGCAGGCTGCATTTCCAAGCCACACATACTTTTTTTCCCCATAGTCCTACCCAGTTCCCCTTGAATGCAGCACAAACACAAATATTCACACACACCTCAGATACCTTTGTCTGGTCTCGTCCATGACACCCTCTCCTAAGCTTTTTTCATGTTATCAGAAAGTTTCTTTTGCCGAGTTTTCCAAAATCTGCTCCATGCATTCGCTAGGGCAACGATCAGTGATACAACATGAGACTTCCAGTGATGGAAAAGTAGGAAATGATCAGTTTAGGTCCGTCCTCAAAGGCCAGTTAGAACAAGAGACACAGTAATAAGGGGCTGACATGCTCACTCTCGCTGCCAATGCAAAGCCACTCCTCCCGACTGAGGGAAGCCATTATCCCTCTGTGCTTTCCTTGGAAACAGGAAATCCAAGGCTCCTGTTCACAGTGCAGAATTTTCCATGCATTCTTCAGTCAAAACAATTATTCCAGGCTCTCCCTCACACTGCAGAGCACGTGCCCTTTGCCAGGTGGATGCTGCACCTCACCCCCAGGTGGATTTCTGTCTCCAGTGCTGCCTGTGGATTGCTCTCAGAGCACTTAGGGACCCTTGGAGTGTTCTGCATTCTGCTTTATTTCATACGGAGTCCTTGCCTAGATCCTTGGAAGTTTTTTTGCTACTTGGCATGTGCTGGTTGGGGTTTTTATTCCGTAATCAGTTTAAATGCAACGTGTCCCTTGTCCAAGTTAATTACATGGTTGGGTTAATGACTCATTGCTTCAGGCTCTCACGTGGGGAACGTGGCCAGTCATTGATGCATTGGCCATTTTAGTGCCCCTGAGCTGAAGTCTCCACCCAGAACCTCCAAAGGGGTACCTTCACCAGCCAGGTAAGACCTAGGCAAAATCTCTTCTTATGTGAAACTGACACTGAGTCCAGGATCCTGGGTGAGGTGCTGGGCAAAGGAGCCAGCTGAGAATCCAGGAAGTTATGTCAACATCAGCATGACACCGAGGGAGTTACAGCAGATTAATATCAGCGTGACATCAGGGGACTTACATCAGATTAGTATCAGTGTGACAGAGGGCCGAGTTCCCAGCCTGTCTGGGATGGCAGCTGCTGGCTGGAGAGCACGGAATGAGACCCCTGGAATAAGCAGCTACACCACCTCTGTGGAATGCTTCACAAAAAACTACCTGAGAACACGTTTTGGGGTGAAAAAACCTGCATATAGCTCAGAAACTGTGAAACCTCAGTGAGCCTGAGCCACAATACTCAGAGGGAATTGAGCAAGAGCATTTTAGGCTGTGGTCTGTGGGAAACAGGCACTACTTTTGTTTCTGGGAGAGAGATGCTCATCCATCGCTGTGATTCTCTGTAGAAGTGAACAAGAAATCCTCTCCAGCACCTTTGAAAATCCCCATTTCTTAAAAAAAATAGATGTCATTGACCACTGGAGGCACTTTTTCCTCCAAGGGAGAGAGGAAGTGGAAGCCTAGAATGCAAGTTTCATTATGCTGCTAATTATAGGTTCCTCTCCTGAGCTGGTTAGCAGCTATTTTGATTAGCTGATGTTCAAGACCACTTACTGTCAGAATTCTGGCAGTTCTGCCCAACTAAAATATTTGTTTCAGGCAGCTCCACTCCCCTCCTTAGGTAAGGCAGTTGTGTGCCAGCCTGGATGCGTGTGTTTGTATCCAGTGTCCCAAAGGCAATGTTTGTTTTCTTTGTTTGGGTAGACGGAGGAATCGGTGCTCTCATGTTTTATTCATGGCAGTATTTCTTGTGAATGTGGCCTCCAATATGTATTAGAGGCAAAAATATCACTAACAGTAACGCCTGAAAGACTCTTTCCTTGTGATACAAATGGACACACAAATTAAATTACTGCTGTTAATGCCTGCCCACTCCATAATTGTAGCCCGGTTTGGAATGCTGCTGAAGCAATTATCTCCGTTCAGAATTGCAAATCAGGAGCTGGTTTTAATCAGGAAAGTAGGACATCTCATCCTAAACAAAGGCAGTGGCACAGGTCTGTAACACGTCTGACAAATTACTGTCGGCTTGGCAGAACGCATCCAATTACCCCCTCCTGCCACCCCGGCTCCAAAGGAAGCTCTGGCTGAGCGGTGCTTCCCTCTGCTCGGTCCCAGCGGCCGTGCGGGGCTGCGGAGCTGCTAACTGGAGCGAAGTGTCTTTGTTTTCCTGTTGGTGACGGCGGCATCCCAGCCGGGAGGGATGCGGCCAGCGCACGGCGCTGCTCGGGGGTACCGTCCTGCCCGGATTTAATGTCCCGGCACGGAAACGCTCGGGCTGCAGGGCACGGTGGGCGCGGAACTCAGCCACGCCGGTGCTCCAAAGCCACGCGTCCGAGCCTCTTTCCTGGGAAAAATGGGGAGTCCCACAGTGCCGCACCTGGCTCTGGGCATCGCTGCGCGGCGCTTGGGCATCGCTGCAGCCGAGCGGCTCCTGCACTGCCCTGGGAGCTGGGAAACAGGGATCGGGGTGGGTCAAACTCCCAAATTCCCACAGCCCGAGGTCTGCACTGCCCTGGGAGCCGGGAAACAGGGATCGGGGTGGGTCAAACTCCCAAATTCCCAGAGCCCGAGGTCTGCAATGCCCTGGGAGAGGGGAAACAGGGATCGGGATGGTCCAAACTCCCAAATTCCCAGAGCCCGAGGTCTGCACTGCCCTGGGAGAGGGGAAACAGGGATCGGGATGGTCCAAACTCCCAAATTCCCAGAGCCCGAGGTCTGCACTGCCCTGGGAGAGGGGAAACAGGGATCGGGATGGTCCAAACTCCCAAATTCCCACAGCCCGAGGTCTGCACTGCCCTGGGAGCTGGGAAACAGGGATCGGGGTGGGTCAAACTCCCAAATTCCCAGAGCCTGAGATTTGCACTGCCCTGGGAGAGGGCAAACAGGGATCGGGGTGGGTCGAAGTCCGGGTGCTCAGGGAGATTTGCTCTGCCCCTGCTGCCCGGGCAGGCCCCGGGCAGGGAGCGGTGCTGTCTCGCAGCCGACTGCAGCTCCTGCGGGAGCAGAGCCCCGCTGCCCCAGCCCAGCCGGTTCTGCCCCAGCCCAGCCGGTTCTGCTGGTTCCCCCCGAACTGGTTAGGGGAGCCCAGACAGGCTCACCCCCTCTGGGCCCCAAAGGCAGCGACGCCTGGCAGACCCAGCTCCTGAGTGTCCCTTATACCTTCGGAAACCTTTCCCAAAGCCCTTTTGTTCCCGGGTTTGGCTCTCCACATCCCGTTGGCATGAGTGAAAACTCGAGATCCCTTACTGACGAGCTGCTGTTTCACAACAAACGAGGGGTGCATTTCTGTGCCCACACAGCGGGAAGGAAAACCGGTTTTTCGTAGAGGAAGCTTAGTGCCAAGCCAGAGATGACACCCAGCTCCCATCCAGGCTTTGGTAATAACCTGATGTGGATGAAGGTTTATTTATTTCATGCCACCATCCTCATTCTTTGGGCACAGGAAACAGCTCACGGAGAACACAGGAACCAAGTGGCTTTTGGAGGTCACTAGGGCAAAACTGGGGTTTATTTTCCTTGTGCTGCTGGCACAAGGCCCTGGACACAAATTTCAGCCAAACAATTTCATGCAGAATTAAACTCTGCTAGAAACTCTTGCCTGGCTACCCTGCCGTGCATGAGCAGAACACAAGGAAACATTTCCTTACAAGCTCAGGAATTGGGACAACTTTAGAGTAGGGATGTGTTCCCAGCTCTAAAAATATCGCCCTTAACAAGCACTCTAACATGGAAAAGCGTCGAGTGCTGCTCTCATTCCTCCCGAGGTTTCGCACAGGCCCTTCTACCTTCTTAATGCTCTCCAAATATTTCACCTTTTGATATCAGAGCTGGAAAATTTTAAGTTCCCGGGGGAAATTAGTTTAAAATAGGGCTTTGACTAAGAATTTCTGTTCCCAGCGCTCGGCCAGGACCGAGGTGCACAGCCAGCAGTCGCTGCTCCTCAGAGCAGCCCCAGGCTCAGGATAGGGCATCTCATCTGAATTAGCAGCTGAGAAAAACCCTCCTGGCAGGCCCGAGCAGGTCCCAGGAGCAAGCACAGGGGAAATAACTTTTCCTCTCTGTGCAGGCAGCAGAGCAGCTGTGGATCCAGTCTTCCAAGAAGCCTTGTTCAGCTCCAGAGCCCCTGCAGAACGAACCAATATTTAAGCTCCGTTCCCTTGGTTAGACAGGAGCAGCGTCAGACAAAACGGCAGCAAAACCCAAATGAACCCTGGGGGAAATAAACAAAGAGCTCAAGGACTGATCAAAGGACCTTGTTGCAAACATTCATGGATTGTTTATGCCGGAGATGGCATACATGACCTACAGGAATTCGGACTCAGAAATTCCTTTAAGGAAGGGAATAAGGATTTTTTTATAGTTATGTGCTGCCTCTATGCAAATATACATGCATATATATACATATATATATATATATATATGAATTTATTACGCCAGCTATTAGGATTTAGTTGAAAGTGTAGCTGTGTTTGATGTTCTTAAAATCCTTTGAGTCAATGGATTAAGGAAGAATCCAAACTTTTGAAGTTCTTCCTAACTTAAAACATAACTCCAGCTTTTATGATTTAATGCAAAATTCATGAAGAAGAACCTAAGGACTCTGAGATCCAGAACACATACAAAAAGTCTAAGTCAGTCATCTGGGTTTAAAATAGGATTTTAAGCCAATTTGAAAATGTCATGGTGGTGGCAAAAAATTCCACACGCTTTGGTGTCAGCAAGTTTGGTTCAGGTCCCAGACTCTGACTGCCAGGCTTCAGAACCCCCCGTATTTAATGGTGCCAACATCCCTGTTTCTTTAATTCCATGTAATGTGAGACCTTCCGAAGCGAGGCGCTCAGTGGACACAGTGCCCGTCTCTCCAGTGCTGCGTGCCCAGCTGAAGGAATCCGAGGTTCGTGCAGAGCGGGAGATCCTGGGTGCTCTCCCAGGGAGCAGCTGCTGGAGAATGAGGTGTTTTCACTCCGTGTCGGTGTTTATTTACCCCCCTTAGCTGGCTTTAAGGACAGAGGTGGTTGCAGTGCTGTGGGCACACAGGTCCTCAGTGGCTCAGGGCGAGGCGATCTGGGCTGTTCAGACCCTCCCAGCCCTCTGCCCTTCCTTCGTGCTGTGTTGGTGTGAATTTAAGCACAGGGGAGCCTCCTCTGACAGCTGACCTGGCTGAAAACTCTGCTTTTTTCAGCAGCAGCTTTCAGCCCAGTGACCTCCCTGAGCTGGCTCAGGGGCCACACAGGAGCTCCCCATGGCACCTTGATGATCTCTCATGGAATCACAGGAGGCTGGGGTTGGGAGGGACTTTGAAGATCATCCACCCGTGGGCAGGGACACCTCCCACTGTCCCAAGCTGCGCCAAGCCCCAGTGTCCAGCCTGGCCTTGGGCACTGCCAGGGATCCAGGGGCAGCCACAGCTGCTCTGGGCACCCTGTGCCAGGGCCTGGCCACCCTCACAGGGAAGGATTGCTTCCTTAGTATCCATTCTAAATCTACTTTTTTTTCTGTGGGAAGCCATTCCCCCTTGTCCTGTCCCTCCAGACCGTGCAACTGCTGTCCACTTTATGCCACAAATAAATGCATTTGTTTGTATTCCCCTGCCCTGCTTGAGTTATGATTCTTTTTAAGGCAGCTGGGTGAAAACCAAATTATTTTTATCCCGGGAAACAGGGCAGAAGGGCACTTTGGAATGTCTGTAGCTCCCATCCTGTATTCCAGGTCATAGCTGAGTGCATCCTATTCCAGCTGCAGGAGCCAAATGGCAACCTGGCGTCACAGGAAAATCCGAGTCCTCGAGGGAGAACAAAACCTGGGGAAGGGCTGAAAGGCAGGGGAAAGCAGATGGGGAGAGGGAAATAAAGGGGAAGAGAGCTGGGGAAAATGCCAGCAGCACAGCTCCAGAAACCAAAGCCTACGGAACAGCCCGGGCTCCCTGAATATTCGGACAGGAGACACCCAGCAGCAGGGCTGTGCTGTCCAGAGCCGCTGGGTGTGGAGCCACGGGGCACAAGCCCTGCTCTGCCAGGGTGAGTTCCTGCCGTGAGGTTATTCGATATTTGCCTCGGTGGGGCTGCCCTGGCTCGCAGGGCACCGCTGGCCACAGCTCTGGGATTAAACAGGTGAGAAGCGGGACCTGCTGGGAGCAAGGCGCTGCCACGGAATCCTGTTCCACACGTGGGACACAGAACCCAGGGAAAAGGTTAAATCCCACCCACGGCAGCGGGGCTTCCGGGGCAGGGGGAGAAAAATCCTTGTTGAATATTAGAAAAAGCATTTTGAGGAAGGAAATAGCCCAAGGAACCTGCAGTACACAGAACAGAAAGAAGAAGTGGATTTAATCACTCTCCTCTCAGCAAAACAGTTTATTAATCCAGGACTGAACTCTGTGGTTTCGCTTGGCTTACAGTAACTGCAGAATTTGTGTTATCCTGCCCCAATCCTCCTCCAAGCTAAGTGATGAAGGACAAACAAAGCTGGATATGTCTGAGGATGAGATTAAACTTGCTAAATTATAACTCTCCTGGTGGGTGAACTCTTCTGCTCCTAAAGTCACAACAATGAGTTTATCTAGGACTTAAAATACGGGGAAATTAGTTTGTATTTGTTAGCAATTTTTTTATTATTTGTTTTACGCACAAAAGGATCTACCCTTTGAATTCCCCAGAATGCAAGTGGCAAAGTATGTGTCAAATTTAGGTCTAAAATTGTGTCTGCTGCAGGGACTCCTTCCACTAGGCCAGGTTGCCCCAAACCTCACCCAGCCTGGCCTTGGACACTTCCAGGGGTGTGATTCTGTGATTCTGTGACTCTCTGCTGGATCCTTCCAACTCCTGCCCCACACAGTGTTCTTTTTTTTTACGGAATTCAGGATTTACCTCCCCAAATTCACTCATTTCCAGCACATTTATTCCCGTTTCTCCAACAACTCCCCACAGGCAGTGGCAGGGGGTGAGGCTGCCCAGTGTCAGTGCTCCCTGCTGTAATGGAATCTGATTTTCACTTTGCCTTTCTGGGGAGAAATATAAGCAAAACTTACACTTTTGAAGCGCAGAAAGGGACCACTGTGGTGAAATCACCATTAAAATGTTAAAAAGTTCTTCTGCTCCAAGAAAACCACAACCTGCTAATTTACATGTTAATAGCAAAACTTAATGCTGGGGAAGATAAAAAACGCAATCTTTGGCCAGATGCAGAGAATTAATTACACCAAGTGAAAGGATCCTACAGAAAGCACAAAGCGAGCCCTGAGTGTGCTGAAAGAATGTTGTTGTCAGTCAAGTTTGAGTGGGTAGAGGAAGAGAGGATTGTTCTGTTGTTGCAGGGCTGTAGAGAGAGCCTGGGCAGGTATTTCGGATGCGCTGTCCCTTTGAGCCACGGTACCAAAGCAGATAGAAAAGATAAGCAGGAACACACAAGGCCACTAAAGCCACAGTGCTGAGCTCTTTATCCACCTCAGAGGCTGGAAAGCTGTAAAAGAGCTCAGCCTGACAAATCAAGGGCCTGATGAAAGGAGAAACCGAGCCCTGCCAAAGGTAAACGATTTGTTCAAGAGGAGCGCGACTGATCTGATCAGCGGGTCTGGCACAAAATCAAAGTGCACACAAATCTCGCAATACTCGGTTTTCCTGAATAAATAGTTGCTCTGGGAATCGGGGGGGGGCTGACATTTACGGTTTGACAACAGACAGACAAGATGTATTAATCTGTGTTAATGCTAACAGCAAATATAACAAATAAATATTCGTCTGTGTAAATGAAATATGGGTGTAGGGCTTTAGCTACAAAAGAGGCAGGAACTGAATCTTTTTTAGCAAGAGCTCCAGTCTATTGAAAGGTGAATTTTGATTCCAGTCCTTACTGAGACTAATTGATTTAGACCTCAGTACACTTCCTGTGGCTCACAATTGCATTATGGCCACTGTTAAATGTGCTTCTGAAAAGAAATAAACAGCAATTTGAATTTATTCACCTGAACACATGATCCCTGTTCTTGCAATTAGCTTGAAAAATAAATCAACCACGTCCCACTAAAATTTAGGGTTTGTCTGTTGTAAGAGGGAGAGCTTTTCATAGTTTTGCTGTTATGGAGAATGTTACAAATTTTTAAAGAGATTGGCTTTTCTGCCCTTCCCCTGGGCCATCCTCCTTCCTCCATGAATTAAAGATCAATTAATCACTTTGCCCGAAACTGGGGGGAAAAGTCAACGTTCTAGAGCAGTGCAAACCCAGCACTCCAGCTGTTCTAGAATTACTTTATTGAACAGCCTTTAGCCCAGCCACAGCTTCAGTTATTTCCTGTGATGGTACCACTGCCTCAAGTCTTAGATAAATCATTTTTTTCTGACTTTCATCAAAACATGACTTTTCCTTCAGCTGCAGGGATCACCTCCAACAAAACCAAGCCCTGGCCATTTCTTTCCCGTACTTCATTCTTTTAATATGGGATATTAGTATTCATTTTGGAAGTGTTACTGTTGACACTAACTAAGATTTTTCTCATAAGTGTTCTAGGAACTACATTTGCCGCCACAGAGATAACGTAGGGAAACACTGCAGCATCAAACCCCATTGAACAGATATTTTCAGCTCTCCTTCTCCTGAAAATTACTCTCTGCAGCTCTTCTCTCTGCCTGTCCAGCTCCCCCAGTATCTCTAGTACCTGTCAGCCAACTTCAATCCTATTCCACGGGGGGTCAAAGCTCAGAGATAAATCAGTAGCAACAGATTTCAGGGGAGATGTTGAAAGGGAGTAGGAAAAAAAGGAAGGACAACAGAATTGCATAATTTTGAAAATCCCCAAATGTACCTTAAAGGGAGGGGTGGATTTTCAGTCACTTGTCAGGGAAGTAAATACACAGGGAGCAATCTGTGCTTGGTTATGTCCCTCTGATCTTTGGGAGAGCTCCGCGTTCAGCAACACTTGGTCCACCAGTGGTACGAGAGACTGTGCAACCTGGGAAGAGTTTTTAGGTGAGGGGAGGTTATTTCCGTGCTTGTGACCCCTGGGGCAGGTGAGTGCACGAGCACACGTGAGGGGGTCATGGGGATGTTCCAGAAATGCCAGCGGAGGGAGAACAGCACTGAGTCTCCAGGGCTGCAGGGCATTGTCCATCCCCAAACATCTCCAGGGCTCCAGGGCATTGTCCATACCCTCAGAAACAACCAGCCCAGCATCTCCAGGGCTGCAGGGCATTGTCCATTCCCAACAACCAACCAACCCAGCATCTCCAGGGCTGCAGGGCATTGTCCATCCCCACACAAACAACCAACCCAGCATCTCCAGGGCTCCTGGCAGCTGACCCTGGGTGATTCTAACTGGGACTGACATGTCTGATCTTAAAAGATCAGCTGGTGGCAGCAAGAACCTTTCTAGGGGCTCAGTAACATCTGACCTTCCCCCTCACTCCTCATCAGGAGTGTCCTAAACAACCACAGTGTTTCTCTGCCATCTCTGGCATCCCTGTGGCTCTGCTCCACCCTCAAGGGCTGTAGAGATGTTTTGGCTGTCTGTGTGAAACGCTGCTGGCCTGCAGTGCCACGTGAAGGCGGGTCAGCCACGAAGTCCTGGCTGGAATGCAGCGTGTTGTGGGCACCGCTCAAAGGCAGGTTAGCGAGTGCTTCGTCCTGGGCGGGGCAGCGTTCCCAAACCGGGGGTGCCAACAGCTTTTGGGTGCCACACAAACCACTGCTGGGTGTGGGTGAGCCCAGGGAGAGGACATCACTGCTGCTGGCAGAGACAGGGCTGTGGCAGCCAGCACTTCATCACCTTGCACACATCCCTTGCTCCACAAACTCCGTTTCGTGATGATTTCTGGGATAATCACTGTACTTTCCTGCTTGAAGACACGTGCACGAAGGCTGGGAAGTGGATGCTGTTGGAGAGAAGGCACATCCTGGGGCAGCAGCACAGACATCTGGAAACCTGCATAGTCCCTCTGCTCACCAAGAGCTCTGGAACCTCTTGGAATCCCAGAATCATTTAGGCTGGGAAAGACCTCGGGGATCATTGAGCCCAACCCGTGACTGATCCCCACCTTGTGGGGCTTTTGGATGTTTCAGTGAGAGACCAGGGCTCAGATTAGCCTGTGAAGCCTGGCCTAGCAGAAGGCACTCACTTACCAGCACCCTTTGCCTCCACACGTGGAGTTTGTGTCGCCAGTTTCTGCTGAATCCTGACGGAATGTGACAGCGTGTGAGGGAATGTTCGTCGGGGTCTGGAGATGAATTCCTACCCCCCAGCACCGTCTGGCACGGCAGTGGGAACTCCAGAGGAATGAACATTGCTCTGCCTGTCACTCCTCCATCAGACAGGAGCTGGAACGCTGATGGACTCATCACCTTTGTCACCTGGAAATCAGGGAGCCCTTCATGGCTACTGAGACTAAGATTAGGCCCACAGCAGAAGCGGGAAGCAGGGATTAACTCACTGTTCACTTCGACTGGCGCTGATGCAGGGCACAGGTGGGTTTCTGGTTTCTATTTTTGAAGTGTCTGTTCTGCACAAAGGTGTTGGATTTCTCGCCTTAATCGCTGCGAGCTCTTAATTTTTTGCTGTTGTTCAAATGAAGAGAAATGTTTAAATTAACAAAAAAAAAAGGAGGGCGCTGAAGGGAACTGCGTGGTGTGTTCATCAATACACAGATAGTGTTTGATTAAAATGACACCTCATAAAACTCTCAGCAGCAGGATTTGTTCTGGTGTGCACGGAGGTGCTTTGAAGAGCAGCATCACTGGCACAGATCCTGGTCGGGCTCGATGCCTCAGGTGCCTGGCAGCAGAAAAGTAAAAGCACGGCAAAGTTTACTTTTCCATAATGCCTTGAATTTCCCACTGTTCAGGTGATGACACATTGGAGTGAGGAGCCTTTTTGGAGGGACACGCAAATGATGAGATAAAAGAATAAAAAGCCTAAAGGTAAAATTAGCTCCCTCTTTCATTTTTAAAGGGCTGGGAGTGGAGGGCTGAGATCTCAGGTAACCATTTGTGCTCTGCTTTTGTTCTGGTGCAGACAGCTGAGTGCAGCATAGTCTTTTCTCTTTCCCCCTTAACTGTTTTTAAAACGAGGCAATTGATTGTGTTTACTGTCGCTGAGAACACACTGGCTTCAGTTCCTTCTGATCCCCGGAATGGAACAAACTCCGGGGGTGTACGTGGCTTGTTAACCCTGCTGTCACAACGCTTTCCCCAGCCACTTCTGCTCCTTGATGTTGCTAAAAACAAAATATTTGTGCTCTTGAATACGTTTTGTTTGTCCTCATTGACAGCTGGAACATTTTCTGCAAGTGGCAACCCAATACAAGAAGCACTGTCAGAAATCTCCAGCTGAAAATGTCCTTCCCTTCCTAGCACATTTCTCATTTTCTCTTGCTCTTTGCTTCTCAAAGTAGCCAGAAAATGTCAAGTTAGTCTTACTCAGACTCTGAAATCAGGCAAGCAAAGTGTGTAAGTCAGAGAGCATTTCCGTGCCAGAGACAAAGGGAAGGAGTTGTTTATTCGGTGGGTCAGCCCTGTCCCAGTTTTCCAGGATGACGCAGGACTCCCCTGAAAAGACCTCTTGTGCCTTTTCTAAAGGCTGCTTGCAGTCGCTCGGGAGGGCACAGCCCAGCTCCCACGCCTGACTGTGTGAGGCCTCACACTGATTTGCGGGGGAGCTGTGACATTTTTGAACATAAACTCATTTGGTCTTAATGCCCCTCTCACCTCAGGACTGAGGACTGCGTGCATTTATTTGTCTCAAAGCCTGTCTGGTTCCTCTCTCCGCTATAATGAAGTGTTTTGCTAAGCCGTTGTTTTTACCATAAATATATTCCCTTGGCCGCATCTTTGTGGTGGATTATTTGCTCCGGAATCTTTTCTTTTCATCTCAGAGATGAATATACATTTCGGGACCGGGTTCTGAAATACCAGTTTGCTTCAGGAAACTTCTTATGAGCAAGCCTGGGAAGGCAGCACTAAATCACTTTTGTATATTTTATTTCCCAAGGAATCAGACCCACTTTGTTTATTATCTCGCAAAACCCCAGCCAGGATGTAAAAACCAAGACTGAATCAGAAAGGAGCATTATAGAAATACTGAAGCTGTCTTTCCCTGGCAATGGGGAAATGCGTTCCTTCACTTTGATATGAAAAAGAAATAATACAATGGTAAAGAAATAAAACCAAAACCAACTGAAGAGTCTGAGAGGAGAGCTGATGTCTTTACAAGCAATTCCGTGGCTGAGGGGGATGGGGGTTGGTGTCTTTGCAGTGGGTCTGACCGTCTCTACTGCCTTCGGGCAGCAGGTGTGGCACAGAGCCCAGGGAGCTTGGCTCCTCAAACAGAGGGGTCTGCACGAGCCTGAGCTTCTGAACTTTGGGGTAGAATGCCAGGTTCCAGGGGGATATGGGGCAGGCGGCTCGGGAAGGCTGCACCTTCCTGTACCTCAGCCACGGGGAAAGGAAGAGGGCACCATGCAGCCGGGAGTTTGGGATAAAAGGAGGCTGTGCCCTCCGAAACCTCGAGAGACAAAACCCCGCGGGCTGTGCCCCAGTGGAGTCTCTCCCTTTGTTTGAATAAAGTTTCAGGACTCCTTTGTCTCCTTTTTGGACATAAACCTTTGGCACTGGTGGCTTTTCCTGACAACTGGGAGCTTGGCTGGGATCCTTCCAGCGTCCGGGTCCGGCACACGGCAAGAGGGGCTGGAGGCGCCTGACCCAGTTTTGGTGAGCAGCTCCCTTGGGCCCTGGCCAGCACTGGGCATTGACTGGTACCCGAGGCTGTCCGGGAGACAGACGAGAGGTGAACCAGGGGGGTCCGTGGAGAGTCCCCAGGAAAGGACCACTGGACATGGATGCCCAGAGGGGGCAGTAAAGGAAAGTCAAGAAGGTCTCAGCAAATCTCACTGGTGAGTACAACTTCGGGGAGTAAGACATGGCAGGAGCCCAGGGTGGGCAGCAAAGGAGAGTCAAAAAAGGGTCTTGGCTATAGGGAT
>VXAZ01002903.1:405173-440060 GCA_013399875.1 Gymnorhina tibicen | reverse complement strand
GGTTACTTGAGGTCATTTGGGCTGACTTGACCAGCAAGCCCAGTTAGCACAGACGCTGCCTTTGGACTTTGCTGTCCATAACCTCCCCCCAGGACCACAGGAACAGCAGCCAGGACAGCTGAACTCGGGTGGACCCATCACACTCAGGTGCAGGTCTCTAAAGCCCCAGCGATTTGGCCTTCTCAAGTGGAAGAAAAGGAAGGGAGACCTCAGCTAGCAGTAGCCAGGGATCCTCTACAAGGAGCTCCAGTGACTGATGGGCCAATGGGAGCTGTCAGTGTCTGCTTTATTCCCTGCATTTCCTTGCCACACCTGCTGTAGGGACCAGAGGGAGAAAAGTCGGGTGGGGCTGTTTCCAATGTTCCAGGCTGTATAAAGGGCTAAGTTAAAATAACTAGGGCTGGCAAAGACAAATTGAGAAATAAGAAGAGGAGGGGTTGAGAGGAAAGCTGATGTCTTCACAAACAATTTGATGGGTGAAGGGATGGGTGTTAATGTCTTTGAAATGGGTCTCTACTGACTTTGTTGCAGAGCCCAGACAGCCTTGGCTCCTGAAACAGACAGGGGTCTGCACAAGCCTGGACTTCTGAACTTTGGGGTAAAACAGCAGGTTCAAGGGGGGATATGGGGTAGGCAGTTCGGGAAGGCTGCACCTTCCTGGTACCTCAGCCATGGGGAAAGGAAGAGGGCACCGTGCAGCTGGGAGTTTGGGGTAAGAGGAGGCTGTGCCCTCCAAAACCTGGAGAGAGAAAACCCTGAAGGCTGTGCCCCAGTGGAGTCTCTCCCTTTATTCGAATAAAGTTGCAGGACTCCTCTATCTTCTTTTCGGACATAAACCTTTGGCATTTGTGGATTTTCCTGGAATTCCTGGAAATTGCTCTACCTGCTATTTTCAACTACTTGTGGAGGCAATGGAAATACTATACCTCTTCAGAACTGCTCCTATTTGTTAGTTTCTCTTGAAAAATTTTTCCTGCTCAAATTGTAGCAGAGCCCCAAACATTTTTTTATACGTTAAAAACACCTCCCAACAGATGGAACCTATCGGAGTTCAGGAAGCTGCAGGTATTCCCCTCGTTCACCTCCTCTCAGCTGGCACAGAAAGGAACCTGGATCCATCTCAGCAGCCTTACCTTGGCAGTCCTGCATCCCTGCAGAGCCCACAAGCATCCTGAGCCACTCTGCTCCTCTGCTCTGCCACAGCCATTTCATCACAGTTGTAACAGCCCCTGCTGTGGTTACCATTGGAACAGTAATTACAGCTGTAACATTCCCCTCCCAGGCACAAGGATGTTTGTCCTCTCCTCCCATCACACCTTCCACAGAAATTCCTTATGTTTTGAGACGTGGCAATAAAGTGGGGTTTGCTGCTGAAAGTCTCAATCATTTGTTTCCTGCTTGCTCACTTGCAATATCTGAGGTACTGGTGCCTGGCAAAGCTGTGCCCTTGCACCACCACCAAGCATTCTGGAAGATGGGACACGATAGTCTAAAAACACCCTGGAGAGAAAAAAAAACTATTCAAATTCCCACTTTTTCCAGGATTTTTAACGTGCTATTAATCCACATGACTCCTATTCAGTGAGATCATTAAATCTTGAGAAACAAACCCTGCATTATTCTTGCATCTTATAAGTCTGGCAATTTAAGTTTTTACTACTGCTCTGAGCTGGACACACAGGCTGGGACTTATTTTTTTCCTTTTGATTGCACAATTCTTTCTCACTTATGTCTTTGTAAAGGTACATTTATACCTACATGGATTTGCACTGTGAGTTTTGCAGCACATCACTGAGGTAATGTGCTCTATCCATATATTACAGGTCTCAGAATCACGCAATCGAGGGTAGGCACTGAATTAAAAATTTATCCCGAAGGCAAGATGCTGGATTCCTTGAGGTTGAGAACTGATGAGGAGTGGTCCTGCATCCCTGATTTTTACTTGTGGTTTGGGGGGAAAATACAATTTATGCTGATAGATTTGAGACATTCAAGGGTTAATTTGATTCGATTCAGAACTTAAGTATAATTTCCACTTACAGATCCAGGACATATATTTATCAGTATTGAAGGATATGTAAAACTGATCATAACTTACTGGAGATAAAGAGGTGTTTGAAGAGCCCCTCCACAGTTAAATCTTGAACCATTGCTGCGGAAGTATGGACATGGAACTTCCCTACAAAGACAGGCTCAGAAAGTTGGGGATTTTCATTAAGCAGCACTAACCATGCCTGGTTAGGGGAGCCACTGCATAGAGGAAACTATTCACAGGTGTTCTATTCATTTAATCAGAATTTTACAGAACTAAAATGAGGCCTTTTTCTCTTTATTTGGCACATAAGTGATGGATAGTCTCTGTTCAGACAGCTAAATTTCAGGTCCGTATCTTATTAATAGAGATAGACCTTAAATTCAATATCCTAAACTGCTCTAAGCAGCATTTCTGTCTCTATGTTGACAACCTGAGAGCCTGATTTTCAGTCACAGACAACTAAAAGTGCATTTCAGTGCACAGTGTTAGAAATTGGGTCAAATAAATAAAATGTATGACACGACTTTTCAGGATGGTTTACATGTACCATAAGAAATATAAATCTGCCTGTGATTTATGCCATAAATGCTTTTATAGTTAGCTACCAGCAGTGCAACTAAAACAAATGCAAAACCTCAAGATTGGAGTCCTAAAGAGCTAGAAATTTTTAAATTTTTCTATACAAGTCTCCCAAACAAGTATTGTAGGTCATTTTGATGTTGGCCACATGAAAGAATGCTGAGATTCCTTAGTTCTTACACAAATCCTGCTGATTGCATCAACTCTGACATAACCCACAACTCCTTTATTTCTTTCTTTACTGAGGTTTCCTCTCCAGTTTCTTACATTCTGTACCATTATTTCACAATTTTTGATTTGGGTCTTTAGATGTTTTGTTGGTTTGGGATTTTTTTTGTCATTTTGGGGGTTTTTGGTGGTTTTTTTTGGGGGGAAGGGTTGCATGGGGCAGGGGAGCTGCTGAGCATTCTCTTCAAAGAGGTTTTGCCTACAGTAAGGGCAGTTAAGTTATGCATTTGAAGAGTGTGAAGGGCACATAAAACACAAATACACCCATCAATATTTACCTGAGTAGGATTTGACAGAGGGGAGGTTGGGAAAGGGATGCAGTTTAACTTAAGCTTTAATAAAGTTCCCAGCTGAGGCCACATAAAGCAGAAAGATCCAGTGTTTGTCCCCATGCAGAATCACACTGACAGTGTTTTGCAATCAGACAGGGATAAAGCAAGAAGTGCCAACCAGCCCTGTCCCCACCTTCCCGAGACAGTCCCCTGACACTGCCCCATTTCTGTGTCCCCCCTATTAAATTATACTTGTCTAGGCTGCTTCTGTCACAGATCTCTGGAGCAGCTCCCATCTTTCAGAGCAGGATTGCTTGTCCTGTGGCCTTTCTCTCTTTCACAGATGTCTAAACCCATATACACCTGTCGGATTTCTATCAGCTCCTTCCTGGGGAGACCTAATCTATCTGTCACTGGCAATCTGCACAACAGCCATGAGAGGCAGGAGCCATCCTGCTAAATATGGCCTGCCCTGGCTATCTGGGGCCAGGATAACATTTAATTCCTGGCTAAACCAACAAGCCAATGACTATTTTTACGTGTACGAAAATGCACAATTTGTAGGTATTTCATATTCTATGGTCGTGGCAGCACGCACCTGTTCTAGCATGGAGGGGCACACAGGCAGCAGAAAACCAGTGGGTGTCACACACAGCACTGCTGTCTGCCCTGTGCCTTTAAAAACTGACCACACATCCCATTAAAGGAATCCCGTAAATGTCAGTCAAGGCATAATTAGTGTCTGCAAAGGTACTTCCTGGCAATAATTGATTTCTTAATCCAGATCCCAATCTGCTCCACTGATATTCTTTAATGACTTTCTGAAGTCAGTGATAACAAATCGGATAAGAAAAGATGTTTTCGTCAATGTGGAGGATTCACTGGAGACACAAAGGCAGAGTTAACGTGGTGCTGTTGCCAGGAGTGACTGAGCAAACAGTGTTTGCAATCACAGTTCGCCTCCCTAACTTCATTTACAGCAAAGCAGCAGCGCTTTAAGTTTAATTATGGCAGCCCCAGAGTAAAGCAGAGGGGGGAAAAACTGCTTTCCATCACTTATTTGTTCTTTTGTCTTTCACACTTCTCGGCAAACTCCATCATATAATTAAACTCTAAAGGCTATTTGCTGACAACCTGTGGTCAAAACGTAAGGGAAGATGATAATGATGCTCAAGTCAGGCCCCCTCCTTCTTACAGTGCCAGTTTCTGCCAAAGTGCTTCCTTTGCACAAATTACTGTACATCAAAATCAGGTCTTTGGGAAGCAGGGTGTGGTGTGAGTGTAGCTGGCAAGTTTTAAAAGCTTGCCATTACAATTGCTTAACGAGGAACTGCATTAATAGCCCGTTTCTCCCACACCTTACATTCAGAGGAAAGGGTGAATTCAGCCATTAGAGCAGCTGGGAAACACTGGTGTCTCATTTCAAAATTCCACTCAAATTCAGCCCTAAGACTAATAAGCTGCTGTGGCCTCTAATTTCAATAAAGGCAGTATAAAGCATGGGGAGGGAAGGCTGTGCTCCCCTAGGAAAGGGAAACACCAGAACATTTTCAGACATCACAGGGAAAAAATTGAATTACAAAGATTTGGGAATCTTAATGTCATATAAAGCAATCCCAAGATTGTCTTATATTGCTTTCCAGCTTATATCTGCACACTGTAATATACCAGCATATAAACTGATTTTTCTTCTACTATTGAAAAATCAAATAAATGAAACAGAGACTCTTGAAGGACATTCTACAGTGAGAAAAGCTTGCTAAATTTCAATTCTGTGAGTAAATTGAGACAAGGGACACAGTCCTGTCATTTTAACAGTCTTCTGACTCTACCTGGCTGCCTCTCTGTGGCTTATCAGCCTAGAAAATGAGAACATTCTGGGTCTAAAATGACAGGAGAAACAATTAAACACAGATTAGGACCCAGGATGAGTTGGAGGAACCTTGGATCCAGCCAAAGCCATGGTCAGCCACTCCCTCTGCCCACTGAGCACTTACTGGTGTATGAAGAAATACGTAGGAGAAACAAAGGCTCCAAGCTAGAACAGGTCTGGCTGCTGGTTGGATTAGGTGAAAGCTGGTGGAGGAAAAGAGGATTTTTCTCTTCCCCTCCCTTTAAAGGTAACACCTGATGAAGTTTCTGGCAGGTGTAGGGTGCTGGGGCCAGCTGCAGGGAGCAGGCAGAGAGCCAAGTGTCAGAGGTGACAAAACAAGGAGGCTTTTGCAGACACCCACAGGATTAGTGCCCGTGTTTGTGCAAGTCAGAAAGATGCTGAAAGCTGATGAGGCAAAAGGTGAGCATGGAGGAAAGAAATGCCCCAGGAATTCTGAATATTTAGTCTCCAGCTGGCTCTGCCTCACCCCAGCATCTCTGAGCTCCTGCCCTTTGAACAAGGTTTCCTTGTTCTCATTTGGTACTTTTGTTTGCTCTAAATATGACTTTAAAGCCACAAAGTCGCTGATCACTCTTGATGAGCTCACTTTGAAGAACAGACTCCCACCAGGACTTCAGGGGATCATAAACACTTCTCCTCAAACTACACTGGGTGTTTGCATCAGCAGTCCCAGCTGCCCCCTGTGAGCAGTGGCAGCCTGAAGGTGCCATCCCTGCAGCCCATCCATCCCTTGTCTCAGTCTGGAAGGGGCTGAGGCATGGGGATGATTCAGGATGGTTATCACTGATGGGTATAACTCTTCCTTCCCTCCCAGTCCTGCATTTGACACTCTTCTCCACTCAGGCAGGAATAACTGGATGATTAGGGGCTGTCCCTGTATCATACAGACTGATGTAGAGATGCCAGACCCAGTGCAGGTGCTGCAAACATCACCACTCTGGCCCTGAGGGCAGTCAGACTTTGCTTCTCTAGCTGCTTAAAATACCAGTCCACACAATTTTTCCTCCATTTATGAACCCTCCCTCTGTTCCCAGTATCTGGGTTTCAAATTCATACATCATTGTGTTGCCTGTAGTTTTCTTTAGGCTTTGACATGTTAGTGAATCTAATGTCAATTAAACTGCTGGGAATGTCAGCATTTTAATTTTCTGGGAAGCTGCTTGCTTCTCAACACATTCTAATCTTGAATTTCAGCTTTATTTTTCCAGGCCTAGACCTTTCCTAAGTACACAGGGACAAAAGCTCCAAATTATCCTGTGGTTTGGTGATTCTGAGCAAAATGTGCCCTGGGGCTTAGCCTGAGAACATCAACTCATTTTCTTTAGTGACCCAAGACAGATAACCAGAGGCTGGGTTTCCAAAGGTGAAAGGCTGCTGTCACTAAGCCACTGCAGCAACTTAATTGAATGTTTTCTCCCAGCACCAGCAGCCAAGGCTGCTTTTACTATTTGTTCAGTGTTGGGATTAGGATGGAATATTTGCCTGACTTGCCTCCTAACAAAAACAGTAAAAGAAAAAAAACGTTTGCAGTTGCTTATTGAGTGCCATCCTGACACATCCAAAGGTCATTTGCACAGTCTTCCAGTCACTCTGGGTCAAAACTCATTTGTGCTTTGGCAAATCACACCCAAGATGGCTTTGTTGCATGTTGTGACCTGCCCCACATCCACAGATCATCAAACATCTGAATTAAACTCCATAGTGCCTTTTATTTTTTTTCTTTTTTTCCTGCAGAGCTCTTGCATATTTTGTAGTTTCTTCCTCTTTTTTTCTTCCCAATCGAAGACACATATAAAGGCTTAATTCATAACATTTTGTTTCCATTAGGTTTGGAATGGAATTGGGCGTTTAGCTGAGGGGGGGGAGCCTGGAGAAGGAGTCACCAGGATGTTCATTAATTTCCCAGTAGGGCTATGCAGATCAGTTCACAGCCGAAACCTGAGAACGTTTGCTTTTCTTCCCCGCCCCTTCGCATGCACACCCTCCTAATGGAGATGGAGGCGAGATAATCAGAGAGGGAACAGGCAGCGCTCCACCATTTGTGAGACTAATGAGCCCCTTCATTTAGGCTCATTATAAATATGCCACCTCTGGCACCAGGCTTTGGTTCTGTTCCTAGCTACATCAACATCAATTTTGAGGCACACTGATGCATCACTAACACACACGACAGCCAAATCTCTCCTTTTCAGCATGTTTTTGTCACTGTACTGTCTGAGACCTTCTCTTCTTCACTGCTCCCCCTCCGAGAGACAGAGAAGCCCAGATTGAAAAGTAATGAGACTATTAATTAGAGCTTCTCTAAAGGAAACCTATCCTGACTGGGTGTTGTCTCTGTCTCAGTCTTTGTTCCAGCCATGTTCTGTGAGATTAATACTTGTTTACACAGATTAATACAATAAATTAATATCTCCAGCCAGGGAAACAAAAAAATCAGCCTGAGTAAAAAGCCTGATTATTCGTGAGGTGGACAGTCGGGGTTCATTTTGTGGAGGCACAACTATTTTGTCTTCTTTGCACCTCTTTTCTTCTTTAGAAACCATGTTTTAAGGCAGTTTGTGAGTGCAGCAAGGGAGAGACCCAGAAATGTTACGTAGGCTGCTCATCAGTTTGAGCTGTTCACACGCTGTCCAGGCCATGGGGGTGGGAATCTGTTTCTTCAGCAATTTAGAGGTCTGGCTGAAACGAGTTTGTGGTCTCCTGTCTAAGAAAATGCATCCCTCTGTCGAGATTTTATAGTTTTACCACAGGCATTGAGGGCTGAGCAGATGAGAGCTGGTTTTAGCTCAATTAATTTCTCTATTGAGAAATGTAAATGTAACCACAGTGCACGTAAACAATGCAACACCAGGTTATGTTCCACTGTCGTGGATCAAAGTACAACTTGTCCAGGACATCAACTTGTTGATTTGATCTTTACTGTTTATATTGTACCTTTTTAATCTAAAAAACCCCTAAATCAAAGCTGATTAAACTCTTTCTGTCTGCCAAATATCTTAGGGAGACACCTTTTTGTGATATTAATGACACAGTGCTTTTAGCTGATCGTTTAAGAAAGAAGATCTTTTAACCTCTCTAGTAACATTATATTAGTTTAGTTTCCCTGTTAGCAACCACTAAAGTGAACAAGATCTAACTGAAGGTTAGACAGACAATTCCCCTAAAGCTTTTAAAAAATAAAAACCTGGAAACCAACGCCATGAAATTTCCCAAAATATTAAAAGATCAATTATTTTTCTGAACAATCAGTAATTTTCCAAGTAAATTTATACGTATATCTTTTTTTTCTTTAAAGTATCTAGCATATACTGAGGGTTTGGTTTTGAATAAAAACAGATATCCTCAAGCGGAAATAAATACAACTGCTCAAATAAATGTCATTAAAATTGTATTTTTATTAAAAGCAGCAGCTAAATATTTCCAAACCAGAAATTTCAAAATTAAAGAGAAGAAAAAAAAAGGTCAATAAAATGAATAAATTCATTAGGTCAAGATTAATTCCTGCATTCAAAAATTTGGTACATTCACTCAGCAAGAAGTTTCAGTTGTTTTAATGGAGTCTTACTATTAGACTTGTGAAAGTCTCTCTTGCTTGTAAAAAATGACAAATGGTAAGTGCCAGATCTGCATTGGCAGAAGGATTCTTCCTTTCATCTTCTAAATACAGGCTGCTCTGGCTGCATCTGAAAGCCTGTCCTGGATGCAGCAGCCCCAGCCAAACACTGCCTCAAATCCAAATTCTCTTTCCTGAAGGAAACCTGCAGAAAATATAGAAAAATATAGCTAACTGGTAACGTTCTGGTTTAAGCACAATCTGGATCGACACCAGGATGTGGAATTGAAAAGGAAATACTCTTTGTGATAATGAAAGAAAGAGCTGTGCTTTCCCCTTCTTCTGGACTTCTCCAACACTCGGCTCTGTAGAGAAAACCATGCTGCTGTCTCACAGAACGGAGAAAAATGTGGTTTCTTCCTCCAAAGATGCAGCTTCCCACACTTTACTACTGATTCGGAAGAAGAAAAGATCCATTTTATTTCCTTGAGCCACCTAGGTGTGGTATCTAGTCAGAAAATATCGACACACCCAACAAATATAAGCACAAATACAGACCAAGTCCTTGGGTGAGGAAGAGCTGGCAGCTGAATGCAGCCAGAATAGAGAGAGTATTTGTGAAGTTCAGTGTTGGTCAGCTCAGTTTTAGGGTCTTTTGGACTCCCTCTGGTCAAAGCTTTCAAGACAAACACCTCATGGTGGTGCTTTCTAACATGCTCGAATAGCCAGGGTGATGATCTCACCTTGGTAATTTGTGGTCCTGTTACCTTCTGGCTGCACTTAATGAAACACGTGTGTTTGAAAAGTGCTTTCCATGTTTTACTGCGTCTCTACCCTGAGCTAGCACATACCAAAGCATGCAGCTTGTTTTCTTGGAAAAGAATTTAAGGTTGCTCTGTAGGATCTGCTGCAGGGCCTTCCACTTTCATCGGCTTTGGGTGGAAAATTCATTTCTTTTGCTTGACATCGGTACCAAACTCTCCAGCTACTTTCCCATAAAAGTCTAACAAGAAGAGCATTAAAGGAGGAGGCTGTTTTGTTATTCCTGGGAGCCCCAATCTGTGTCCTGCATGCTGGAATGACAAGTAATCTTTTCAATTAAAGACATTCTGCTTCCTTGTCCTTCAGCTAAGCAGAGAAAAAAAATCCCACTGTAGATGTGACAGGTTAAACATTTTAGTATTTTCCAAAAGAAAATTGTTACCATTCCAGCAACTCTGTTCACAAGTTTCATAGGCAGCTTTCTAGGCAGCACAAATGTGTGAATCTCCTGCCCTGAGACCTCCACTGCTTCCACCCAAATTTGAGTCTTGCACCTGCCTCCCCACCTTAATAACTGATGGAAAATCTCACATCCCATCCACAGGAAATATTGAGATAATTGTTAACCACTAAAATCTTCGCACTTTGGCCTTATTCCCTTCTTTCTGTTCTTAGATTTCTTGCACCTATTAGTGAAAAAGTACCTTTGGCAACAAGAAATTTCACCCTGTCCTTAACAAGTGTCACAAGTGCCACAGAGAGTAGGAAACAAAGCTTTGTCATAACAAAACAAAACTGAAAAATTCCTACCTCTCACAAATTTTTTCTGTTTTGTGACCTTTATCACCAAATGTAGATCTTCAAACCAGTTTGTCAGACACGTACTGGAGATTGGAATGGAGCCATGTAGAAAACCTTTGTATCAGACAGAATAATACAAAGAAATCTGAAAGCGGTCCAGCTCAAAGCTCTGCAGATAAAAGGAGTAGTGAAAGAGGGGAATATTAGGTGGTCTGGCTGAAAGTAAAAGGGTTTTTTTTATTTCTCTAAAATCCTCCAATTCAATTTATTTAAGCAGAAAAAATCTAGTCTTGTTTCTGTCCTTGACTACTAAGCCATAGATGTTTAGTTGAAGAACACTTTACATCTATTTCACTTGACAGAAGCCATAAAACTTTCCTAACTTCCTTAACAAACTTTAAAACTACCATAAAATCTCCAAAACTAGAATTATTGCCAAGAAACCTGTAAGCCACTTTCCTGACATAGCAGGAAAAAAATCAATAAAAGCCCCAGCTAAATCTAAGCAGGCTACTGTGTCAATCCCACAGAAAGAAGCCAAAAATGACCAAAATCTAAAGCCTACCAGTCTGAAGGAAGAACTCTTCTCCAGCCCCAAATTTGAGAGTTAAATGGCACGAACTGGGTAAAAAATAACAGTCAGTGCATGAAATTTTAAAGTTTTGGGAGTACTGGGAGGCTCCATCCTTTCATCATCTCTCTGTAGCCTCTTCCAGGGGATCAGAGGGGAATAGGGAGAGAAATGTTCCAAGGATGTGAGGGAAGGAGAAGCAATGAGGGAGGAAAATACTGGAAACCTTGGAAGATGGGACATTACCAAACAAACAGCATGCAAAGAGCAAGCCCAAGTGTTTCAAACCCTTTTAACAACAGAATTTCTTCTCCCAGTCTCAGGAACTCCAGCTCAAAATGGCTGACATTCTTCTGAACAGAAACTTCCTTCTTCTGATTATTAGCAAACTTCTAATTTTGGGTCTAAATTTATTCATTACTCTGTGATAAATAGTTATGTTTTAACTGTCTCTACCTCCTTAGTGATAATTATCCCTCAGCCTTAGATGCATTTACCAACATCTGTTCACTCAGCTTTCCTCTGGCTCTTTTCATAACCAAGTTCTCTTTTCGTAAGAGAGATAATCCATTCATTTCATCATCCCAGGAAGTTTTGTTCTGTATCCGTTTTCCTTTCATTTTTTGTTCTTCAGAAACCATGACCAGAACTATTTGTGTTCGGATTTCTTTCTATATTTTCCTATATATTCTACAATTGCACTTCTGTGTTTTGAACACTATGAAAGCCACATGATTTGTCCTTGGAATTTTGCAGCTCCATTCTGCAGCTCTGTCATTCTCCAAATGATCAGATCAGCCAACACACTTTTGGTGTCTTTCCTTTCCTGTCACCTCCAGCTGATGAATTCTAATTGAACCTTGATTTAAGTCCACATAGAGATTTTTTACTATGCTTTCTAATGTAAGTATGACCTGGTTTTGTTACTGTTATAATTTTAAATAATACATTTATACTGTCCACAGTCAAAGATGTTTCAGCTCTAAGTGCTTGAAGAGTTTGTTTAGAAAATACCACACATATTTAGGTGAGTTGGGCCTTTCTTATAGGCCAAACACTAAACATGTTGTATCTTTCTAAACAAACTCCTTAACCAGTTTTTAAATCTGAAATATTAATTTATTAGAACAAGAGAATGCCAATCATTTATGTACATGTATATATGGGGACCTATCTCCAAATTATCCCCATTAAGCAGTGAATGAGGGGATTTGGATTTTTTAGTGAAAAGGGCTCTGTTCAGAGTGGAATAATTAACTGACTTAAAACTAAGTTGCTGACAATGATTTCAATTATCAGCCTCATTAACGGGGTGAGGTTATGACTCCAGGTTGGAGTAGTCAGCAAAGAGCGTTACAAGGCTGGAACAGCGTGTGCACGCAGTTCAGGTGTCTATATTTGCAAAATAAAGGTCAGGAGGGCAGAAAGTCCAGCAAAAATGTGTCCCACAGCTCACTAACAAAATTAAAGAATGCATCTTGCTTGTGAAGATAACCTGATTTGCTACACAGATGATTCCTTCCCCCCCCCCCATTTTTAGAACCATCTGAAGTCCAATTATTGTGTTCTAACTTTTATCTGAAATTGCTTTGGACTTCTGAATTTCCCCCAGATTTACTTGCAATCGCCTGGGTCTCTGCTATTCAACAGCTTGGAAATTCCATTTTCAAAAGCGAAATGGCAAAGCGTCTTCATGCGGAAGAAAAGGCAGACTTTCAGTGCCATAAAGGAAGGTTCAGTTTCTATAAATACTGGCCTATTTCCCATTCAGCTGAACATGTCTGCAGCGTGGGATGCATCTCTCCGCAGCAGATCACTCAGACAGTGTCACAGGGGTTTCAGATTTCCTATTGGAAATTGCCAATCAACAGATTTTTACACCGAGTTCATTTTTAGTCAGCGGCACATCATTCTGGAGTGACAAATTACAGGGAGATATTTAGGACTATGTCATAAATTCTGGCAAAAACTTCAGCAGCTCTGGGTGGGCTGAGCCTAAGCTTCAATGGATACCAAATATTTTTATATCTAACCCCCCTGTAATAAGATACGTATTTCTAGATAGATCTCTGTGGCACAGCCCTAATAAACATGGAAATAGAAGTGATCCAGCCCCACACATAAAAAGCTCCCAAATGCACTTAGGAGGTTTGAACTTTTCAAGGGTATGATCAAAGCTGAGAGGAGTGAATGGAAAGGCTCATATTGACATCAATGGGCTCTGGAACAGGCTTGATGTGTTGACAGCAAGAGAGATGCTCTGAAACCATCTGAAAATAAATTCAAAGTCTGATAGGCCACTGTGGCAAAGAGATACCATTGCTTCATTCTCTGCCATGTCAGGAAATTATCTCTGAGCTGTCAGAGTGGGTTTCTCATTTTAGTGTTTGTGTTTCTAGCTCATCTCTCACCAAATGGCTTTCCTTTTGTGTGTATGACAATTGATTAGTAACAAAAAGCAACAGGGTCATAAAAGTAGCACAATTTGCATCTATAATATGAAATATTCTTGCACACAGCCAAGTATTTCAAATAATATTCACCACACAACAGAAAAAGCTGAGACAAATCAGTCTCTGCTAACACGGGGCCCATGTACTTTAGCATTCCCTTACATAACATTAGTGAGAAAATTTTAACTTTCCCCTAAGCTCTAATCCACCTTAAAAGCAGCAGTCTCCTTCCAATCGATTTGGCGAGATGAATGTTATTTACACTTCAGTTTGCACCTTTTTCTAAGATTTCATAAAAGAATAAATCCACACTTCCAGGGACGGCTGTGCATGAGGAAGTCTGGGGCCGTCACGAAGAAGTGTTAGACACGTATGGGAATGTATTAGTAAGGGTCACACCTCCATCTTAAGATATTTAAGTGACAGCAAGAGCATAAAAGACAGCAGGATGGCAAAGAGAGATTGATTGCGTGTGTTTTTTTCTCCTTTATAACCAGGTTTTTTAAATTGTTAAGCATCGCTCTCCAACAACCTAGTCAGATCAGGCTGTCTGGGTGCACCTACATAAATAAGACAAATAAAGCTTTGATGAAATAAATCCTTTACATTGAATATATCATTTCCATGCTATGTATGTCGAGGCCAGGAAACACCTAATGACAGATGTGTTGACAAAACAGAGGTTAGTTAAAGCAAAGTTGTGTTTTTCCTGGTAAAAATTCCTTAAAGCAGCCAGATGAAATTGAGGGGACTCTTTCCAAAGGTTAGAATTAGGGTTAGAAAGCAATTCTGAGAAATCTACTCCAAAATAGAGCAGGGCATTGCGCCACTTTTTAATGCTAACACTTCCCTTTTTTTGCCTGTCTTCTGTCTCATCCCAGTGTCAGTATTTTCCCCAGCCATCAGAAAAGCAACACAGAAAATGTTGTTCCTGCGATCTCTCGAAATTGATTTGCTCGTGGATCCTGCAAGCAAAACCAAAGGGATGAATCTGTTCTCTGGAGTTCAGTTACATCTGCTGCAACACTTACATCAGTTCCTGGCCTTCTTGACACTGATCCTCCAAAGAGCTGCTCTGGAGCATGAATCTGTTCAAACTCTGCTCTCATGGTCAGTGTTGTTGGTTTTGTTGGAGATCCCACTGTCATCTGTGTTTGGCACTATCAGGAGGTTCCTTCAGGAGAGCTACCAGTTAAGCTTGGCTTTGTCTTTGCGACAGCAAAACAGGGTAAATTGTCAGCACTTAACAAAGAATCTGACTTCACCGGGAACCAAACTATTATTTTTTCTTACAGGTTTTTGGGGGCTGCACATGGCTGTGGTCTCCTGGGCAAAGCAATCTGAAATTGCTGTAAAGGCCAGTCCTCACCACATTCCAGTGCAGTCTGTGCTTGAAATCAGTTGTCTTAAAAACCAGCCTGGCTCAAACTCTGAACTGCAGGAGCAAAAATAGAGCAGTGGCCTGGTCCTTGTCTGGTACCACTGGGTTGTGTTTAGGGAAAGATGAGGGTTTGCCATGCTGGGAAGCTGTCCTAGTCCAGGCTGTGATGAAGGACAACATTTGTCCTTGTTTTGTCTGAGTTACCAAAGGATTCAAATGTATTTTTTAAACATTTAAAGCCTTGAAAATATCTTCCCTAGTCAAATAGCCCCCTTCCAATCTTTCCAGAATTTTCACACCTATTCTTCCTTATTTTCATAAAGGCAATAGCAGCTTGGGTTTTAAGGGCTTGCAAGAGGCAAAGATCAGAAGAAAGCCCAGTTCTGGATGATAGCCCATCAGACAATCTTTCCTGGACGCTCACTTTTCTGCACCAGGACCCTGTGAACTCATGAGGTCTCACTGACAGTGTTATGGGAAATTTTATATATGAAGACTTCATTTGTTTTGCTTTTGGGTATGAGTTCGAAAATAATGAATTCAACAGCGCAGAAATATTTTATAGGTTCATTTTTTTAAATTAATTCTTTGTTTTAAAAAAGTCCTGGAAGAATGCAAATAGAAGGGATAGCTCATTATGTTTTTAATTTTAAGTGGGTAATTTTAAAATGGACATCATTGAAATGAAGCTGTTTCTTTGTGTGCAGCAATGAAAATGCTTTTTGTACAGAGTGAATAAGGGGTATCTTTTGATGGTTAAGGGTGTGACAAGTGTTGATGTGTGCTGATAGCAATCATTCTGCAGTGGACGGAAGAGAAGCAAACAGCTCTGGAGAGGAGAAGCAAGGTCTCCCTGAGGGTTTTCTCTGGTGTGACACAAATTTCCCTCACCTTCCTTTCTACAAGTACTTCTGGCTTGATATTTTACCAGCCTGTCCAGTAGCTCCTTTCTGCCTGTTCACATAGCATCACAAATCAAGCAAGACTTGTCCTATGGAAGCCAGAGCTAACAAGAGGAGACTATTTTTAGCATCAAAGTGAGTTTAACAAATGGATCATAGCTAAGGCAGCATGACAGCGCTGCTGCCTAATTAATAGAGACACCAAAGGTGATTTTGCAACAGAGCCAGAATCCCCACTAAGCTGGGCCTTCAGATCAGGCAGATTCTGCAGCTCTCTTGTGTTCAGAAACCAGAAAAAGCAGCCCAAATATGCCCCAAATCTGGCTCATAAATGCTCTAACTTACATAAATGCTCTAACTGCTCTGAGACAGATAACAAAAGGTTTTCTTGTTTTGTTTGGCTTCACTCTTTGTTTATCCTAGCATACAATCAGAACTCACTGCTTTCACTCTTTCCCTCTTTTCACTCATAAAAAATGACTAATAACTGCTGAGATGGACCATGGCAGACTGCACTGAAGCCCTCCAGGTAAAGAAGAGGACTGAAACTCCCTCTCTGTAGGGTGACAGGTGACAATATTGGCACAAAAGTGGGAGAGAAACCAAAACCCGAATCAGAACTTGAGATTTTTCTTCTATCACGCCATGTTACTATGGCTAAACCCTGTCCACTCTCGTGCTCTAAGGACTTTATGGGTGTGCAGATTTTGGAATACTTGGCATGGATAACTGAAAATATACCAGGCTCTTCATTAATCTCTCCCAAATTCCCCACTGATCTTCTTTAAAAATATCAAATGCAATTCCCTGGAAGGTCATTTTATAGCAAACAATTTTACCAACACAGAATTTTTCCACAAAAGAACTTGCTGTGCCTGCAAGACAGTTCTCTCCATGCTCTCTTATCCTTTGAATTCCTATTAAATTTGGCTGAACTCACACGAGTTTTAAAAGACATTTTTGTCAGTAGGCCATCCTGTTTCAGGAAGTCCTCAGCTCTGTATGGCTAAGCTTCTCTTTGGAAATTATTATCTCAGAAGCTGCTCCCCAGGGAAATTACTACAATCCAATCACCACAAATGTGAATTAAATCAGCATCCGATACAGCCACAGTGGTTTGTGTTTCTCCCCACTCCTTTCTCCCTTTGAGAAATCTAATTCTGAAACCTCTGGAATAAATTCTTCTCCCTCCCTCCCCCCCTCCCACAAGGAAATATGGGAGTGATCTGAGAGCAGATGTAGTCTGTAGGAAATCACAGTACAACTTGTTTGTGATGCTCATTTTGGTTTATGACTTCAGCAGCTTTCCTTCTGCTCAGCCCCTCTCCTCCTCTGCTTTTGTCCCATATTCTCTGTGGCAGGGATAAAACTTCCAATTTCCCTTTTTATGTGGGACCCTGTTTCCAGCATCCCACGCTGGAAGTCGTACTTCCCTGCATGCAGCTTTGGGAACACTCCTCATACAAGGTGAGATGCAGAACCAGGCAGCAAAACATTCTGAGAAGTTTAGCATGTGCCTCACCTCAGAGCTCTGTAAAAACTGTTCAGCTTGGAGAAGTGTAATAGTATTTAGGAAAAGCATCAGGTTTCATCTATTAGTAACTAATAAACAAAATAAGGAAAGGGGTAGGTGAGAAGCTAAAGGAGTAATGAAGAAAGTTGAAAGTCTTTGAAACCGAATATATCAAGACAAATGTGGGTTGTCCAAAGTTGTCACTTTGGACTCAATCCTTACTCAAGCACAAATTCAGTTCCCTGTGACAAATACCTGCTTGCAGGTCTGACAACTCAGACAGCAAATAAACCAGTGAAATGCCTTCAGCTGTGTGTCCCCAGTCACTGATTGGTCTGCATCATGTGTCTGAAGGAAGCCAGTGCTAGAACAAATTACCCTGAGCGCCTTTGAAGGTTGTTGAACAAGTATTGGGTACTATGTAAAACAGTGATGTTCTCTCTTCAGAATAAAAGGTCAGCTGATGTCCACATAACCTACAATGATGAAAAATTGGATTATTAAGAAATGTCATATCTAGCATTTAAAAGCTATTCTTCAATTTTCATGGAAAAAATATTGTTCTGCTTGGTGTCAAAAATGTTATCGCTCAAAAAATGAATGATGTTCAAACAGCTGCTAGAGAGAATCTTCACATCAGTTACACCTTTGTACTTTGGATTTGAATATGCAGGGTTTAAAACTCCAGTCACCAGAAATAGCAAGATCTTACTTTTATGCCATTTATAAACATTTGTTTTATTCACATTGGTTCAAAGTGCATCATTTCTTCTTATTAAAATTATTAATAGTAACTAATATTCAACATGTAAACAACAGTGATATAAAGAAGAGATAAAAATTAATGGCTTCATGGTCCTGCAAAACCCTGTAAATCTAAAAAGATCTATTAAAATATCGAATTGGTTTTTCTTAAATGCAAATATACACACGCACACACACATTCATTTAATTCTGCTCAGCAAGACTACAATTTCCCTTCTAAATGCATATTAAAAGGGAATGGTAAGTATTGTACAAAATATTTCTCTTGAGTTATAAGAAAACTTTTAACTAAAATTACCATGAGCATTTGAATGTGTTCAGGCATCATCCAGGAATTTGTACTGACAGCCAGTGTTGGTGTCACAGCACAGCACAGGNTAAAATTACCATGAGCATTTGAATGTGTTCAGGCATCATCCAGGAATTTGTACTGACAGCCAGTGTTGGTGTCACAGCACAGCACAGGGAGTGGTATATCCATATCCAGTGGATATAGGGTTTTATGTCTTGGAGTGAAGATGCAATACAGCTGGGCCATTAAAAAAAAACCCCTTTTATTATGTAGGCAGGATAGACTCTGATGAATTTGCAAATTTTCATTCTGCCTTTCTGAAGCTTTGAGTTTTCTAAGCATCAGCGGTCACTAAAATGTTGCTTCTGAGCAACTTTACCCAGTCTCAGCAAGGAAAGATTATTTGTACAAAGAATTTATACCTAGTGCTGTTTAACTCCCATTAGGTGACTGAAAAATCTGGAAATTTTAGAGGTAGAAAAGGCAAGTGAATCAGTTCAGCTGTTATACAATTTCTGGCACGTAGTGGAGGTCAGAGAAAAAAAATCAGGGACAATTCTGTCAATTGTAAACATGGGCAGAAATGGTAAAATATAGTTAAAAAGTGCACTTAAGTATGCAGCTGTATTCCAATGGATGGCATCATCCAGGGAGTGATAGAGGCCCAGACTGGTAATGTAATGTAAGCAATTAGTTCTGGCAGCTACAAAAGAACTGGTGAAGCAGAAAAATCAGTCTCAAGAACTAATCTGTATCTGCACAATGGCAATGTCTTGATAACACATCTGAGACATGGCAGTTCAAACAGGCAGGGCAGAGGAGCTCTATGGATGCCTCAGAGAAGCTGTCACCCACTAATGACTCCTAGAGCCAGGTGGAAGCAGGGAATTATCATCTGGAGAAGCTGAAAGGGAATACAGGCAAACCACCTACCACAAAAAGAAAAAAAATTGAAAATGTGCTTCAGTGAAAAAAACCCCATCACTTAAATTTCAATTTTACAGAGCAGTTTTCCCAAAGAAAACTGTTTGCTATTCTTCAGGAAATTTAAAGCACTGTGTGCACTCATAGCATACACTGGCTCTAACCCCACAAATCACTTATATTTAAATTTGTACAGATGCACCATTCCAACATAATTGCAAATTGCCTAAATGATTATGTTTGTGTTTTTACAGTACCTACAGTTCTCACTGTGAACGCCTGTGTGGACTTTGTAAAGGCTGAGCTCATGGTGCTTTCTGGGACATTAATAGGATCTCTCCCTTTGTTCAGCTATTTCTCCCAGAAATAAATATAATATCCTGGACACACCTCTTGTAATATCAGACCAAAACCAGTCCAAAGGTATTTCAGCTTTTAGGAAGAAGAGGGTGGAAGGAAGAAGAGAATCACAAATTAAAAGCAGATAAATCTTGTTGCTTTAACAAAGCAATCTTAAAAAGGGCAAGTATTTTACAAGTCTTCAGCAGGGGATTATTGTACAGGTCCTGATCTACACACTGTGAAAGTTATTTTTAAAGATCATGTATGTAAGTTTCCCAGTATAACTTGCACAGGATTTTTACAAGATAGGAATTTTTTAAGGCCTACTGGTCTGAAATTGCAACGGAATTTGTAACTGTACAAAGTAAAAAGTATGCCTGCAGATGGCAAAATACTCTAAGAACCTATCTGAAATTTATCTTTATTTTACAATAGTTAAACTGGAAAGTCAGAAAAAGAAACCTTCAGGTTATTTGATCTCGTGGATCATTCTTGTTTCAAAAGTAGCTCAGCTCAGCCTCAGGCTATGGATCTCTGAGTGGCATTTATGTAAAAGCTAAAAAGCACTCTTCTCTCTTCCCTCTGCTACCAACCAGAAAGAGGAAAATGCCTTGCATAAGATGTCAGATCATAGCACAAAACCCCTATTCAGGTTTATTTTGAGAAGTATCATGGCTTCTCGTCATTTACTTCCTACCTTTTTTGGTTTGAATACCTTAGCAAAGTAAGCGATGAACAACTACAGAGGCCGGAATAATTTATAAAGTCAGCTATGATGGGACATCACAGCATCATTTCCCACAGGAGCTTTGGTGAGGGAAGCAAAATGTTGGTTCCCTGTGACAATGACATCCCACAGCGTTTGGCAGAATTCCTCAAAGTCACCCCATGCCACTGCCCACACAAAGCAACCCTCCGGAGAATGTTCAGAGTCCTCCCTCTGTGCGTGTGGCAGGCATGACCTCACGGGAGGAACAGAGGTCAGCACCAGTGGTGACCTAAGTCACCCCCAAGATGGGTGGCATGGGGTCATCTCTGGGACCTGTGTGTCCATCTGTCCCAAAGGGGAGGTCATGAGCTTGACCGTGCACCCGCCGTGGCTCCTCTACTCTGCCTCTCTCCTGTGCCTTCCAGATCTTCCTCTTGTGACACATGCAAATTTCCTGCAGAACGGCAAGAATCACCTTAAATTCTGGATGCTTTCTTTTCTCACCTAGATTAGTGGCCTTCTTGCAAAAAGCACTTCTGTAAATGTCATGATGCGCTGGAATCAATTGTAGTACATACCCTTTAAATAAAACAACAAAGTAATTCCTGAGAGCCATGGTATTTCAAGACATCCAGGGTAAACAGAAAATTTTGTTGGTGCTTGGGTTTATTCTCGGGTGATCCAACAAGAGAGAAATACAAGAAAAATCTGTGGTTGTAGCAGAGACATAGCTGGGAGGGGATTTTACCATGTGTGTATTCTACTCTCCACGGAAAGAGAAGATAAAGCCAAGTGTGGTTTCCTAAAAATGTGTGACCAGTGGATTACTTCCTGCTTAATAAAACATAACTAAATGCATCTAAGTTTCTCCAGATGGATATTATTTATGAATCGGGGAAAAGATAAAATTAATAGGAACATCAAAGATGTGCTGAAAAGTTTCCTGATTAAATATTATCTGACCTCCAAACAGTCTTCCTTTGCATTTCCTGGAGCAATTTGGCTATTAGTCAACCCATTTCTTCCACAGAAATGCAGATGACAGGTTTATAAATATCTGAATCAGAGCTGGAATCTAAACTTCACTTTGATTTAAACGCTGTTCAGCAGGGTGACATTTTTTTTCCGGGGACCAGATGCCCTGGCAAAAGAGGGAGGACGCTCTTTTTGCACTCGGGGTTTTTCCAGCACAGCCAAATATTTATTATCCCTAGTACCAGACAGAGGGATTGCTTGGTGTGCATGACCACAGCACACTGCTTTTGTTAGGGCAGGAGTTCTTGTGTGGATAAAAGTCTGCAGGCTGCTGTGGTGACAGAGCCATAAAAGTATTTATCATACTTACACTTGCCTACACACTGCAGCTCAGAGCAGAACACAGAGATACAGGCACTGCTCTGTCCCAAAGCCAAGGGGATTCAAAGGATGCAGAACGACTTCTCCACATTCTTTCTCCCACCTATACTTGATGCACATGTTAGATAAATCTCTCTTTTTCAGTTTTCCCCTGAAAAAAAACCAAGCAAAATACAAGGATGTCCTTGGGGGAGCCTCACTCTGCTGGTGAACTTCCATACTCTGAATTTTATGCCACTTCAGTAATATCCCTCTCTCAAAACACAAACGTGCTGGAAGAAGCTCATAGCTGCAAATCCCAGGAAGCCTCTTCAGGCTCATCATTAAGAGCATCCTCTGAGCTGGCACTTCATAGAAATCAGAGGAGAGAGAGTGAGTAATAGCCCGGGTTAGACAGAATTTCATTAAAATAAATGATCCGTTCTGTGTACGTTCTGAGGGAGCTTTACGAACAAGTGTCAAAACACTTCAGTGACAATTGTGACTATTACTCCTTCTGCTAAACTGTAGTTTTTACTCCTGTAAGCAGAATTCCAGGAACGTACCTGCTGTCCCAGAGCTCCACATTCCACACCAGGCAGATCTGGCAGGGCAAATTTGGAACTTGTGCTGCAGGAGAGCACGGGAGCTGCAGTGCACCAGGAAAAGAGCCCAAGCACTCACAGGATGAAAACACGCCATGACCAGCGAGGCTTCAACACCACCAGTGCCATCAATTGCCAGGTGCTACAAAAAAAAATTACCAGCTATGAGTCTTAGAGAGTGACTGCAGAAGAATCACAGATGTCACAGACAAGGCATTCCCACTTTGAGCTGTAATCAAGGAGCAGGAGGGATCTCTGATCTGCATAGTACATTCTGTGTGTTTAGTTAAAGATTTGTCAGATAATTAGTTCACCGAGTTTTAAGGGGCCATATTATTCTCTCTGAAAGTTGAGATTAATTTACATCCCAAAGCATCTCGCTCTGTTTGCTGAGCTAACGTGATCACACAGCACTTTTCTGTGCATTTAGTCTTTACACATCCATAGTGAGAACTTCCCTTTCAAAGACGAGTTGGTGATATCCTGTAAAGCCCATACATTGCTCTGGCAAGCCCAGCTGCCTCAGGATATGCATTAGAAATGCAAACTGATCTCACCCTGTGCCACAGGTCAGCATCAGTTTCTGCTGAATGCATCCAGAGCCCGGGTATTTTTCAAAGGACACCTCAGACGGCCGTGCCTCACGCTAGGAATTCCTGCCTCATGTGCAACAGCTGAGTGATCTTTCACTGCCGTGATGGGACTGAAATCCTGCCATAAATGTGCCCTGGGACGAGCTCTCCTCAATCACATCGCTCTTTTTTATGGCCACAAAGACAGCCACGCTGACTGTGCTGGGGTAAATGCCGTTTTTGAGGAGGATGAAGATGGTCAGTGTCGTCCGGCTGCTGCAAATATTTAAACCCTGAAATGGGTCGTGAGGCCACAAAACTCCATAGGAACAGAGAGCCACACTTTTTGCTTTGCATCCAATAATACAATACAAAGACTGGGCAAAGTGGTTGCAGTTAATCTGCTCTGCAAGTTGTGCCTTTTCCTCACCCTTCCTGCACGTGGGAGAGCTCTCCGTGGCTGCTTGGGCTTTGCCGGTGGTTTTGTTATTGTCCTTTCCTTTGTTTTTACAATCAGGACAGTTTTGTCATGTGCTATCGTTCATGATTCATTATTTAAGGGGTAGCTGGAACAGGTACATCTCTGAAATTAGGAATGACGTTTCCAAATGCCTCCACTCTTCCTGCTGGCAGAATAAACTTTGCCAGACATATTCCAGCCCGGGATTTTTTTGAGGAACCTGATCTAGTGGAAGGTGTCCCTGCTCATTGCAGAGGGTTTGGAACTAGATTACCTTTAAAGGTCCCTTCCAATCCAAACCATTCCAGGATTCAATGAACATCCATTTTCAGAGGTCACCTTTTACTACCTATAAGGTTTCAATGAAAATAGTATGAAAAAATAATAAAAATTTCTAGTACATCTATGACAACACTCTGAGAGCAAACAGATCTAACTATCCAGGTTAATTTTTGCAGTAATTTTGCTTTCAATGGAAGTGTATATATTACTAAAATTAATATTAAACATATAGAAAATGCTTCTATCCACAAAAAAAAATATCTTGTGGCCTGTATTCACCAGTTCTTTACACTTACATCCTTCTTTTCCAGAATTCAGTCAGTCATTAGGGAAATTCTCTTTCATTTGTCTTGAAAAAGACACTAGTTGTCATCTCAGGAAGAATATCAGTTCTCTTACCTGTTCTTAGGCAGAAAAAATACAAATGAAAATATCTCGAACCAGTTAGAGGTTCAAAGTGAAAGCCACTCTAAGTTTTAAAAACTAAGCTGCTACAAAAATGGGGTTTTTATTCCTTATTACAAATAGAGCTTGCAGAGTCAGAGTACAGTGAAATTTTAAATCTGCATGTGTGTAATACAACACCTGCACTTATTGCTGAGAGGTATTTTGCAAAATCTATATCACAACAAGCTCCAAAACCCTATTTTTGCTCCATTGGTTCCCTGACCTACCAGTTTGTTATCAATACCAGACAAGAAAATAGCTAAAAATATGTATCTACTATGAGAACACTCTAATGCAGTGTCTAAAACATTAGAAATACACTCTGCAGGCACAAAAAGATGTCCTGACCTGTTACTACATGAGCATTTTATTTGTTGCTGAGTTCTATGTTGAGATCACAGCAACACCAACAGCCAAGCTGGGTGCACTGCACTGCTACCACACCCATACATCATGGCAAATAATGAGAGTGCAAATACTATTAATTCAGCTGCACAGCTCATTATGATGAAAAATTTATTTGTAGATACCTCCTTGATTAATGCCTAATGCCTGCTTAATCTAAAACACATCCAATAGGAAAGAAACCGAAGTCAATGAGAGGTACCTGACACAGGAGTGGGCACAATTTATCACTCCAGTGAATAGTCCATGGCATTGTTCACTGTGCACACAAACAGGCACAAACACTTCCACAACCTCCCTGGAATAATGAAGTATCTGGGAAAACCACAAAAGGCCAGAAAACTCATGAGGCATGTAGTGTAGGTATTTGCATAGGCAGTAGACAAAGGCAGCTGTGAGAAAGAGAGACAGAAGACATGCTGGCTGAAAAGAAAGCTGCTCTGCTCTCTTCTGCTGGACTCAGTGGCATTTTAGGAGTTGCCAAAATTGTCAGTGCTTTCTGCTTCAGCACACCTACCCAGTTTCCTCAAGTGTTTGGAGCTGCAGTTCACCTGGATTTGCTCCATACGAGTACTAAGGAGCATATTCCTGGTGTTACTATTGCTCGTATCTTAGATTCCTACTGGGCCTCTTTGGAAGAGTTATAAGGGTCTGATCCATAAAAAGCGGTATATTTTGTATCTGCACTAAGCTATGTTACAGTAAGTCCAGTCCTTCAAAACTTTTGTGAGTGTTTAACTAGTCTTGAATTTAAGATGAGAGCCTGTGAGGAGTGGCTTACCTGTAACAGATCACATCGATGCCCCTTCCAGTGCAGGAGAAGCAGAAAGTGCAGCATGAAAAGAGCATGTGAGCCTTGCCCTCCCCTTGGACCACCCCACGCTTCCCATCTGGAGAAATCTCATCCATTGCCATGCAGGTGCTCAGCTTTTCATGTAAAGTTAGCCTAGAAAATTCAGATCTAGCCCCTACATTATTTAAAGTTACGTGCATAGAACGTAAGGCTTTCTTACCAAACAAATAATGGGATAATTTCACTGAAATAACTTTTCTTTAATAGTAATTCTATTAATCAAGACTAAGAATTTAGTGGGGTCTCCCTTCAGTGTGCACACAGTTACCCCGAACCCCTAATGAGCTCTGGGAGCAGATGCAATTTTCTATTCAGAGCAGGAGCCAGGCCCAATTCATGGCCATCCCCCAGGGCAGCCCCTGCCAGCAGCAGCGTACCAGCCCTGACATTCCTCTTTTGTACTCAAAAGGGCAACCCCAGCGCCCTGCCAGGGCCTCAGCAGCACCAGGGCCAGGTTACTCCTTCCCAAAGCATCCTCTGGGAGTTGTGGCTGGGAGAGGTGAAACAGCCTGGGCAAGAGGGGAGGGCAGTGCTCCACGCCCTGCTAAACCCTGCAGGTCACCTTCCACGGGTAAAACACAGTTTAAAATGTCCCAGTCTTACGCTGTTGACACCCAGCTCTCACTGAAGAACACCCAGCAACTGCTTTGCAAGCACTCTGGAGAAAATCTGCCTGGAAATTCAGATTTATCAGCTGCCACTTTGCCCTAGATAGAATTCTGCTAGAGTTTAATTTCTAGCTCATGTCACATTTTAAAATGTAACATTTAAGCTAATTAAAGAGAAAAAAATACACTATTTTGAGGTTTTCTAGAGATGGTTGAAATATCTAATTTTAAAATAACCCTGAATTTTGTGGTAGTCCTTTCAGGGGGCAAAAAAAATACTTTCTTTTTTGCTATATTACCAGCCAAACATTTCTCCTATAGAAGTAAGTGATTAAAGAAAAGCAAACAGTGGAATAAATAGATGATTTTTTTTAATTCTTGGCTACTTACAAACAGAAAGAGATGATGAGAATATTAACTAGAGGGAGCTTGAATAAAATTAACAAAAATAAACTAAAAATAAGGAAGAGCTTTTCAATTCCAAATGGAGAAAGAAGAAAAGAACATGCACCTGCAGTAGCTCCAGTGGTCTGCAGCTTTACAAAGCACAACATAAATTACTGAGTAAAATCTATGAAGCTGTCACAAGACTCTGGTTTCTGAAGTAGCTGCCACTAAAACTCAACTAGAGTTACTGGAGCAGGGAAGGAAATTAGAAAAGTCAATATGGTGTTGCCTTAAAATAAAGATTTAGTGCCAGAAAAAAAACAGAAAAAAAAATCACTGGACTGGGAAACATTAGAAAGACTTTTTTTATTTGTAGAAGTTATTTGGGAACAATAAATAGAGAGACAAATAGAAAGCCAGCTAAAAGCAAGCATACCTCAAGAGAGGAAGGGAACAAAAACCTTGTGCTAATGGTAGATTGTCAAGATTTTTGTAATGCCCAATTAATCAGTAGTTTACTGGCTTCTTAAGCCCATGGAAAAGTAAACTCTTAGTGGTGAAAACCCCATGAGAACATCTATGCTACTGAATGGCACAGAACCTGTTAAAAATATACAGGGCTTTGGACAGACATCTGCAAAAAAGTCCACGAACAGGTCCTGCAGGTGCCATGACCTACTTTCATCAGAAATTTGGTACCTTAAAAGGTAAAATTATTTGGTAAATCCAGGACCTGACTGCATAGAATTCGGCCAGAGAGGCACAAGCCACTCTTTGAAAGTGAACACTTAATGTTATATTCCCGGAGTGTTTAGACCCAGGAGGGGCCCCAGGGATAAGAAATTACAGTTCTAGGCCATAAAGTCTCTGAATGGTCAATAATGAGAGTCTCTGACTTCTTAAAAATAAGAATTGCCTGACCCTGCATCTCCACACGAGGGTGAAATGTCAGTAACTTCTGTGTTTGGAGTCTAGCACCCAACTTTTAATGTTTCCTTGCCACTTTTTACAAATGGCCACGGGTTGTCTACCATTGTTCTGAGATGCTACAGAGGCTCTGTGGAAAAGAAAGTTTATAATGACTGAAGAACGAGTCTTTTTGAAGAGGTTTGCCGACTACCTCTAGAACATTATAGTGCTGAAAATAGTTCCTTATCTGCCCCGCAGTTCACAGGGCCGGACGAGATGAACTCTTTGTAATAAAAGGCAGGAGAACCCCTAAGGATATTGGTTTGCTGGGAAATAACGATAGAGAAGAAAGAAGCTGTTAGAGTGAAAGATGGTGAGCTTGAAAGGGGAGAAATGAAAGAAAAAAGAATGAAATATTTTCAGAAACCGCCATGAGTGCCAAGAAGGGGGAAAGAAGGAAAGAAAACTGAAAGCTACTGAGTGACCTTTACTTTTAGCATGGAAAATAAATGTTTCCTTTTATAGTTTCTTGTTAAAATAAGACCCGTAAGGGATCATGAGTCTTTATACAATTTTATGGTTTCCTTTTCAGTGAACCATTTCAGTTTTACACACAATTTTATAATGTAACTGCATAAGAAACTGAGCTTACCTTTACAATGCCATGATGACAGCCTGTGAAGCTGCAGCTACATACATGCACACATTCATTTCTGAGCAAAAACAAAAGAATCTGCAGCACTTTTTTTAATTCACAAAAAAAAAAAATCTGCTTTGAAATGGAACTGAAATGATATTTCCTAACAGCTTAATAATTAAATCAAAACAGAAAACAGAATGCCCCCCACAACCATACATGCACACAGCTGTAATCACTGTTTTTTAGCAGACGCCGCGCCTTTGATCTTTCCTGGCCCTCTTCCATCTTCTAGACAGTACAATCCCGAAGGAATCATTGTCTACCAGATACTTCTCCATCCCTCACTGGCCCTGGACTGCCTGCCTCTGCAGCAATGTCATATGGAAAACACAGCAACGTCCTGCTGAAAGCGAGGAAGTCAATACCCACAGACTTGGTATCTGGGTTGTTCTCCCCCTGGAGACAGACGCCTGGATTCCCACAAGTCCATAGGAGCTGCTGGAAAAGAGCATGAACACACCACAAGTGGTCTTTCCTCGCAGCTGTGAATCAGGGCTGGCACCTGTGTGCTGGTCCTGAGGAGGCTGATAGAACCCGGGAGTTCATGAAACCCTTCCTCATGGAAAACCTTCCCTGACACTGTCTGAGTGAGCAGGACCAGTTCAGGGTAAAGCTCCTAGACAATAACTGCCAGAATACCTGGAGTACTGCCCAGAGTGAAGAATCTCCCCTATAAAATATCAGTGAAAGCAATGGGTGCATTTTAAAGCTGTCTCCAGAACTTCTCTATCCCTTCAATTTTATCAAATATGTTCAACCCACTTTGGGCTTTAAGCTTATGTTTTGAACTTTGATTTTGCCAGGAACTCAGGACAGAGAAAGAACCCTAATTAGAGAAATTTCAGTCCCCTGAAGTCAATGCCACACAACGAGAATCCATGTGATACACCAGAGATTATTACATCTTTTGTTCTCCCTTCCTGCTACAAAAAATGGAGCTTTATCAATGAAGTCATCCTAGCCATAACTTCTGCTAAACACACGGTACATAGCCACTAAAAGGAGAATTAAACCACTTCTATTGATAGATACAAGGCCCCTCACCCAATATGTTTCTGGACACGTTATTACAAGTGGCAGCAGCAGTCTATTCTTCTGCTTTTTGATATACTGAGATTCAGGGCTGGCCTTAAAAATGGATGCATTGCCGTATAAATTACACAGCATATTGAAGTATGCTGGTGACATGCTGCCAAATTTACAGCCTGTTGATGGCTGTCCCCTAAATTAGATCCCCTCTCTTCTGCCTGCCTGCAGAGGCTCAGCAAAAAGGAAGGATGGACACAGCAAAAGCTGACAGGAGACATTAGGACAGAGGAAACACAAACCCGGGTGAAAGGTAAAAGATTAGCAGCAAACCCAGCTGCCTCTATTGTGCTTTTCTGTCAAGTTTAATGAGAGAAAGGATGTTATGGGAAGGGATCCATCCTGATTTGTGTTGCATTGGATGTGTTTGCTGTCAGCACGGGCCCTCCACAGAGCTGCTCACCCTTTCCACTTATGCAAAGCCTCAGTGGCTGCCACATCCACGTCCTGCTGGAAGAAGAGGGAGAAGGGAGATGTAATCCATGGCAGAGACCTGAAACAGCAAAGCAGCAAAGGAGAAAAGCCTCAGGCTGGCCTTTTACCATCCCTGCTGCCCTGGGTGGCGAGAGACTCTGCTCTCTGACCCCACACTGGTGTAAATCAGCACCATCTCGGTGACACTGATAGAGTTGTATCACTGCAGGGTCACAAACAAGGCCTCTGGTGTTTCCACCTCAGGATATATTTCCCATCATGATTTCTCAATATATGGAGAGGCATGTGGATACAGGGGCACATACACTGGCATGCAGCATGCCTCTGCATTTAGGCACTCTGAGGGCCAAAGAGATGTTCCTCCCCCGAAAACAAAATAAAACAAAATAAAACAAAATAAAACAAAATAAAACAAAATAAAATAAGGAATTTGCAACTCCTGCAGCAAGTGGTGCTACATGTGGTTACTTTTAATGAAAATGTCAAGTACCAGCTCTGCCCAAAAGTGATCCGAACTAAAAACCTCTTCTCTGAGTCAAGCTGAGCAGGACTTAACGCGTGCACTTCTTCCATCACAAGTTATTGCCTGAAATCAGCAAGATAAAGTAGATACCTGATGTGCACTCTTCCATCTCCCAGAGCTGGAGAAAAACAATGAAAAATTTTGCTTCATTTCGTTGTCAGCCTGAAAAAAACCAGGTCAACCCCCTGGAAACCACTGAAAACAGGTACTGCTTTCCACTTTTCAGCCCTGCCCCGGTGAGCGGCCTATGAGGTCAGTAATAAACCTCTGGTGCTCGCTTGTGCTGCAGCTCTAATCCATCTGCTCAGCCCTTGAAATGACTCCTATTTCTCCGGGCTCCAAGGGTCCATTTTTCCTCATCTCGCTGATGGCTATGGTCCCCATCATCCCTATAATCCCCTACAGTCCTCAAGTCTCTCTCAGCACAGTTAAGTGTCCTCAACTGCTCATTGCAGCATCTGAATGAAACCCTAATTTTTGCTGGAAGAGTTCAAGTAGCTTCAATAGTTTGTTCAACAGAGACTCTTAACTTAAAATTCTTTTGCCAAACATATCCTGGTAGATCTGTATTTTACTTTAAAAAACCCAAAAACTAAACCAAAAACCCACAACAACAACAGAGGCAGAGGGTTTCATCCTTCTAAAGATATATTGAGGGTTAAAACTCTCGAATCTCTGTGGAAAGACAAGCCTGGTCTGGGCAAATTGAAAATTATCAGGAGACTTAAACCCTGAAATCAAAAATTCACCTCCACTTTCAGGATAATACGGACTGGCGCACAGCCAAAGAGCCAAGTGAGCAGGGTTTGATATTTTATAAGGCAATAGTGCCTCAGCAAACCATTCCAAATAAAAACAGGTCCTGTCCATATCCTGGGAGGAGGAATACAGCCCCCCTAGGAGAGCTCACATACTTGACACAGGATGAGAGACATTATCTGGAACAAGCAAAGGAAAACAATAACAGTGAAATTCAGTGACCACAAGATACCAGTTACGTAGGATCAGAGAATATTTTAGGTTGGAATGGACCTTCAAGTTCACCAAGTCCAACCCTAAACATAATAATTCCAAGTTCACCACTATGCCACGTCTGGAAGCAGTGCATCTACTGCTTTTTAAATACCTCCAGGGATGATTTCCTGACAGGACAGCCTGTTCCAATGCTTGACAACCCTTTTGCTGAGGAAATTTTAACTTAATATCCCATCCTAACCTCCACTAGTGCAGCTTGAGGACGTTTCCTCTCATCCTGCCACTTGTTACCTGAGAGAAGAGACTGATCCCCACCTCACTTCAACCTCCTCTCAGAGGAGAGGGTGATAAGGTCTCCTTTGAATCTCCTGTTTCTCCAGGCTAATCACTCCCAACTCACTCAGCTGCTCCTCATAAAACTCATTGCAACACCTCAATGTCCGTCTTGTCCTCAGGGGCCACAAAATCCAAATTATCTCTGAGCAACAGTAATATATAAATATATATATATAAGTATATATATATTTATATATATAGTTTTTAACCAACATCTGTGCTGCTGCACATCTGTGAAGCTCGGTTGTGACAGATGCAAAATATCTGTGTGTGTTTTATGAGTGAAGGGCAGAGGATTGTCACCTTCAAAGCCCATGGTGGTAAAAGAATGTTTAAACACGGTGACATGAAAGGGAGGATTGATCATTACATTTATGCACTCGCCAGTGGGTCCATCACTCACCCAAAAAAGTGTCACTGGTGTCACTCTTTGCAGGCTTGAGGAGCTGACTGATGCAGCTGCAGCTGAACTCGGTATTTTTGCTGGCAAAAGAACCTGAGGTGGTGTTGAATTGGAATCCAAAGGAGTTGCAGGTGGTCTGAGGAGAGATGCAGCAGGAGACCAGGTTCACTCCATGAGCACAAAGCAGTCTCAGAATGGAGAGACACTGTGGGTTTGGGGTATTTGTGAGGACAGGCAGAGTCTGGGAAACCCCAAGGAGCTCCTGACCTGGAGGATCAGGAGGTGAACAGCTGGAACACCAACACTGTAACTTAGTGATCCCTGGTTTAAAGCCATAATCCACCCTTTATCCACAGCCTGAATCAGAAACCTTAGGTTTGCATTCACCCTGTCATGATATTTGCTTCAAACTCCTGTCCATTCTACCATCCCATGTTCTTTCTTCCCTTTGAGGGCATTTGGGGAAGTGAAAAGCTCATATGCTGAAGTGACACCCAGTGATTCTCTGGGGTCACCTAGTTCAGGAGATTCTTCTTCCAAATTATTTATTTTGCACTTCCCAGTAGAGAATTTTACTTAATCTCAATATATGAATGTAATTGTTCTTGTAAGTGAAAATGTGGACACTTCAGTTTTTATCCTGTTTTCCAAACCTCACATTAATATAAAGAACAATTTCTTAGAACAGAACACTGTGGTGCCCTCTTAAACTTTGCCATCTTGTAAAACAATGATTTATTTGTATTCTTTGTATATTTGTATATGTTCTTAGGATATTTCTTCTCTTGCTTGGTCACTGTTTTCATGACAAGCTGTGAATATTAAACCACCAGAAACTGAAATTCCTAATACCTGTCAAATTTTCTTGTACATCTCCCTGTCTTTTGGTCTTATCAAGGCACCAATATTAGGAAGAAAGATTTTAGAAATCCTTCTAGAGCACCAAAGCATCAGACCAGGATCTGTTTTTCTTTTCTAGAGTCTTTTCAAAGTGCTCAGTGTGAGCTCTGCAGGAGTGGAGTCACTTTTTATATTTATTTATTTTTTTATTTTATTTTTTTAGATTTAGAAACAAAGCACATCATTAATGCTGTATTGCACTTGAGTTACTACAACTNATTTATTTATTTATTTATTTTTTTAGATTTAGAAACAAAGCACATCATTAATGCTGTATTGCACTGTGAGTTACTACAACTACTTTACAGCAACTCCAGAGAACTTGATCATCACCACAAAGAGCTGAGCAGACACTCTTGTGAAGAACTCTGTGCCTAAAGCCTCAGCATCATCTTCCTAGACCTGAAAAACCCTAAAAAACAGCACAACTCTATATTCAAGTAATTCTTAATTCACCAAGAGCAAGCTGGGGAGCTGCTTTTTGTGGATCTATGTTAAATGCATTATATGTACACTGGTAATTCTCAATATACTTTTACTGCACTAAAAACAATGGCAACTTGTAAACTCCCCTGCCCATGGTAGAAAGACTGTGGAGCCTTTTAGAAAAAGAACTTTTTCTTTTTTTGCCTAATACCACAGAAAAAATTGCATTCAATAGCTGAGCTTAGCAACGCCGCAGGAGGACATGTTATGAGAAGTTTTTTACTCACGACACACTAATGCTACACACAGGAAATAATTATATATAGCAAAGGCAGGAATGTGCAAATTTACCAAATGTTTATTATTTTGAATGTATGTTTGCAATCATAAATCACTCCTCACCTAAGAAATTGAGTTTTAAGCTCTGATTTTCCTCAGCTAAAACACTACCTATGATGCGGGCAACAAAAACCTCATAGCACCCACACAAAAACTTATTATACTGTATTTACACCTTTTTTCCTCATCAAAATAATCTTCCTGCTCATAATATTTGATCAGTTAGTGTAAAAACCAATACTAGAGCCGTCTAGGTGAAACTTGGGGATATTTTTATGTATATTTATAAAGAAGAAATATTATATCATGGGTTAAAAAGAATAAGGGTGTAGGTAGACAATTCATGGCCAACTTGACATCTATTTTTTAATGGATTTTCGAAATTTATTCCAGTTCCTAATTATCACATCTGTTCTCTGACAAAAAATATACTTTACCATGCACTGAACATGTCCTGGGAGGCAGAGGGAAAATAAAGGAAAAAAAAAATTATCAGTGAGAACAAATTTTCCAAAACCTCACCATTTCTATTCCCTACTTCTCAGAAGCCACAGTGAATCACACCCAGTTGTGTTTCCTAAAGGTAAATTTCCACAGAACCAAGATATTATTTAACATCATAAATAAGAGGATAAAATTTAGGGGTGGTTTTGTTACAAAGTTCTCCACATCACTCATAGGTCACAATTCCCAGTTCTACATTTTTTAGATGCAGAACTTTTTCCTGAAATGCTGTTTTTTAATAAAAGTAGAGGACAATTTAGGCATATTACTGAAGGCTGACTGAGATAATACCCATTCCACATTCAGCTGAAACACAGAGAACATTTCTGTGGCATATTCTTAAAAAAGTGGCAATAAAAATGCAGTCCAGTTCAAGCAGAGATTTACAAGTGGATAAATTGCAATCAACTTTCAAAAGAACAAAAGAAATAACTGAAACACTGCAAACCTCACATAAACACAGTTTACAAATTTAAGAATTTCACATGAGGCGAATGAAAGTCCCTATAAATTCTCCATACATTAAGGAAGTATTTACATTAAGGAGGTTATTCCTGGTAAGACACCGATGTGAACACAAGGAATGGAGAAGGCATTGGAGAGGTCAAGGCCACAACCGATTCCTGAAAGGAAATCCATCAAAAATTCCATATTTAGTTTAGAAAAATAAAACCCCTGTCCAGGAAGTGGTTTTGGCATATTTTTCATGCAAGTTGATGCAGGTAAACTAACTTGATGCCTGTGAAACCTTATCATCACTAAATAGCTTTTGTACAAAATAACAAAAGGTTTTCTTAGCTACCATCCCTTCCAAAGTGGTAGAGAAAAGCTTCTGTGCAGCTGTAAGACAGTGCCTAAATGTTTAAGATGCTACAGAAATCCAGCACTCACTGGTGTCATTATTCACAGGGAGAGAGAGGACCTTGGTGACAACACACTTGACAACTGCCTGAGTTGTTAACTGCAATAAAATTACTTGGAACAGAGAGGCCTGATGTTTTTATTAAGCTGGTTCTTACAAAACCATTACTGCAGCAGAGAATCACAATTTTTTTGCCAAACTGTGACACTCTTGAGCGTGGAAACACTGAAATTCAGAACAGGAAAAGAGTATCTGTTCTTGAAAAAAATTATAGGTATTAATGAGAATATATCTGTGTTTGCATGTATATACATACACATGTTCTGCATAGGCAGACAAATACACTGAATTATTTCCACATGGAGCTGCCACCTGCAGCTTCAAAATCCTGAGGTTTGTGCTGGGTCTCAGCTCAAGACTGAGGAGTGTTCTTGTCAAGGAACTCAAGTGAAATGCCTAAAAAGAGACCATACCCTATCTAGTTCACACAGAAGGTCCCTTAGCTGCCCAAAGGGGAACAGAAGTTTTAAAAAACCTTGGAAGTAAGATTTGCCAAAAA
>VXAZ01002903.1:209466-396551 GCA_013399875.1 Gymnorhina tibicen | reverse complement strand
AACTAATAAAGTGTTGGGATTCACATTTTTTAATAAAAAAAAAAAAAAAAAAATAAGGAATGTGTTTGGTTTACCTTGAGGGAGTATTATGCAGGTCATGATTCATGAAAGCATTAAAGCACATTGCTCACTCCATCCAAGGTAGGGCTTTAACTCACTTGATTTTCACCTGAATAGGCATCAACATGAGCCAAAAAACATTCTTGAATCGGGGCCTTAAAACATCTGTCAATCATCACTTACTCTACAGGTCTATGAAGTATTAATGCACCAAGGCCAACACAATAAATAAATGAAGCCAATAATGTACAAACTGTTACAGGCAACTAAAGTAACTCAAAACATATGGGTTTCCTCATGATCATAAAGTCACTCTTGGTTTTTGTGTAGTGTATATACATCAAGGCCTTTCCTCTCTCCTGTTATTTGAGTATCTTGGTAATCACCCCACCCGAAAATGTCACATAAAATCCATAGGCCTTTTTAAGCCCCTTGGGCTGAAGTCAACATTTGATCTTGGAAAGGAAATCTAAATCATCTTCTCTGGAAAGTCTTTCATTTGTACTTAGAATTTTTTTTATTCCCATCATTGCTCCAAAGAACCAAAAACGTGTAACGGAATCACTGAAAACTTCCTATAAAGAAGAAATTGTAAGGACAGCCCTGCAGAGAAATAAACAGCAATACAACTAATGCAACTTCTCTCTTTGAAGTTCTACAATCTAAGGTGAGGAAACCCAAATTCTTTCCCCAAAGGTTTTAGCTGGGAACAGACTCAAATTAACAGATGGCAAAAGCCAATCTCATTACAGGACAAAAGAGGTAAAAGCAGAAGTCCAGTATGTGAAGGACAAGGAGAAAACATAAATGATGATATTGAAGGTATTGAAGTGCCCCTGCCAACCACCTACTGCACGCAGCCTGGAGAAATATGTGCAGATATATTTTATATATAAATCAACAGACACCTGGTTTTATAGCACAGTCCCATAGTTTTAAGTCTGTCTGTCGTATTTGAATACAGGTTCTCAAACCAGCTAAAGAGGAAAACGAAATGTAAGACATTTATCGATCTAACACAGCATGAAGATACAGGATATTGTGAGAATTGTCGTTGCTTTTGAGATATGCAATCAAGTAAAAAAATGTATTCAGGTAACTGCTATAAATGTGGAGTTTTGTGCTTACCCATTTTCCCACACCTTGTGCTTTCTCAAATGCAGCACCTAAACAGGACAAGTTCTTAACCTAAAGTACCAAAAGCTGTAAATCAAAGACTTCTGGAGAGTTGCAGTGAGCTTGCTCCTGAATCAGAGACTGCTTCAAACTGACGGATCCAGATCCAAACCCAAACAATCTATTCACACTAAATAAAATCCCTGCAGTTACACACAGCAGTTTAATTCCTCTTTCCTTCAGGTGCCACTCCTACGAGAAAAGTCTTAGTAAAAGAGATTTCTCCCACTCCTAAGATGTACAGCACATGTTGCTTTGTACTGAATGTGTGAACACGGCACTGCTGAGCTCTTTCAAAGAGCACGTGCTAACACCTGAGGATTTCCTGGAGCACAGCTTAACAACTGACACACAGAAAACTCAGAAATACCATTCCAGGAGCTTTCTCCACCTCTTCCACTTTCTCTGAAACGCTACTGTTAAAAGATTGCTTTAATACCTCTCCTTTGATTTATTAAACACTCTCCCATCCCTTATAAGTGCCTTGTTATGATTCATTCTGGCTTCCCAACATTTCATCATTCATACCAGCTCAGGGTGCAGCTGAGATTTACACAGAGAGCACCAAATCTCTCAGCACCAGGGTGCAGGATGTGTCCCACACGCACATCCCGCTCGGGCCGCGAGGTCATCCAGAGCAGGGGGTTTGCTTCTTTAACAAAGAGGGGGGGGAAAATTAAAAATCCGGGCTGCCCTGGGACAAGGCCACTTGGTTTCTCCAGCACGACAGAGCCTGACATTTATGTGATGTCAGTATAAAGCGTGTGACATTATTCTGTGACACGCAGCGAGAATTTATGTCCTCGTCTGACATAATCTACGGGCTCGGTTTGAAGCTCGGAAAAAATATACACTGCTGATCCTTGTTTGAATGGGATGCCTCTGGAGAAGGTGTTTTCCCGTCTTGGATCGCTTTTATCACTAATTATGACAGTTGCTGCTCAAAGGGCAGCTTGCGTTCGGAAAAATCGTGGCAGTGGTGTCTCAGATATTCTCCTGTGGAAATCGCTGCCCTGGAAGAACAAGGAGAAAACAAAAAGATGAATGATCAAGTGAAAATTGAAAGGAATTAATTTTGTCTCCGAGGAGGTGCAGGTGTCAGCAGTGCAAGTGAATAAAGGCTTCCAAGAACAGCATTTTAGGTAGTTTTTAGAACTTTCTGTTGCAAAATGGAACAAACAAACAATTAAAAAATCCACTTAGAATAAATAAAAATTTAGCTGTTAAGAAATTAAAACTTCCTTATTAAATTTTTAAGCCTTAATAAAGCTCCATATTATAAAAAGAGTATGAAAAAAAAAAAAAAGAGGGGAAAAAAAAGCACTACAGAAATTTAAAAAATAAAATCTTCAAGCTTCTTGGTTTGAGCCATCCTCCTGCCAAAAAAAAACCACAACATCTTAGTTAAATTTTCTGCAAAATGTTTTGCTTTTCACAAGATTTCATTTCCTAGTAGAAGGCACTTGAAATAAAAAATTTCCAAGAACTGCTTGGAATTGATAGGGTTTGACAAACAGTATTTGTCTTGTACTTCAGGTTTCTGTGTCATCAAGAGCTACCGTGACACAGATGAGCAGTAAAATAAACAGTGTTACTTCAGAATTGATCTTGGTTTTATAAAGATTTACAGATTGTTAGCAATTTTCCAACAAATCCATCTTTCACAGAGAAGTTTGAAATGTTACAACTTCTAAGCGGTGCCAGCTGCTTTGAAAAATACATTTTGTGATCCTTTAAATTTAAAGGCTAATAAAATACAGATTTTGGAACAGGGAGAGCAGGCAGGGAGCTTCTGCCCTCTCTCTTAGCATGGATTATTGCAAAAAAAGTGTTGGGATGGGTCTCACAGAAATGGGAAAGAGGAAAAGACAGGACAGACAAGCAACTGTGACAGCGTTGGGTGAAAATCCTTGAGTGACAACCCGAAGGGACACGGTGACATTTCCCGGTGAGCTGCAGGATGGTGCCCTACTGATGAGGATACGTGTTAATTAATTCGTTTAAAAGTGTAAAAAAAGTAATTAGTGAAGCCTATTGCAAAAAAAAATGAAGAAGTAATAGATAAGGAAAAAAAGGTGCAACAAATTCTTTTATGGTGATGTTAATTAGCAACTGGAACAAATTGCCAAAAACCAGAGCACATTTTTTCATAGTTAGACATTTTCTTATCTGAACTGGATAATTTTTTAATTTGAAAATATTCTAATTCAAACAAGATTCATTTAAGTCATAAGATGTTTGATTTGTGAAACAGCCAAAAAAAAAAAAGCAATGGCACCTTCTTAATTAGTTAAATCAGTAATTTTTTTCTTTTTACTTTCTCCTTATTTCTTCTTAAAGCTGAAGTTTTGCAGGCCTTTATTCACTGGAGAACCAAGGCCCTGGCCCATGTGTTTTCCCCAGGAGCACACTGTACCAAAGATAGAAAAACCCAAATTCAATAATGCTGGCAAGAAAAGCTGAGTATTTATTTTGATTTTTCTGGCTCCTGCTCATACGTTCTCCACACTCAGGACTGGAAGGCAGCACGCTCCATAGTACAGTGATGAGGTGATCCTTTATGTCACCCTGAGTGCCAAGAATTTCTGTTATCCAGGTTGGACCTTTTGATCTCACCACAGCTCTGTGTAAACCTCAGGACTTCCTTCACACAGACAAAACCAGAAAAACAAAATAAACCCCAGATCCATCTCTATTTTGTTTCCAGTGAACTCTATCTGTTTAAAGTAGAGAAGACTGTTTTCCCAGAAAATAATAAATATTCTGCTTGGAATTTATTTACTTTTAGGTGATATTGGCAGAGAGATTTTGCCCTTCACTTGAAATTTCCATATGAAACACTGGAAAAAGCAAAGAGTTCTTTACCTTAATCTTATTCATACCTTGAAGTGAAGAGATGTGTCTGTAAAGACACATTCTTAGCAAAAATCAGAGTAAAGTATTGGAAAGGTACCAAAGTTACCCAAATACCCTCTCTTTAGATGTCTGTGCTTCTCAGACTCATCAAGCTGTTTCCTTCTGTATTTCCTGGCACACCAAGGCAGAAATTAAGTTGCCTCTCTTCCACTTGGAAAGCAAAAAATCCACAAAGTTTCTATTTTAATAGAAACCTTGTCCCTCTTCTGCCCCAGCTTCAATGAGAAGCCCTGTGACACACGATCCACCCGTGTGTGAAACACACCAGGGCAGGACGGCCCACGTCAGACCCTGAGCACTCCATGGAGCCCCCAAAAGGAACCTGATTCCCTTTGTCCCTGGGTGCCACGGAGAGCTGATGTCATGGAATGCCTCTGAGGAAGAATAATACCATCAGCACTGTTTATTTAATTAGCAACGAGGGTAAAACCCTCCTAATGCAGCTCGATCAAGGGTCAGCTTGAGGGGTTTTTACCCGAGTATGGGTAGCCTTCAGTGGCTGAGGCTTAATAATAATCTCTAGACTTCAATTTCCTACTAATAAAGGGTAATATAATGTAGGGTAAGCCCTCTTATTTGTTCAGATCTTTTTAACCACTGAGGAGCTAATATGCAACAACTGAACAAACAGTGGCCACACAGGTTTCATTTTTAGAAGCACAGATGACCCCTGATGAAAGAAATGATCAGTCAAGCTCTGAGTCAAGGATGGGAATGCCTAGAAAACGCATTCTTTTTTTTGCACCAAGAGTCACTTTTAAACCATCATTTATGATATCAAGTAAAAGTGACTGAAAATGACTGTTGAAAATACTAAAAAAATGTTATGACTTTCAGTGAATTTGTGTTCCAGGTTCTGATGAACATTGCAAGTGTATTTTACTAAATAGAGTCTGTAGAAATCTCTGCAGTTGTTAATATTTCCTTTGTGATGGAGTTGCTGAAGTCTGAACATTGTCTCTGTACAATTTTAACAGCACCTAAGCTCACTGTGTTGTTGACTCCCACACACACTCTCCCAAATATCTGCTGAAGTTCTATCTGCCTCAGGAAACCCTTTTGCACCCAGCTGAAACACAATAATGCTGGCAAGCATTATTTTCCCACTGCAGAAAAACATGACTAAAACATGACTTTGCCCTTTTTTTTTTGAATTCTGAAGTTTAGATACTGCAGTAGCCTCCAGATGTCAGGGCCAATTTCAGCACAAATGCAAGACAGCAGAGACATGTACAACATGCCCACTTGCTGGAGAGGGAAAATAATTCTCTTTAACCCAGGATATTTAAGAATGTGTCCCAAAATCTTTTCTCCTTGAAACTTGTGGAGCTTTGTTTCCAGTATGCCCACAGGTGTTTGAGTTTAGCTCGCAGTTCTTGGCTTGCTCACCGTTCTCTGGATGCCACCTGCCCCACCTTTCCTCTTAATTTGCCACCTTCTGATTTTCCTGGGTGGTTGCTCTGACAGCACCTCCCTCAGGGATCACCCTGAGTTCCCACTCAGGGAATTTTTATCCACTGAGTCCTTTTCCCTGGGGTGGGTGATCAATACTGAGAGTCAGATTTATCTCCCTCTAAATGCACTAGTTATGAAATAACTGGCGCTCTGTTATCAGGAAGGAGGTGCAATAAAAACAATGCTATTATGTTTTTATGTCACTTTGACGAGAATAAATTCGCAGGCAAAGTTGTTAAAATCAAATATTGAAAATGCTTACGATTGTGCTGTAGTATTTTACCTACATCAGATTCCTGTTACCTGTGTACTGAAAGAAAGAGAAGCAAATTAAAGAATATGGTCTCCAGTGAACAGGAAATGTAAATCCTATTAATGCTTATAGGAATTACACCTACACATTTAAAAGGTGGTATAGAAGACCTTTAAATTGATTACCTAACAAATGGCTATAAAATGAGAATAACTTTTTTTTAAAGCACTACATGACTCTATTTCAAACTCCACATTTCACAGATTTTACAGCCCTGGAAGCAGAGGTTGTAAAGGTTGTAAAAAAATGTGAACAATAGAGAACAATAGAAAACAGCACAAAAACTTAGTGTTTACCAAAATGACAACAACAACAATAATAATAATAATAATCACTAAAAACTATGGTTAATTCAACATCAATAAAATAGGTGACAATATGGTTGTAATCATCAGGCAAGGGCACTATATTGGATAAAGAAAGAAGTTCTGGTGGTGGTAAAGTAACTTTAAAAGGCCAAAGAAATTAAATAGCAGCCAGGCTATGGAGCATTTCTGAGAAACCTGCACTGGGCCCTTCTGAAAGATCCAATGCTGGTGTAAACAGCAAAATCCTGCAGCATGAGAGAGAGAGGGAGAAGGGCATAAAGTGGGGAGATAATATCAACTCTTATTTAACAAAAACATAATCTGAAAGAATCTGATGAAATTCAGTGACTCTGACAACCTCATGCTTAGTTTTTCCTGCAAGCATCCTCTAATGGTGCAGAAATCTCAGCATTTTATCCTCATTCTCCCCTTGCAGTAACATAAGAGGGATTATTTAGGATACTGGTGGGAGCAAATGCCTTGCCAATTCCTTCCAAAAATGTTTGATTCCAATGAATGCTGGCATAGTGAGAATTTAGATTATTTCAGATAAGGTTATTGACAAGGTGACTGAGGCACATACCCTCTTCAAACCTTTTGGTAGCACAGCACTTTCCTTTCTGTTCGTGCATTTCATAAAAGGTTTTTTTTATCAGCACCACCCTTCTCTCATCCCAACTCTCCCCTTTCACATCTTCAACTCCTCCCTGCCGTGGATTTCTGGCCTCCATTCTGAGTGGTTTCTACAAAGGCGTTATCAGTAATTTTTCCTCTCATCTTCAGATTGACACAATTTCTAGTAAGTGACCTGCAGTTGGATTCCCACCCTCCAGTTCCTCTCTGATGACAAGCAGGAAACTTTCCCCAGACAGATCCTCAGCCAGCAATGATGGAATAAAACTGTGACATCATCTCCCATCCTTCCAGAGCTCCTGGGCCCTTTCTGCTTCATTTTTCACTGTCATTGGCACGGCATAGACAGTGACTTGCTAGATGGGAAGAGGTTGCATTGCAAATTAATAATGAACCAGCTAAAGTAATTAGCTATGGACTGATTGCATCCTATGTCCTCGAATGCTGTAATCAGCCTTCAAAAGCAGGCACAGTCAAACAACATCAAATCATAATATTACTTGGGAAAAGAAAAAAAAAGAAAAATAAAATAACCGAACCAAAAACCCCAGGCAGTCTTTTCTCAGTCTTGGTTAATAAAACAAGCTACAAATCTGTTCCTTGACAAAAAACAAATCCTATGATCACGTATAAAATGGGGGAATTAAGTATTTACTCGCAACACAATACAGGATGGTTCTTACATGTAATGCTTGTACATAAAAATATCATTATTGTTGAGTTGTGCAGGTCAAAGAGATGTCTGGGTTAAAAGGTCCTGTGCAATTTGGACTGCAAACCTCTGCTTTTCAAATTGTTGACTTTCTGCGATGCAAAATGAAATAAACATGAAGCCTTTATCCTGTATTGCTTGCACAATCAGATCATTAGATAATTAAAACAACAAAAGACACGCAGAAATATTGGCTATAGATGTAAATCAATTACTCCAGAAGCAATTACTTTGGATCTAAATTAGCCAGGGTTATATGGGAGATATATAATATTTAATTTGCTGTATGACTCTGGCACAAATCCAGTCAGCAGCAGCAGCAAACAAAAGTCACCACTTCTCATTCAAGGTAAAGAACAACCCAATCACTCTCTCTTGGTGACTCCAGCTCTTAAAGCAAAGATGTAATTAGTGCTGCACCAAGATATGGCATGGAAAGAAAATTGTCCCATCACAATTAGACTCAGAATGAGAAGAGCTGACCAGAAGGCAGAATGAAAACTGGGACCTCAAACCCTTCCAGGAGAAGACAAAGTAAGAAAAGAAAGATTTGTTTCACATCTCTCCTTTTTCTGTCTTTTTTCCTGCTTGGTTTTACCTCATCATTTTGAAATGCCCCATTACGAAAGGCACTGGTTCTTGCCTTTTTGAAGGAAGAGAGGACACCAGGGCAGGCCAACCCCAGGCAGAGGCACATCCCCACACAGACAAGGTCTTATGTGGCTACAGATGAGCAACCAGAGGAAATTCCTCTGAACTGGAAATCACAAGTGTTTCTTCTGTTTTGAAAAGCTCCATCTATTTGCTCATAGCAAAACTCACTGCAACACTTCATATTTTCTTTTCTGCGCAGTCTGAGCCTGTGCTACCTTCCTCCTGACATTCTGGGATCTGCTGCCTGGCCCCCAAGCCCCTCAGTCCTGCTCAGGGCAAAGCCTCAGGAGCAGCTTGGATTAGGGTTTCTCGGGGTTCAGTATAGGGTCAGGTGCTTTGGGCAGTATTTTCTGTTGTTAAGGAGGACCTTGTGCAGGGTATGTTCTGGAATTTTCAGAGGAAAGATTTGCATTTTCACCTGTTTACAAAAAAAGTTTAAAATCTTAGTTCATAGCTATGTAAAAATGTCTTTCCTTTCTCAGCCAGCCACACAGATTTGGCAAGGGGTGCTCTGGCACACAGCCCAAGAGCACCAGGGAAAATCTTCACCACCACGTTCAAGGTCACTTTGCATGGGCAGAAATGCACAATGAATGCTTTTGCTTCTCAAAAAGCCAAAAAGCCCCTTGAAAACAGCAGCAGCTCTAAGAGCTCTAAAGTTTGGTTGATGTTACTCCTGCCCCAGGAACATAAGTCTCTGTAAGTGACCACTGAGAGCACAATCCTGAGGTACAGCTGGCCATTAACAGGGCAGGTAAAAAACCACTCACATTAGTTGTAGGACATGTAGAATCTCTCACGTGTCCCAAAGTCCTTCAAAAAGCTACATAATTTCAGATAAATTAATTTCTGTGTCAGGCCAATGTAAGTCTAAAGTCACAGTTAAGCCTTTTCTTTTTGGTGGAAAGCCCAGTGGAGGCAATATAAAGTTTCATTTTAATTCCCCCTTAGAGTGAGAGGAGGTGGGGAAAAGAGGAGAGTTGGGGTCTTTGGTCAGAGGGTAATAAAATGCTACAAAAGGAGAAGGGTAATAGCTGCAGCTGATCACAAAGAAAATTGCTCAAAATACCATAAGTAGTTCTAAGAAAAGCTCAAATCCCCCTTAAGAACTTAAAATAGGACAAAACCGGTGCTTGGAGTTGTTCTCAATCTTAGTCTGTGCTGCTAAATCAACTCTCTTTCATTGCACATTTAATCTGCCCCTCTGCAAACAAACATTTGGGTGAGTAAAATTCAAGGACAGGGTAGGGATGCAGGAAGGTTCCGTTCTGGGAGCAGGTCTCTCCAAACCAGTAATTTCAAGACAGGCTTTGGAGAGCTAGCCTCTTTTAACACACCAAGTAAAATAACCTATTAAGGCAGGGAGACAGAAGCTTTTGCCATGCCTGTGCCTCAGCCCCCACCACCTCCTGATGAGGAGAGCCAGAGCACAAAGCCCCCATCCCTGATCCTGTGCAACTACTGGAAAAATGAATTACCGAGCTAGGAATGTGAGAGAAAGAGCAATTAAATTTTTTCCCCCTTTTTTAATCAAGGACTGTTTTGCCTCGGGGGCTCGGAGGGATAGGAAATCAGGCTTTTCAAGCTTCTGCAGAGTAGGCTTTGGAAAATATCTGTAACAGACATCCCCGTCCTTTACAGATTGTGCTCTGCCCTTTTTCCTTTCCCTTATGGCGCACGTGTGGGGGGAGATTTGTTAGACCTTAAACTTGTCACAAATGTAGTTGCCAACCATTTGCCCCCGTGTTCAGATGCTCCGGCGATTGCTTTCTCCAGTAATTACTCAGTGGGAATGTCACAGCGAGCTCCATAAGTTACAGCTAATCACTCCTAAGTGCTGGAAGCAGGACTGTATTTGTGCAAAGAAACAGCAATCAAATACGGTAAGCAGATGGCTGCTCCTTGTCCTGTTACCACACTGAGCACAACAGATTAAGCCATGATGGATTTATCAGCACTGATGGATACATTAACACCATACGCTTTTATGGAATAAATAGCTTCTGACATCTCGTCATAACTTCTGATGCCCCAATTTTTAAAAATCTGGGTTGGTTTGTTGGTTTGTTTTTTTTTTAAATGAAATCGTAGATGTTTCCAACAAAGCCCATAGGTTTTTGTAAGTTCTTCTTAAAAGCTGCAGCTCAGCACCTTATATTATGAAAGACACGATTAAAATCTCAGAAATAGTTGAAGAAATCCACAACATTTCTCTCAAGCATAAATTCAGTATTCTAGAAGCTTTGTGACAATCAATTCCTGTAATTGATAAGTGCCAGTATTTCAAACTGATGAAAGCATTAGCTCATTTGCCATGTCTGGAGAATAACATGTAACATTATGCAAACAGCAGTAAAACCAACATAAGTATCCAAACCCTTTTTCTTCCTGATTTGCAGGCTGACCTGTAGGCTGGGGGAATGCACTTGAAGGCTTAACTGCTACTTTGCAATCCTAGCAGAAAACGCACCCTCAGATTTTTCAAAAGCCCTCATCTGGTGAGATGAAGAAGGGATAAAAAAGTAAGCAATTTTCAAGGAATGTGGGTGTCAGCTGCCCAGGCTGCTGTCCGTAAATGAGCAGCTGAAACGTTTCATGGGTGCACTGACACGGCAGACACTTCAAACCAGGCTCTGAGCAGCCACAGCCACCATACAAAGGCTGATCAATAGATATTCATTTCTAGTCCTGCTGCCTCTAGAAAAGCAGAGTGCTGGCTGCTTAAGCTGCAATCAAACTGTCAACAAACCCACGTGCGTTCTGGGGACAACAGGCATTTTGGGGGTTCTATTCAGGGGCTCACAGTAGCAGAAAACAGGCAGAAGAGCCCACTCAGTGTCATCCATCAGAACCAGCTGCTTGTGTGTATGTGTGCACTGCTGCACCTTCTCCATTCCTCCCTCCGTGCACTTGAGTTCCTGTACAGGTCATCAGCCTGGAGTTTGCTAATTGCCAGTCTGCAGTCTAGGTTTTAATCACCTGATCCATCAAAAGCCCTTCTTCCCCTGCCTATATTCATCTTGTCAGTTAGTGACATTTTTTGTAATGAAAGCAGCGGATCTATTGATAGCATCCCTCAACAGAGTGGAAGGCATCCTGCATTAGCTTTGTCTTCCAAACCAGCCTGTTCTATTACAATTGACCTTCTCCTCTTGATTACCACACAAATCATAGTCCTCTCCCCACTCCTCCCCCTGCTTCCCTTCCCTCCCACCCCCCAGTGTCTCAGATTATTTCTTCTGTAGCCACTCAATTGCCTGACTGCAGCTGGTAATTGGATTCATGTTTGGAGCACAGCTTTCTATGTACAAGTCTGGAATAATTCAAATAGGACTGTGGCCTAGGGCTGAGGCCATATGTTAAATTTAGATTTGAGTCTGTAAAATCTGGAGTACCCTGACAGAGATATAATCCACTTAGCAGCACAAAATCCTGTCCTGTTTGGAACCTGCACTTACTCTCTTCCCTGAAAGTTGAATTTCATTTCATCACTCTTTTAAGGTACTAAGGGTGAGGCAGTTTTATTATGGTGACGTGGTGAAATGTAAAGGTGATGTTACTTTGGCAGCTGTCTTCACTCACTCTGGGAAACAATTTGAGCAGTTTTCATGATAACACAATAATTAAACACCATAAAACAGTAATAACCCAACCTGACAGCATTCTCTGTGTATAAAGCAAACCATTTCACAGGGTGTCTCCAGAGTCTGAAACTCACCACTGGGACCAAGTTCAGTATAACCAAGCTGTTACACTGAAAACCTGAAGTGCAGTTAGTGGTGTCAGCTTTCCTGCCACACATATTGCATGATTTCAGCATCAATTTACTCACCTAGAGTTAAATAACAGAGAAATGAAATGCAGGCAGGTTCATCATGCTCCAGCTCTGAGGGTGTGCAGTTTCTCCCTTTGTGTCTCTCAGTCCCTCAGAGAACCAGCCCTAGATTTTGTACTCTTTATTAAGCTTACAGAATTCAACTTAGCAACAGCATTTAAGGTTCGTGAAACCTTAAAAAGATAAAACTGCCATAATCTCCACTTTCAGTGTTCCCATCATGAGAAGGAAGTAGCTGTTGGCTCCACCCATGGTGTCAGCTTCCTACAACCCAGATCTTCAAAACACCAGAGATTTCCTAATCGCTTCCTAATCAAGATTTTAGAAATTAGGCTCAGGTGTTATTGTATCCTCTCCCTTAAAGTCTTTTCTTCTGAAATCAGTTCATTACTTAAGTTTCTCAGTGTGTTCCAGCTTGAGACCAGGCCTCCACCTCTCTTTACACCTCTCTTTTAGCTGCCAGGGGAGCAGAGAGCTTTGAAAGCCCCCGTGCTGCCTCCCAGGTGTGTGGCTGTACAGGTGAACATCACAGGTGCCCTCACAGACTGTCAGTCAATGAAACCATCAGCCTGAAGCAACTCATTTCTGCCTCTACATCTTCCAGAATATCACAAAAGAAAGATGCCATCTTCAGAAAATATTTCAAAGTGTTGGCATTTGACTGAGGGGTCATCTCATACCGACAGAGCAGCTTTTGAGCTCCTGGTGGTGAAGCACCTGCCTGTGATGTGGGAGATCTGGGTTATGCTTCCAGCTGTTCTGGGTTCAGAGCAAACGGGGAGCACGGGCACCTCTGACATCCCTGGGAAATGTGCTGTGGCTGCCCTGCCAAAGCCAGCTTGGCTGCTCCATTTCTGTGAGCAACTCTTCTGTATTTAGCACTGTATCTACCACGTGCACGCTCTGCAGCTCCTGGTGTGCTGCACGGGGTTCAAAGCAGCGCCTCGAAACTCGCCCACAGAAAATTTAACTCTCCCTGGTTCCCATTTCACTCCATGTTCTCCTCATGGCCTGCATTTTCTGGCCAAACATATCACCCAAAGTGACACATTCCTACAACAACACTCCTTTGGGCAAATTTTCCTTGCCAAATGGCCTTTCTCTCAGAAAGGGTAGCTCTGGAGCAGCACAGCACCTCAGGAATCAGCCAAAATTAGCCAAAGTGCCACCAGAATAAGAGAAGAAATTAGTTGAAATTTCCTTCTCCTCCCCTCCAAGGCTTCTGCATAAAATTGATCACTGCCACCTCTTTCATCACTAAAATTCTGAGCTATAGGTTGATAATGTTCACCTGGAGCCCTTTGGCTCATGTTATCTATTTGCATCACAAAAGCTAAATTAAACTAGTTACTAAGCTTACAGAATTCAACTTATAAACAACCCTTAAGGCTCCTGAAACATTGCCATAACCTCCACTTTCAGTGTTCCCCTCATGAGAAGGAAGTAGCTGTTGGCTCCATCCATGGTGTCAGCCTCCTACAACCCAGCTCTTCAAAACACCAGAGATTTCCTAATCATTTTTGAACTGCTGATTTCTGACTCTTTTTTTTTTCCTTCTTCGCCTCTGGGACTTCATAACTAAAATCTGTCTCAGAGGTTTAAAGGCCAGTGATGGCCTGATTTCCTCAACTCTACAAACAGGAGTCAGCACTAAAGCAGAATTTATCTTTTCACCTGCATCTATCCTACAAATAAAATGGGGTTTCTTCTGCACCATCTGATTGAAAATGTACTGAAACGAATGGAATCTGTCTGTTGCTGACAGCACCAACACTCTTTGTGGTGGATCTTGTGTCGTTTACTTTCCCTAGAATTGCAGTTCCTAAAAGTTAGCAATGAAGTAAAAACCTCATCTTCCTCTTTCTCATTTTCACTCACAACTCACCTTGGGAATTCCTACCACTACCTCACGCTGTAAGCCTGAAAATGTTACAGAGGTGAGCTTTAAAGCTATTAAAATGACAGAAAAAAAACCGTTTTCCTTCCCTTCCTCCTACCACTTTATACCTTTAAACTTCTGGCAAGCTGAAATGCCCTCCACGTGGGGATGAAAAAGGCCATTTCTGGTCTTGCAGGGATGGAGAGCCTTGTCACAGGCCCTGATCAACTTTCACCTCACAGCAGGAGGTTGGAAAGGTCTGAAAAGGGACCAAAGAGCTCCTTCAGACTGGAGAGTGTGATTCACCTCCTCACAAGTCTTCTCATTACAGCTAAACTCACTTGGCCAGACATTTCCATCAGGTTTTTGGACTGGAAGAACTAAAAATTATTTCAGTGAAAAAAAAAAAACCCACATTAAAGAACAAATTCACTTTTGATGAATTACTTCTCTCTTGATGGTCCTGCAAACAATTGGAAAATAAAGAATACAGGTGCTACCATCTGTATCATCTTAGTATGTGAAATTTGCCTTCAACTTACATCACAATGTCTCTGCTAATGTAACTAAACCATAATTCTGTCTTTGGGAAACAAAGCCTGTCAATACACTTATAAAAAGTGCCTTACTGCACTTATCTCAGTCAACATTTATTCTGTGAAATGTAATCAGGATGCTGAATGTTTCTGGGAGGCTTGAGATGCCATATTTTGCCATCTGTTCTAATTATTTTTGAATAATTTGGCAGATCTTGCTTTTGTTGCTGAACTACAGAAGCAGATTTCACCAGTCTGAATTGCATAAAAAAACCCCAAAGAAACCAAAACAAAAAAAAAAGATGGTATTTAGTTCAAAGCTTCAACATTAAAGAGTCACATACCAGCAGGATGCAAGCAGAGGTCCAGAACATCCTGGATAGGGAGATAAAGTAGAGGTAAGTCTTCACAATTCTCCGTGGGGTGACATGAAAGTGAGGAAAAAATAGGGGACACAGCTAGGTGCTGGCATTATATTGTGCAGTATATTCTTCACTTCCTGGATTATTTTCCTTGAAGAATTCTAAATTAATTTTTCAAGTTATTCATCTCTTGATCAGAGGCCCTGAAAGGGAGAGAATCATTATTGCCCTTTTTAGATATGGAGAAACAAGACAGGAGGCAATAAATTACTTCCCTGAGGTCACACAGGACATCTGAGGGAAAGCTGAAGGCAGCACCCAGGGCTCTCCAGATCCAAACTGGAATGCTGGGAATTATCATGGGATCTTTTTGGAAAAGTCACTACTGCACTGTTCTAGGACACGGACAACCCACTGAAATCTTTGGTTACCAAGTCCTACTGCAGCATAAAGGCTAAATACACAACACTGGGCTACTGGAAGAAATTAAGGAGCAGGATGACCCAATGTGAATTGGCATTGAGTAGTGCAGAGCAGATTGCCCAGTTATTTATTTTGAAGATAACTCAGTCACTTCAACCTATCTCATCCAAAACCACTCTGATTTTGAAGGAGAAAAACAGAACAAAACAAAAACAAACCCCAAAAGCCAGCTGGCATTTAAGAGCCATGGGTTCTGATGCAGTTTCTGGCACTGCTGGGCACATGACCTTCAGCAGGTCCTTTCCCACCCTGCCTCATTTTCCCATCTGCGAAAGAGACCAGAAATTCCTCCCTCTGGTCTCCAGCAGCGATGATGTGAGAACTGATGGGTATTTGCACAGATTTCTGAATGTAACAAAGGCCAGGAAGAGACAAAACATCAGCTGAAGGCTGACCATGCCGGGGTTTGTGTTATGATGGCTCCCATGTGTATTAAATTTTATGGAAACAGCAAACAGCAGCTTCAGTAACAGCCCCAGTAAGGCTGCACTGATAGTTCACATAATATGAACATAAATGTGCTTGATTCAATGCTTGAACCAGAAAGAGAAAGGAAGAGTGTACACAGTTGCTGAGTTTGGTTTTTTTTTCTTCAGAGTGTATCTCCGTGCCAGTGCTGGGTTCGTGATCGAATCGATGCTTTCATCCCCCAGGCTTGGATAAGGCTCAGGTGCAACGTGCTCTGGCTTAGGTGTCTGTGCACAGCCTGCAGTGGTGCCCTCACAGCCAGATCTCTCAGCAAACACAGGTCACAGCAACGCTCCCTTTGGATCAGCTGAGGCAATGATAACACTTCATTATCTTCTGCGGAGAGTGAGCACGCTGCAGTGACTCAGGGGTAGCAGCACTGCTGTTTCTGTCACTGTGCACTGGAGCAATGTGTGGTGTGGACAGGAGGGATGAGACACCCTCCCCTCCCGACTCTGCTCTGGCACCACCAAGCAGGGTTTGGCACCAAATTCCTCGTCAGAGAGGATCTCCCTCTGCCAGGTCACCAGATGTTTCCATTATTTCATCGATACCGCTGCAGGGATCAAGACAAGCAAAATCCATTCTCATTTCAAACTGCACAACAGTTTTTAAACGCAGCATTTTCAAAGGTTGCTCTTGATTTGGGGTGTGCAGTGTAAGGTCTGACAGGGCCAATGAGTCGCTGTAAAAAGCAGAAATACAGGAGCAGGACATTATTTACATGAGTTTTTCTGTGACATATTTCCTTAGGAAAACCAAAATCAGTCTGGGAAGCAAGACCCACTACTCTCACCCATTGTGATAACATATAATATAATACTGACTTCTAAATTGCAGTAACTTCCTTCAGCACCATAAAAATACATGTACAAACAAGGTATTTTAGTATATGAGATTACATTCATACGACTTCTGTAATTAAAAAAATTCAACTAACGTAGTTTTCTTTTGTGCCAGTCTCAAAAAAATGCTAAAAAAACTCCCAAAATTTGCTTGCAGTCTTTCAGAGAAAATGGGAACATTTCTACGACATTCAATGGAAGCATTATTTAGAAACTTGCTTTTTTGTGAAACGTTCTAAATGAAAAAATTTGATTTTCTAATCAGCTGTAATGGTAATTACAATGCTAAAACAGAATTCAGTCCAGACACAAAGAATAGGCAGAAACAAGCAGCATATTTGGATCAGTCAGTGGACCAAATTCAGCTGTGGTATAAGCAAGAGCTTCTTAACTTCACTGAGAAAGGAACCAGAAGATAGCAGGGGGGTAGAGGCAAATAAATGAGAATAAATGTCTCAGAAGGACATGGCAGATTGCCAGTAAGAGATGGAGTGTAAATTCAAGTTTACATAAGGGCCAAAAAATGAATGAAGATCAAAAGGAAAATTTCCCCAAGCTGTCTTAAAGGTGAGATACTGAAAATGTTTTCTTGTTTTAACAAAAAATAATAACAACAACACCAATTTTACCCTAGGAAGCACAAAACCAGCCAGTAAGACGACCTGAGGGAAAACAGGGAAGACTTAGCATATTTCCTGATTTAGAACCTCATAAACCAAGCAATAACTAATGTAATTAGGATAATTTCACTCTTCAGACCTAATGCTTACTAAGATGCTGGGCCAAATACATCTCCTGTGCAAGAGGGCATAACCCTCTTTATCTTCAGTTCAACTGACACAGCTAAGATACATAAACAAATATAACTTACACTGGAATCACGGGCATGAGATGGCATGTGGGGAGGTGCCTGCCTGAGAGAGGCTGGAGCATCTGGGTCCTTTCCTGAGCCTCCTGGAGCTCTCAGGATGTGAGGGATTTCGGGCTCACCAGGCACCTGTGGGTCCAAGCTGCAGCCTGCAGCTTGCAAATGCCGTTTGGTTCCCCTTCCATCTGTGTTCTGTTGAAGCGTCCTCTCCCCCACACCCAACAACCCTTTAGCATGCTCAGTTTGTCAGTCAGATCTGGATTTGGTACTTTGAAAAATGGTGCCGTTTCCTGCAAAGTGTGGCGATTCCTGTTCCCACCGAGTGCCAGTGCAGCCCAGCTCCCGTCATCTCTCGCCATTCAGACGTTGGGAAGGAGCAATGTTTTTGTTTTGCTTTCCATCCATCTCAGTAAGGAAAGATTAGCAGCAAGATTGTTCCTTTGAGGTTAGAAGTCCATGCAGAATAGCCCTGTATCCTGCAGAGCAGTCAGGACCTAACTTTGAACACAAATCTCTGAAATATCTCCTTAACATCAATTACAGCAATGTTCAAATACTTTGAGTGATTTTTATGTCTCGAAGTCCAAGCCTTCTTTAACAAAAAATATTTTTATCTAGTCTTTGTATACCAATCATCAGGGGAAAACTCATCTGTGCACCCTCTCTCTCTAAACAAGCAGCACTACATAACTAGAGTCTCACCTCAGAGATGTTCGAAGACAAAATAACATTAAGAAAATATTACAACATGACATGGAAGTGGATAAAAACAATCACATCCTTACTTGAAAATATGCCTACAGAGAAAGACTAAAAATCTCTCGCCTTGACTGTGGAATAAACCCCAAGTAGGTCAATTTTTGTCTTTCAGATTCCAAGAATTATATGGCTGCTAAATTGTATCTAATAAAATGTATAACTCAGCTAATTAATATCATTGCTCATAAATTCTCACGGAACTCACCCAGCAATCACAGTAAGTGCTGTAAGTGTAGGGTGAACAATCTTTCCATAAATCCATATCTGCCAAAGCAGGTTAAAATACTTTTAAGTGAAAATTTTAACTGAGAAACTATTGCATAGTTTATATTAACACATGTTAAAAAATGTATTCCCAGAAGAATACTCTCATATTGCCTCATTGCAGACTGTAAAGTTCTGTGCTATGTTTATTTGCAGCAGGAAAACACCAAATGCTGACAGGAAATCCCACATCCAAGGGAGAAAAATGCATATTTAACAGAGGAATTCTGCATCCTCAAATTACAGCTGAATCCAGTACTATGATACGTTCTTCAAGAACCTGGTTTTTTTAAGGAGCTGTACATAAAATCTTCAAATAGAAAATTAGAAGGCCAGAGACTGCTCAAATTGTTTAGCAAGGAAGATTGTGAGTATTTGCTGTTAACATTGTACCAAGCACACAGCCATGAAAGCTGAACTTAAGCATGTCTTGGCCTGCTCAGATTAGCTATTTATTTTTATTTTTTTTTAGTTTGTATTTGAAGCCCTGTTTGAAATGGAGCTCGAGGAAGGATGCCTCTGTACAACCTTCAATAAAGAAATATCCACATCAGAGACAAAATTGTAATTGAGCTCCTTTCTAGTAATCTATACAAAGAGGCAGAGGTCTAAAGGAAAACACAGATCAAATGTCTTAGAAGTGGAAAATAACTGCAGACAAAAACAAAATCAAAAGAGACTAAGTCAAAGTTAGGTGAACATAGAAGTATAATAAAAATCTGCTATGAATATATGGTTTATGAATAACATAATGACCCAATAGAGCTTGAATACTTTTTAAGGGTTTTTTAATAAGATTACATTGTGTTTTTCTAGGTCATCCACCCTTCCCTAATCTCATGCTCTGGATGTTATAGGGATTCAAATATTAACTTCCACATACAGCAAAAAAGTTCCCAAGTTTTTTCTGTTTTGCAGAACAAGAAGGAGGGCTCTTAAATAAACCCACATTTTACTGATCAGGTTCAGAGATAGAGTGTCTTGAAATTTCTGTGGAAAACAAGAAAAATTTAGATTTAATCTGTAGTTGAGTACATTATAAGGAAAACAAAAATACCCAACTCCAGGAGACAAATTAACCTGGTCCCACACTCCATCACCACGAAGCAGAAGTACCACCAAGACCCTGCTTCAGAAACACCCAGAAAAATCTTCTCATTGTCCAGATCAACCTGCAAACTCAGCTTGAGCCTTGCAACTGAACCAGCCATGGAAACCTGTGTAGGGACAACTTCTGGTGGGAAGTGAACTCTCTTAAAGACGTGGGTTGGCTTAGCCTGAACATTTAATTTTGGGAGGGGTGGAGATAGGTGGCAATGGCTCAGTGTCTGTCCCTACACTCAGGTGAGCTGGTGACGCAGGAGAAATGGGGGGAACAAGAGGGGTAGACAATGGAACAATGGGTGGGAGCTTCCCCAGGCAAGCCTGAGAACCTCTGTGTCAGATTTATGCTCTCCAGAGGGCCATAGCAAACACCAGGGCCCACAGCCAGCTCTTACTCCCACTAATGACATTTTTAGAGGGTGAAGACCTCATTGAATCCATTGATGTTGACCCACGGGGCTCCATTTTCTCTGTGCTGCTCAGTGAATTAGGCAGGCAAGTGCTATTAATGAGCACAGGAGATGTGTATATCCAGTTTCGAACTCTCAGGGTTGCTAACACACCCCATAATTTCAGACAATTATGTCTTAAAGGCTGTTCTGGGATAGAGAACTCACTTGTGATGAAACAGTGTTTAAGTGGTGGAAAAATCTTTGTTCTAATGTTGAATGAACTCCTCTAACACGGAATTTCAACCAAGTGTTGGATGAAAATCTCACACTTGGAAATACCTAATTTAAAATAAGAGCTTATATCTCAGGTGCTCTGGAATACAGAAATGAGGAGGCCCGTTCCTGTGAAGTGCCTGTCCCAATTCCTTTTGTCTGGAACGTGCTTAATCAAAACAAAACCTAAGACATGGACATTTAGGGTTTTTTTAAGTTATTATAATCACTGTGAGCGGAATTTCTGTGCTGCTTTTTGCAGGAAGAGGTGGGTACCCATAAAAATCCAAGTGACCTACCACCAATGCCATTATTTTAAGTGACATCTGTGAGCATATTTTCTTAGGTTGCATCAAGACAGATGAGGGCCCTTTGTGCCCTTCTGACAGTGATGGCAATCATTAAAGATTTACCAGGGTCATTAAAGTGAGAAATAGCAGTAATGCAGAGCTGAATATCACCATCCCATGTGGATTCCGCTGAAGTGCAAAGAAAGCCAGCACTGAATAAGCCGAGATCCTGCACTGCCACCTTAACCTCATTTTATAGAAGAAAAACAAAAGTGGGGGGGGGGGAAAAAAAATCACCAACTTGTCAAAAACACATGAGAGAAGCACATTTCACTTGTAGGGAGGCACTGCCAGCAAAGGACACATCGCTTCCCTCCCCGTTGCAGCGCTCCCTGTGCTTCCGCACGGCTGGAACTCTGCGGGAGCCGGGGTCACTGCTCTGGTGCCAGCCCAGGAAATGTCTCTGCCACATTCTCCTGCAAAGGCAGCAGGAGGTGGCTCCTGGGCCACCCCTGAGTGGGCGCAAAGGGAGACCTTGAGGTGGAGCTGCCAGGGACACCCACCCGCCTTTGCTGGCTGAGAGCGAGCAGAGCAATCCCTGGGTAAGGAGGCTGCACCTGACAGCCCAGCCAAGCCTGGGGACTCTTCCCACGGCTCCTGCCTTCCTCTCAATGCTCTTTCCTCCGAGCACGAACCAGACTTTTGCTGTTCATTACTGGCTGCTCAAATCCAGTGTTGAAGCAACATCTCACCGTACCTTTGAAATTTAGTCCTTATGAAGGCGCTGGGGCTATTTTTAGCAGAGATCAAAAGAATGCAAAGAAACAAACAGCTGCAGATTTAATCAGCTTTAACATGTTTAACTACAAGCCTGGTGACTCACAAGGCACACACCTTGCCAGAGCAGCTATATGTAAATTAGTATAAGGTAAAAAAAAGGAAATTTTCTAAAATCATTATCGCCCATGTGTTCTATTATTACAATACCTTGTGAACTGACATCACAAAAATTGCTGGAAAAAAGGGTGCACGGGGCTTCTAACCCTGCTTTGATTCTCCTGTTCATTATATCAAATGAAACAGGAAAGCGATCTCCTACGGAAATCAGTCACTGCTCTTGTTTTAATCCCCCCCCTTTGATTTCCCAAGCAGCTCAGATTAAAGATAGACCTTTCTCCTGTGTGTGATGTGGAGCTGTGGGCAGGAGCAGGCAGCACAAAGCCCTTTGTCTGCCAGGGCTGTGCTGAGCAGCCAACCCTCATCCCAGGGACAGTGCCAGGCTGTTCAGTGCTGCTGGAAAAAAGGCTCCTTGTCAGTCACCTGAAAAATAAAACAACTCACAGCACCGGGCAGGGGGGCAAAAATAATCATGGGTTGAAAATAAACACGGTGGAGATCGCTCTGGGCATGCAAACACACGCATGCCCTGCTATATTTGTAAAAAAAGAAAAGGAATACACACCAGCTCTGAATGCTCCACTTGAGCCAATTACACGTGAGCGCTCTCCTGCATTATGGATGTTGGGTTTGTTGAAGCTGTGGCACTCTGGAGCTCAAGTCCCTTTCAAGATAACTTTTGCCAGTCATGCATATCCCCGCGAAAACAAAAAAAAAAAGAACCCCAAACACTTCACTCTCCTATCGCCTCACACCTGATCTGTTGGTCCTTCAGAGCCAGACATCATTATCGCATGACGCACAGGGCTGAACATGTTTTAGACACATGTTTGACACGGTGCAGTCAGTCACGGCGCAGCTAACGATGCTGGTACTCGGTGTACGGCGGCCGTGCCCCCCCAGGCTCGTGCAGCGCTGAGATAAATGCGCTCCCCGGGTCACCGGAGGCACTCGTTCCACCTCCTGCCTCTCGATACTTCCAAGGAGCGTGTTATCTCGGGGCAGCACATGTCTGCTGCTACCTGGCTGTTTAATTACTGTACACAAAATTCCAAATCGGAGTAATTGGCATCACAGGGTGCCGCCGCGCGCTGCGGGGCCCTCCCGATGTAAGCGAGCAACTGACGCAGGAAACAGAATGACCTTGATAGAGATTTCTCCCCAAAACCGGTGGCATCTCACGACTTTAAGGCACAACCTGATGAGGAAAACAATATAAATGCTGTAATTACGTTTTAAGCTCAAAAATTCACTACGGTTTGCAATTTGTTTTTAATATGTAATTCCTCTATACAAAAGGGGGTTTTTTTGGGAAATACACCAGCCAGGATCTCTCAAAATACTTTCTTTAGGCCATTTCTTAGCAGTAGTGAGTGCTTCAGTCATTCCTAGCGATAGATATCCACTTTATATAAACAAACACACACACTCACACCATGCTTGGGGTATGGGAGACCCAGTCCTGAGTCTCCAGTGGAACCAGCACACACAGAAACAAGTTTGCACCTGAATATTTGCTCTCTGTGGTTTGAACATCTAAAACACCCAGCATCTGCTACAGACACCCAACTGGTTCTACATTTCTTTTAGGAGAAAGCTGATCTTGGAAGCTGAGATGCATTTCCTCCTAATCAAACCCATTCCTACAAGCAATAGGATCCCTGATCAGTTGCTCTTATCTGTCACCCCAAAAAGAAGGAGCAATCACCTCAATATCCACGTGCTTCCGAGTAACTCAGAAAAAAATTCAGTAATTCGGTCATATCTAAGTTTCACTGATTTTTTTAAACACTCAAATACTGTGAAGCATCCAGACACATTTACTTACTATAGATCAGGAACTTTGTGGGCGAATGAGGAACTTCAGGGAACCAGAAGGCTTCATACAATCTCTGTGCTGTTCTGAACTATGACTGCACCACCAGTTCTATTCTGACCCCGAGAGCAATTGGTCCTGACTTGCCATGGGATGAAAATCCATCACTTGAATTGCTTGATATTTGGGATGGCAATCCATTATCCGAGCTACTTGATACACAGCACACCAGACAATATCTTACCATAGCTCACTAAAGGAAGATATGGAATAAAAAAAATAATTAAAAAAAAAAAATAGACCCCTAGAGAATCAATAAAGGTGTTTATTGCAGTCCCCAACCCAAGAGCAGGTTCATTAATACCTAACCCCATCCTGAGAGATGTTTGTGCAACCCATTCTTTTACATAATCAAAACTACCTTAGCATAAATGAGGAGCCAAGACACAGTAACAATTATAACTAAATAAAGGGACTAAAAGGTTAAGAAAGTGGCAACAACATCAATTAGCTCTTAAAGAGCAATAGTCACAATATTTTTTTTTTTTCCTAGAATCAGGTTATCTTCTAGAGGCACATGAGTCCTTCTAATCAATTATTTATGAATACATGCAACTTGAATTCTGATTTTTTTCTTACTTGGACAGTGTCTTTCAAGACATCTAAACCAACCAGGACTTCTCTAAAAATTGCTTTTCTTTTTTATCCTTCCCTTTTTTTTTGTTGATATCTTCATATGTAATTAAAAGTCATTTATGAAGATAGCCAGCTCTACAAACTGGAATTTATTTAGTCCTTCTCTACATTTACAAGTCAAACTCCCTATAAGGGAAAGATTTTCTTGTGCAAACCAATATTTCTGAGGTCATCATATCTATGCTGAAGGCATTTTAGGGGTTTTGCTTAGGCCTACAGCAAGTCTGACAGCCTGACTGAACACCTATGTCACTGTCCTATGGCTCTGAAACGGTTTAAAAAGAAGTTACACTAATTTCTAATTTCTAAGGGGGGGTTAATTTCCCCTTTAAAGGAAGGTAGTTCACAGCAAATAAAGAGGCTGTTTGTAGGAGCGCTCTCACACACACAAAAAACCCCAACCCAACGCAAAAAAGCCCAAAGAGACAAGCAAAAAACCATCAAACCCACATCCTTTTATCTCTTGGATGGATTTTTTTCAGCTCTAAAAGGTGTTGCCACAACTCTTGCCCACCTGTGATTTTTCAGTGTCGCTTTCCATTATGATCCTTCTCAGCTGCGAGAAAGGAGAAGAATTATGAGCTCTTTCACAAAGGATTTAGTTTTATTTTACTCAGGATGAGAAATTAGGGATGCCCTGACTGACAGCATGTGGTTTCTATTTCTGTTTATAAGCAGCCTTACAACAGTAGGTCAAAAGGATTAGAGGAAGGTCAGTGTTACTGTTTCTAGAGGAAACCAGGAATTGTAGATTCACTTCAATGTTCTTGCTTTCCAAAGAAAGTGGAAATCTTTATATGACAGGGTTTTTCAAACACCTGCTCTTATTCACTTTTTCTTTAGTAACTGAAGTAAGGAGAGAGTTGTGGGATTATTTACTTCTTTTTTCACTTTCATCCATTACAAAATAAGCATTGTACATAGAGGAAAAAAGTTAATTTGCTGTCTGATATAGGCCCTATTTTTTTTTAACTACAAAGCAAAGAAACAATAATATCAGTACAACACACCTGCTCTTTAAGGCATGGAGAAGCTGTAATATCTCTGAGCAACATCACAAATATCATAAAAGAACAGAAAGTTCCCCACTGTTCAGTGCTTCCATTTTCCAGTCTCTCACAACAGCTTGATCTTGCTGTTCATGAGCACCATAGGTGACAAAAAACCTGCTCAATTTACATGGTTTTACATCAGTTATTGATTTATTGACAACTTGCTAATAACTGCCAATCATTGACCTGCCTATGTAGATCAATTCCAACAACAGAGCAGGTGAACCAGTATTTTGGGCACTCAAGAAATGTTAATTTGTGCTCACAAACATCCTGGCTTCACGCTACTCTGTCATTCCTTTTCAAGCTGAGGCCTTTTTCCAAAGTTTCCCTGCAATTCCCTGGTTTTTGGTTAACTCAGCTGATGGTTGGCTCCCTGTTTAGCATGATGGGTGCTCGATGTGAGTGGAGAAACTGCTCCTCTACACAGCAGAGCAAATGGCACCCACTTCAATTTTCTGAACTGCACAATGCAAGCCTCACTCTATTAGGAACTATCTCTCCTTCCAGAAAAAAAAAAATAAAATTAAAAGGCTGTAATGCTCCGGTTGCTTTTAATGGTTGAAAAATCACGTTCCCCTGAGTGAGAAGATAGGCTGAGAGGATTTTTAATTAAAGCTCACTCTTCCTCATCTTTATCCCAAAAGTCTGTTTCATGTTACAAGCCAATCATTCCCTGACACTCCTGATGTCTTGCAGGCTACCTCTTTCATAAGGAAACAAGGTTGCACATCCCAGACACCTCCTGAATTCCCCTAAACAAACCCATTTGTGCCAACCAACCTGCAAAATGACGCTGTTGCTCTGCTGCATGAAATAGATGCATCCATTTTTTGGATTGATGCAGCCAATAACCCCTCCAGCAGGGAGATTCCAGGTGGGAAGGGCTGAAGTTAAGGGTGCCCCCTGAGATGCCAAGCAGCAAAAATGCTTCCAGCAGGCTCCAAAGTACCAGGTACATGTCCTCAGGTTCTTGGCCCTGGGATGATTTGACCCTGGCAGTGCAGATTTGCAGAAGGACGGGTGAAATGAAAGAGAAATTCCAGGGAAATTAAAGAGAAAAACGAGTGGCAATAGACTTTTACATGGATACATCATAGCAATGCAAACCTCCTAAAGAATCAGGGCTTGTTCAGGGACTTCACTGAAGTTACTCAAGGCAGGGAATTTACCCAAAAAGGCCAGGAACATCACTGACCAGAACTAAACCAAAATTAACAATTGGTAGGTCGAAAACAGTGCCAACCAATTAATCCAGTACTGTCCCAACCCCAAAACTCTGCTTCCAAAGGCAGATTGCAAAGCACCAACGTGCTCTGCTCTTCCTCCTCCGTGAAAGCTTCCACAGAGCCGCAAAAACTTTTTTTGTACGGATTCCACGGGTGCATTCTGCTGTGCTCACAGCCGCAGCAACAAAAAAAAAAAGTGGGCAAAAGTCTTGAGAAAATCTAGAAACTCACTTATTGTTGCCTTTAATGTCAGTGTGTGGTATGTAAATAACCTACTTTTGTAGGGTTTTTACACAACAGTAACTGAAGAAGCAAAAAGAGTATAAAAAGAACCAGCTAAAGCCTAGACAAAGAAGGTCTGTGTGCTAAAGCAGAACACTTAAATATGGTGAACTGAGCTTTTTTCATTTGCCTTTTTCCTCAGTCTGTGTTTATATCGTTGGGGTTTTGGAGGTGAGGAAGGCACAAAGGCACTGGGGACCCAATTTCCACCACTTTACTCCCTCTCCCATTTTTCACATATGTTTTGTTTAGATAATGTTTTATTTAGATTGGCTGGGTTTTTAATCATTATTTTTACCACAACCTTGTCTATGCTGCAATTTTCATGATTTTGCCCTGAACTCCTTTGATTACTCATCATATTTTTATGACTTTCATTTGCAGCCCTGTTATCTTTTGATCTTCTGCTGTTTGCCTGTATGTTTAAAGATTTCCAAACTAATTAAGACAATTAACTAAAAAAGACTAATTGCATTCATAAAGGAGTCGTGGCGCTTCTGATTAGCAGGTGGCTCCTTTCTGGTTTGGATACATAAAAGCAGATGGAAATGTGGCAGACTTAGTTATATTTAATGTGCCCACTTCCTTCCAGACTGCTCCTCTTTCAGTTAATGACAATAAAACCTATAAAATCTTCAGATTTCTCTTTTATTTTTTTTTTTTTTTTTAGCTTTTGCCATTTCTCAATTGAAATCCCGGCCATTCTTGACTAAAAGTTTCCAAACTGTTTTTCCTAAATGTTTTGTCACTTCTACTCACAGGCTTTGAGGTGCCTGGAAGAACAAGAGGATCAGAAATACTCAAAAATAGGAAATCTGCTCCTCATTTTGATGTGCAATCAATGGTAAAAAGAATTTTTAGTGATTTTTTTTTTAAAAATATGCTTAAGAACACAGCTTTTGTTCTTATTTTTTTGCTATATTTCCATATAAATCAGACATATATCACCCCTGTTCCTATAGCCAAAATTTTTTCTGCTCATTTTCGCTTATTTTCTCCAGTGCTCCAAAATTACTTTCCATAATGCATAATTAATTCCTAACCAAATGTATTGAGGATATAGAGAAGCGATTTCTTTGTTGCCCTGACAATCTATGACAATTTTAGCATGGCACAAGTTAAAAAACAACAAAAAATAGCAGTACAACCACATGTCAGTGTGGGAAATTACCAGTTTTATAGATGTCTGAGGAACGTTAACAACTTATAAATTTTATATCTAAAATAAATACACTGCCTTGAAGTTCATGAAAACAATCTCACATTTTAACTGTTTGGAGAAAAGAAATTCAACATGAATCCAACGTTGACCACTCTAAGTTTTAGGGCTTATTGTATAAAACTCTTTTCTGTATACTTATATGACACTAACTCTGCAAAAGATTATCTGGGATTTATGCAAGTAAATTTTGTTTCTGTTGGCCCAAATGATCTATTTGACACTACCTTTTGGATGGTGCAGCACTTTTGAGTGGAGGCATTCCAGAGTAAGTGAGAGGAGAAAAAAAATTAAAATCAGACCATAGAGATTAAATTATGTTGAAGCAAAAATGTTCTGAAGTTCTTCCCTACCAAATTCTGGTGCTGTGATTGTCTTCAATGCATCTGGCAACATAATTTTGACGTAAAAATATACGAAAGTAGTGGAAATTTTGAGACAGTGCCTAGCAGCTTTATTTGTGTTGTATCATGCAACCAAAAGCTAGTTCAAGAAGAATACAGACAGAATGGGACAAAATATCTGTTGTTTAGAGTAATGTGTGAAGAAAATGAAAGAAAAAAATCAGCTGATAGACTTGACAGGGTGGTGATGATCCAGATTTTCACCTGCATCCAAGAGAAAGAAGTGTTCCCCTCCCTAACTCTGGCTCCCTTTTATCTCATTTCTCCTCCATTCAGAGACACACGCTAAACAATAGGGCTGAAATGCAAAGATGTGTAGCTTTTCAGATAGCAGTAATGAGAAAGAGTCCTAAGACCCAACCACAAATTAAAAGCACTGCCATGGCATTCAAATTAGAAAAATGTGACACCAGGGGATTTCCTGAATTCAGAGGTTTTAATATATCCAGTATATTATTGTGAATAATAGTACGCTGGGATTTTAAAATAACTTCAGTCTTGTCTTTCATTCTTATTCAGGATATCTGTCTTCAGCAAAAAGTTTAGATGCATAAGGACTTGAGGATTTTCATGAGTGCCGCTCCATAAAAATACCTACTTGCTGTTCAATAAACAAAACCTGGAAGTTATGCTGGCCCATAAATTTGAGTAAGTGCTCTTAGCGCAGATGCTATTGAGCACCAGCATCCTGCATCAGCTGTTTAAAGCCCTGCTGTAAGGAACGGGATGACTCAGGGAATCGGTAATGGGATCCAGAGCCTTTCACCCCCGGGTCAATAGTTATAATCTGAAACAGACGGAGAGAGCCCGGGAGTCAGCGCCGTGTCAGCTCCGTCTCCTGCCTGCAGCCAAACCCGTCTGTGGCCTCCAGACAATTCCCGCACAAGAAACACTGTAACCACAACAGGCGGGAGAGAAACCCCTGGCACCGAGAGCTGGCACCAGCAAAAGAACGGGAAAGCCAAGAAATCGTCTGGGGAAATATGTGGTGCTTTTAAAATAAGTGAGGGGAAGTGTTTCAGGAAAGAAGTTAAGGGAAAATGGTTTTCAGAGACTTTTCATCTTTCTATGGCACTGACAACTCTTGAACCTACTTGAAATTTAAAGTGTTCACCCCTCATGCAAAATATCAGACAACGCAAATTTTGTGTGCCACGAATGCTGAGCAGAATCCATAACCTGCGCACATCGATACACTCTGTGATATCACCTCTGTAGCTACACACAGCCCTCAGCTGCCCTGGCACAGCTCACACCTGCAGAGAGACGTGTGTCACCATGGCAGTAAGAGGCATTCAGACTTATTTTCAGACCTGCTAATAGCACAAGAGGGTTTCCAGGGATTTGCTCCACGTTCTGATCTTTGTGTGCCATCGTGCAGCCTCAACCGGTTGCTCCATCACACCCACCTCCACTCCCAAGGTCACAAACTGCACTGCGCAGTCCTGGCAGAGTTTAAATTCCAAAATACCGAACGCCACTGCCAGGGCAGCAACAGCCTTTCCACTATGGCGAGGCTAACAATGAGTAATTATCAAAAATATGGAGGAAAAAAAGCACAGTTCAGTCGTTCTGTATTGATCTGAAACATGTTTAACCTCACCACCAAGAATATCAGAGACAAAGACATCAGAGGTACCTTTGTCTGGGACACATGGTACTGCTGGGCAGCAGCTCTTTTCTGGAAAGAGGATCTGGATTAATTTATTCTGGTGTTTATTGCTGAACTCCAAGAACAATTGCTGGGAGCCCTGTTAATCTGTAACTGTGACAACACTGACAAATCTATAAACCTGAAAAATACTCCAGTGTCTCAGCTCATCATGCACAATGTTTTAATCACCAGGAGAAATGCATCAGACTGTCAGAAACTTCCCTACAATCACATAGATGGACTTTTATTATTACACTTAATACTACTCTGAATGAGCCAATACGATTTCTTTAGATGTTCTGTACTTTTTAAATTCATAAAAGTTCAGATATGCTAAGAAGGAATCATTAATTTTTAATATAACTTATTTTCCTTTCATAAAATCTGCACTATTTACCTTGATTACCAAATGACAGAGCTCAGCTAATAGAAATTAGGCATGTTGGTCCTCTCTAACCTCCACTGCATTTTTATTTTAGAGTGCCCCTTTAAACCAAGATGTTATAAGTAGTAGCCATTGTTAATATTTTTCTTCATGTCTACGGAAGTTTTTTTCACTCCTCAGTTGTGACTCATCCCTTGTGAATTATGCATATGAGTAAAACATATGGAAATATTTTTATTAAGTGGAGATTAAGCTTTGACTATCTTTTCTTCACCCACTCTTTGAATGTAGAAATACTCTTTTGGTGATGAAAAAGAAATGCATTTCTTAATTTTCAATATTTTCTCCTAGTTTATGCTAATACCTACAAAGACTGGCAGGTTCTGTACCTAGAAATAGTTTTCACTAGAATAGTAAAGAAATTAATTTCTTGGTTGACTAGTGGGTTTTTTTAAAATTCCCTTTAAAATTAAATTTAAATAAGAGAAGAATATAATTTAAAAAATGAATAACATTTTAAAAAATTCTTAGGTGGATTTTTCTTCCCATCTCCACCCTACATTTTGGAATAGGCAAAGACAAAAAGACATAAGGAAAAAACCACTTTAAAGCTGGTGTGATATCAGCCAGTGCCAGTCAGCTGAGGAGGCATTTGTCTTTCTCAACTCTCTCTTGAGATTTTTTGATGTGGGCAGATTTATGAGGTCAACACCAGGATTTTGGCACCTGTTTTCCCACCAGTTTTTTAATGAGAGCAGAACATCCGAATCCTCTTTGGACAGCTTTCAAAACAGCAGCCCCAACTCCTTCATGAAGCTTTTTGGAGGACACAGAGGTGGTTATTCCAGCGCTCAGGGCCATGAGGACCTTTCCAGGGTGGGGCAGCCACAGGACAAGCACAGGGGGAGAGGCACAAACCAGAGCTGGCGTTGTCCCTGAGCCCTCCACGCTGATGGATGGACCCTCACCCAGCTCCAGCCCCTCCTCACCCTCGTAAGGATACCCCAGCACAAGTGGGAATTCGGAATACCCACTCTGGCAGCAAGCTCTCGGTAGGCAAAACAAACCCAAACACCTTGCCTCAAAAACCTCCTCCCAGCCCTGAATCACGTTTCTACCCTCTGGAAACGCATCCCACCCACCATGGCATTCACTGAGGTCATCCCTCTAACCCCACCCCTCTGGTCTATATTGTATTTTAAGTTTCGATGGGTACATACAGAGGAAAATGATGCCCTGCTGCTTAAAGCGTTCAGTTTTCTGAATTTATCTATTCATGTTTGATCTTTTGTTGTTGCACATGCACCTTGTACTTTTGTAAGTGCTTTTTCCTGCAGCTGCCATGCAAATAGCTGTATATTTTAGATGGCTGAGATCATACCTAACTGGGTTTTCAAATTTGACTTTGGTCCGGCCTGGAGGTGAGCTGAGTTGTCCCCACCAGGACTGCTGCTTCCTCAGCAACCCTGGCCTGTGACAAAACGGGGGAAGGAAAAGGGGCAGAAAAGTAAGGCAGAAAACAGGAACTGGAGAGGAAAACAGACAGGTATCTGGCTCTCTCCCACAACAAATGCATCCTTGCTGAGCTGAGGAACATCGTTCCCAGAGGTCAGCATGAATATATTTCTCACTTGCATTTGCCTACACCAAATTACCAGCTGCTTGTTAGGTTGTTGGGGTTTTTTTTTAAGCAGTCCTTTTTGCTATTCATAATCTCCATGAAGATAATTCATGGCATTTTGTCCAGCATTTTCAGCTTGTGGAGCAGAGCTGGCTGAACTCTTCGCAGAGGGCGCTGGATTAAATGCAGGTAAGGGTTATGAATGGTGAGCTGTAAATTACTGACTGCTGCAGGGGGAGACAGAGGGCATGGTGTGGTTTTCAAGGCATGAATTAGAGTTCTCTGGTGAAATGAGGGTGCTTTGAGCTGATTAAATTATAAGAAATGTGCACCTGGGCCGCATAAAGATCTGACGTCCTCTCCCCGGAGTTTGACTGATAATATAAGTGATGTACATCATAATTTCTGCATCATCTGAAAGTTTAATACGTGTAATTGTGAGCTGCTTTTCTTCTCTGAAATTGCAAACACAGCGAAATTGCAGGCTTGGTGCCACTGATGAGTCATTGTTGGCCTGCTGGATCTGTATTACAATGGCCATGCACAAAGAGAACCATGACACCCCAGTTTACCATCATTATCTGTTTCCTTTTCAGTTGTTTCCACAGCTGAGCAGCTCAGACAGAGCCTGGGTCAAGTAGCAAGGGGAGGAGGAGTTGAAACGGCAGCTTTTAAGGGAGATGAGTTAGGTATGATCTCAGCCATCTAAAATATACAGCTATTTGCATGACAGCTGCAGGAAAAGGCCCTTACAAAAGTGCAAGGTGTATGTGCAACAGCAAGAGATCCAACATGACTAAATTCAGAAAACTGAATGCTTTAAGTAGCAGGGCATCATTTTCTTCAATATGTACCTATTGAAATTGAGAATACAATACAGAAGAGAACTATTTTGCTAAAATGGCATCTAAAGATACTTTAATATCCACCGAGAAAAGTCAGCAGTTCAGTTGTTGAAGCACACCATTGCCAATGATTTCTTCTTTAATCTTGTTTTCATCACAGCTCTAGAAGTCTGGAATGTAAATGTAGACACATTATTCTTTTCAGACACTCTAAATCTGAATTTAAAAAAACCCCCAATGTTCTAAATTGGAGGTTAACAGCGGCTTTTAAACAGTTGAAAAAAAATAAATTACCAAAAGAATGTATACTTTCTTTAGAATTAAAATGGGGGGGAGCTGAGAAGAAACATCCCTATTTACTAGATCAAATAGAGTAATATTCATATTCTTGAACATTATAATAAAGAAATATTTGGGCAACCAGTGTTATTGACTTCACCAAAAAAAAAAAGGGAAAACAGGCACAGATTTTGTTCCCAATTTTGCTGATGTAACAGTAAACCCTCTTTTGTTAAAAACAGAAATTTTCCTCTCTAATGTATAAAACCTTTAAGGTGAGGAATTTATTTTAGCATAACTTCATCCTAATTAGAAAAGGAATCCAACGTATTTCAGCTGGTACCAGGGCTTACCATAATTTCTTCTCCAAATAAAAGTGAAAGCCATTTTTTTCTCCATGAGACAAAGTGAAAATAAGGAAATCTGAGAACCTGTACAGGTCAGATTTAAGGTACAACCAATAACAACTCTTTTAGTACATGTTGTAAGGACTCACCATTTGTTTCTCCAGTGGCTGATACAAAGGGAGAAGTTCAGCTTCGAGTAAGCAGATGGAAAATCCCATGGAAGTCCCTGGACACGTGCTCTGACTAGGAAGAAAAGAATTGTGTATTGCATTATTTTTCTCCAGACCACAGAACCAACTGAGAGACAAAGTATTGGTGTTGGAGTCTGGCTTGCTGGTTTTTTTCTGAACTAGACAGATAAGTATATTAAATTAATGCTTACGAATAAGAGCTAGTTAAAATTTAAAATTCTTTCAGGCAGAGGACACTTTCACGATCTGAAATAAGAAACTGAGGCCTGGCAATATATGGCTGTGGCATAAAAAAAGAAAAAAGGCTTGCTGTCACTTGGTAAATAAACATTTTCAGTCATCCCCCACAGTGACACGAGTCTGGACAAAATCACTGCACTCCAGCTGGCGCTTCAGCACAATTTTTTTTTTCTTCCAGATTATGAGAAATAACCAGAAAAAATAAGCCAAAGGAGCAAATGTACATGTAAAGTGTTGAAAGTAGGCTGGTCCTGGGAACAAATCGTGAACTGGACACAAAGGACATTGAGCCATACATGAACAAAGAGAAGGACACAACTGCTTATTTATTAAACAATGCTCTGCCTTGCCTTGCTTTCAGTCCACAGTATCTTAAAACAGCCTCATTGGGACCATTACCACAGCAAATTACTGCTCAACATGAATAAATGTGGAGAAGTCTGGGTCTAAGCTGTTAAGTGGTTTGGGTTTTGGTGGAGGTTTTTTAACGTTTTAATGTGTTTTAAATTGTTTTTATTATTATGCACAGCTACATCATAGGGGCAATTCTCTACAGATGAGGCTGAGCTGAGCTCTCTGTTGAAAGGTCAAGGCTTGCAAGTGTTACTAATTAGGGACACAGGCACAGAGTGAGTTATGTTTCCTTAGATAAGGAAGAGGAGAGAGAACCTAGCTGTTGTTTAACATTACATGAAATCACTTGTGCTTCTCCATGGCTAGAGTTTAAAAATATCATGTAACAGAGGTCCTGGTTCTGAAGCTGCTTTCTGCCCCACCCCATAGGTGCAGAATCACAAAAAAACAAGGGGCAGGTGTACACTAGGCTGTTTCAAACTTCAGAAGAAAGCTTATCTATCACAAAGGTTTTGTCAGTCTCCCAAGAAGAGGGGCTAATGTGGGATTTCTCTACCAGAATGCAGCTCAGTGAATCAAATGTCGGCGTGGAGGAGGAGGTGATGAGAATGCCCCGGCCACAGAGAAAGCAGGAGGTGATACACAAAAGCTGAAAGGTCTATTTTGCGAGGTCAGGGAGGTGGCAGTTGAGACCACTGAATCAGAATGATCTTTTCAGGCTGCAATTCTCATCAGGGTGAGGGATGCTCTCTTTGAAGGAAAAAAATGTTACAACTATTACATGCTACAGCTGGTACTCAAGTGTAACTGGAAATGAGAACAAAAGTTCACCACTGCTGGCGCCAGCCTTTCCTTACAATATCAGGAATCCCTGTGAATATTTGGGATTTGGGAACTAAAGGCCTCCATGGCCATCCACAGTCTGGTTAGACAAAGGGTAATGCCTGCTACTCAACATCTTGCATTTGGTATGGGCTCACACCTTCACCTTGTACCACTCTCGAGCAGATCAGCTACTGGCAAAGTGAAGCAAAGCTTATTAAAAAGGCAGTGTTAAAAACAAAGTACAACTTCTTAGAGAATGGAAGTTAATTGTCTCCTTCCAAATCACAAGTTAACCCAGCAGGCTGAGAGTCACCTCAAAGACAAACACCCACACCTGAGTTCCTGTTATTAAGGTGCTGGAGACTATGATAATTTACAGAAGTGAAAGCAGAGGTTGCACTCCTGACAGCTTTAGATTGCTTTGTCTAAATTAATAACAACTCTGAATAAAAGCCATCAAGTCCAGCTGTACAGTCTCACACTTAACTTTTCCATTAGTGTCACTGGCCTCCCAGGGGTCTCTCCTTGTACTTCACATGTTTATGGACAAGGCATAAATGACCCTGTATGCATCAGCTGGTCTCAGTGAGCATCTCTCTCCCTCTCCTCCTCTGCTATCCATCAAAACTCTTCCCTGTGATTACACCACATGCCAGAAACACAGTCATACCTTGAAATGCTAAGTGAAAGCCCTACCAGCTAATCTGGGAAAGCTTATTCACGTGGGCTCGGTGTGAAGCAGGGGCACTGCAGCTGATGAGGCCGTTGCACCTGCATGTGTGAGTGGCACAAGTGCCTCTTGCGGACAGATCCCTCCCGCTTTCCACTCGGCTTCTCCTTTCTCCTGCCCAGCAGGCAGGGAGTTTATGAGAAATAGGGGGTGTGCGTGATGAAGGCACACACAGAATGTGCGAAATAATAAACCTCTCACCTCCACTCGAGTCTCAGAGAGGCACAGCTCCTGTCGTGAGGCTCTGGATGCGGTGCCGAGCTCTGGCTCAGGGACTCTTGCTCAACCCGGGATGGGGTCACCCGGCTGCCTGGGGAACACAGGTAACACCGGAATTAGCATCGCCTCTGAGAACGTCTCTTTATTCTTATGGATTGATTAATTTTGTCACTGCGACTCGAAAGATCAAATAATCAGCAAGAGATGTTGTCCAAATGGGTGTTTCCCGATTATATTAAAATGCTCATTTCTAGAGTTGTACTGGGGTCCTTAAAGGAGTTTCAGGAAGGTCACCGGAAAAAAAAAAAATGCTTTTCAAATATGTACATTTGCTGAAAACTAAGTAACTGAGTGACTGATTGGGGCCTGAAATTCAGGACAAACTGAGCTTGGCTGCTCCCCATCACAATTCTGCTGGGGGACAAGAATGAGCCTCCAGAATGCTGCCTGCTGGTCTGGTCAGCAGCCTGTCTGTGGCGCTTACTGTTAATGCACCACGTGGCCTGATGGGTTTATGATGTGGCCAAACAAGCCCTAAAGAGTAAAACATGCCTACAGAAACTCGTTTCCAGTGTGACCTATGGCAGGGTTAAAGTGAGGTGTCCAAAGGTGACAGGGGAGTGTATCCATCAAGTGCTCCTTGCAAGCACCCCCTCAGCCACAGAGCTGATGTCCAATACAATTAATTGCCAAATCAGCTTATGGACACAAGATAATGAAATACTATCTACTGATTTGCATTTTCATCAAAAGGGAGGGAAAAAGCCAATCGAGCTGGTCTGGTATGGAAATTTCAAAGCATGTGTCTCACATATAGATAATAATTGATGTTTTATTGATGCCGTAATAAAATCTTGCAGCCCATAAATATTACAATTTCTCCTTTCTGCAAAAGGAAAAAATTCAGCGCAACAAAGCATGTGTTACAGATTCTGAAATGATCCTCTCTGCACACTTATTCCAGATTTCAGAGTGCCTGTTCATTTTCTACCATGGCACTTGCAAGAGGCTTAAACTAAATTGAAATAAAAGACAATATTAATTTAAAATTAAAAGCACCCTGTTGCAACACATGAAGTGCCAAAATACCTTCAGTCTGCACTGAAGGAGGCCTTTCCAGCAGAAAAAGCCTCAGAGGAAAAGCTTTGTTGAATGGCCTAACTATGGGTTAAAATAATTCTAAAACAAATACTGGAAATATACCTAAATTCAGCATTATTAAAATTCTGCTTATCAAAATTTCTTTATAAAAAGAAAACTTCAGAAAAAAAAGCGAAACAAAAGCATATTATAAAACAGCTTAATAGTCTGTTCTCTACTATAAATATAACTGTTTGTCGGTATAATTAAGCAAACAAACCTAGGCTTTTATTGAAAATTCAGCAGTAGCAGGAAAATGCCAGAAAGAGGCAAAGTCTCAGCACCAAACTCACAAAACTTTTTGCCGCGCTCCTCATTCTCTTTGGAGACATCAACAAATACTGCAAAAGTTTCTGGAAAAATTTCCCCTTGTCCAAATAAGATTAAGAAAAAGAAGATTTAAAACACCGTCAGAATATTCAAGGCAGTAACAAAAATCAGGATGGGATTAGTCCAGCAAAAACTTTCACACAACCAGGACATCTCACTGTTTGTCTGAGCTTTAACAATTAAATTTTTTCTCTTTTTTTTCTAAAATTTGCAGTACTTTGATCAGGCACAATTTTGCTTGATGCATTTTAGATTCACATCTCAGGCAGTGATTCTGCAGAAGCTGTACAAATACCATGAAGTCTAGAGACACCCTCAAGTCTCTGACTTCAATGCAAATTAAGGCTGTTTTTGAATGGGTACTGCACGAAATAGGTTATCATTGCGAATATTTGGAATTCGAAACTCACTTCCCATTTTTGTCCCACAGAATTAGCATAACATTCATTGCTCCAGTGAATATTCCCTTTATATTCCTCAGAATATTCATGGAAATTAAATGGAAGAGAGGTACAATCAGCTTCATTGAAAATTCAAATGAATGTTTTCTATTTTTGGCAACATTCCTCACACATCATTAAAAACCAAAACAGTTATTCTGTGTGGAATGCAAATATAAATAAACAAACAAAAAATGCCCTGGGACTCCCTCTCCCTGCCATTGAAACTGCCCCCTCCTGCCATCTTCCCTCCTCCTCCTCAAGGAGGAAGATTCCCTGGTGACACAGGAGCCACATCCCTTTGGGACTTGCTGCTCCCAAGAGATATGGTTGACGTGGGCCAGCAGCTCCCAGGAGAAGAAAAAAGAGTTAAAGATACAAAATGATTGCATGAAACAAACTGATACCAGAAAGAACCACAACCTACTCCTCCCCTTATTGATTTCCTTCTCCCCTGTCAGCTGCATGTCATGTACAATGGGCAGATGCCTCAAAATGGCAAAAAGAAACTCAAAAAATGAATTTTATGATGTGGTGGTACTCTCCAAATGGAAAGTTACAAAATAAGTGGTTGTATTAAGCCACCCAAGGGCTTTGTAATTTAAATTTTTTTTCCAACTTCTGCTACTTAAAAATTGCTGCTGTCTTCAGACACCACTTTTCACAGCAACATCAAAACTATCTTTTTGCATTAGGACTTGAAATCCCTGATGCTAAAAATAGACTGAATCCAATAACGAGGTCCAAGGAAGCGGCACATTCGGGTTCCACGTCTAAGAGAGGTGAAAAATTATGCAGCACCCTATCCTGGCCAAAACCAGATCAGAAACAGGTGGCAACAAGATCACCAGTTCAGCCCATTACACACACCCCCTGCTGAACACCGAAAATCAGCTCCCACCCTGCCCAGGACGAGAGGAGCACTCAGCCTGGGGACACCTGCACTTGCCACGGTGTGGAGCAGGGAACTGCTCTTCCAAACCAGCAGGACATCCTCCACACACAAATCATCCCCCTCCACCTGCAGGCCCACCTTTCCTAACCTCGGCACACGCAAATCACCTTTAATAACTTCTCCCTGAATATTTATTTTGGCTTAAAATATGGAAATATTAGGAGAACCCCTCACACCACGACGCGCTTTTTACAAAGCAGCTCAGTGGAGGCCACTCTGTCAAAGCACAGCTCGGCACCAGTAGCCACGAAAGGCTGCCAGTGATCCATCTGAAATGTCAGTACATCATTTCAAGTGTTCTCACTCAGAGCTGCTTGAAGCATCCAGAGGCAGCAAAATCAAAGGGAATGCTCTCTCTTTCTCAGGAAAAAAAAAAGGAGTGAAAATAAAATGGCAATTAGGTATCCCCCTAGAAGGAGCCCCTTCACGTTAAAAGGGTGATACTTCAAAAGACAGTGAGGAGGGAGACTGTGTGTGTTTCAGACAAGGTGAGTGAGGAATCCAGGACAGAGCGACAGGCCTGTCATGCAGGAAATCCAGCACTTCAACTAGGAGTTGGAAATTAGAAATGAGCTGGAAGCCAAATTAGTTCTCTATGCACAGTGGCCACCTAAGAGAAGAGCACCCAGAAAGCACAATACTGGCAAAGGCACTCTCCTGCTCCTCTCCTGAGTGATTATCTACAGACCTTTTGCTTTGGGTCTCATCAAAATATTAATTGTGAGAAAAAAGGACAGCCCAAGCAGGACACGCAGCTGAGGCTGGCCTAGAAACCAGATTAAAAGTAAATAAAATTCAGTATTTGGGGACAGAGATTTCTTCAGTCTTCTCTCACAGCCCCAGGCAGAGAGCAAAGATCTTGTCTTGCATTTCCAGCCCACCATGGTGGTACTATCATTACTGATAGCACCCAGGGGCTGGCTTGGGAGGAGCTCCATAATTCTGAGATCTTCTCTCGTGCTCCCTTCCTCTCTTCCATGAGAGCCCCTCTTTTCCAGGCCACTTTCATCTCCTTTTCCCTAAAAACCAATCAGGAGCACAGCTGGGAAGCAGGGGCTGAGTCTCTTTGGGGTTTCCACCCTCTCTCTCTCTCTTTGAAAGCACCCAGGGCTGTTGTGATGTCAAACCTACAGACACAAGACAGGAAATCTGTACCCTTCAACCAGGCCAGCTTCACTTCAAAGAGAAAGCCCCTGGGAAACAGAAAATTCTGCACAGAAAAAATATCCAGAAAATCAAACAAAATTTCCCTCTGGAATTTTTTTCCACTGGTTTCTATGTACTTGCACAAAGCCTGAGACCACTGAAATTCATGTGGTATTTGGGAAGGATGCAAAAATTATCATAGAGGAACCCAATACCACAAAAAGTCTCTATTTCTGGTAAGACTGATCTGAGTTTATATTGCCTGTCATTTTTATGTGAGTAGGAAATTATCTATAACTTTAATGTGAGATTAATGGAGTTGAGCACTTCTGGATCATTGGCAGTGGCTACCATGCTGCACAGATATTTTTGTAATGAAATTATATTAAATCAACAATAAGCCCTCCTTTTGGCATAAATTTCACAAGCACTTCTGGGAAAAAAAAAAAAGAAGAACTTCACAGAATTAAATAAAAGTTCAACAATTTTTTAAAAATAATATTTGAGGAGTGGGGGAGAAAATAAATTATTTATATTGAATATATGTATCCATATGCTGAGAATTAATTCTTTGATGTTATTGAATGCTCATAATCTAGGAATAATATGACTGCTTTTAAACTTCATCCAAGAGTCTTAAGCACAAAAGTACTTTTGTTCCTGCTTGTTCTGTTTGTCATTTTTACCCATCATGAGCATATCTATTATCCCACACTATTAAAAGTTTCTAATAGTTTTGTATTGTTCTTTTTAGAGAGACTACCAGAAAATATAATAAACTTTTAAAAGGTGAATTTTTTGCTTATTACTGACCACTTCTGTAAAATTTAATCATATTTCAATTACTCAAAAGAAAAAAAAAAACCACCTTTTTATCAAATTCAACATTCCCTTAAAATAGTACTTCCAGATATTACTCAAAACCTTCAACTTTTTCATTCCATTTCCATAAGGTGTGAGGTAAAAATTCCCGGAGATGAATGGTATCTCGAGGTAAGAAGACAATGGCCAGAGAGCACACAGTGATTGAAAGGCAGATGAATATCTGAAGGCTTTTATCACAGCTTTATTTGCTGCTTTCATCCTCAGGCTTCTTTTCCAAAGTTCCCTCATAACAAAAAGTGACAAAATTAAAAGGATGGCTCGGTTCTAAGCTATTTTCCTTGGAAGTGCTTTATATAGGCTCAAGACCCATCCTGAAACTGCCCCTACCCCTGCAAACGCAGGGATAAATGTAAACTGCTGGAATGGGAATAGTGCAAGAATTTCAATACAGTGCAACATCACCACTGCACTGACACCAGTAGGAAACCTGATGAACTGCCAGTGGATTTGAAAACTGATGGTCTTATTAAAGCTCCTGACGCTGGCAGGATCAGCCAATGTGGTTTAACTCAGAGAATATTTTAAAGATTTTCTATTTAAGCTGCAAACTCACACAGCTTTCAGGTTTTTTTCAAAGACTTATTGATGTCTTTCGGGGTTTTTTTCCACACCTACTTTTCTTTCTCTTTTTTTTCCTTCTTTCTGCTACCAAATTCAATAATGATATCAAGATACATTTTGGTTTTCCCTTTTCTGAGTTTTCTCTGCTTTTTTTCTGAAATAACCTTTCCTGCTATTTTATAAAAAGCAACTGCTACAATCCATCATTTCTCACAATAAAGGACTAAGATTCCAATTTCACAGAAGTGTGATTTAAAACACGGCTCTTTTCCCCAAAAACTCCAGCAGTCATTTTTGTACTGCACCGGTTCCTTAGGCCCCAGTTGGGCCGGAGCTGAGATCTGTGCAAACACACAAATGCAGGGGGCTCATCTTTGAAGTGGTCACTCAGGATCACCCAATAAAGGACTATCAAAAAGGAAAAGTGCTTTTGAATTTTTCCTCATTTCCATGTGGTGCAGAAGCACGCCAGCTTTTGCTTAATGTTAAGACACCCTTCAAAGCTACAAAAGTTAAAACATTTCTTAATGCTGTATACACTGAGACTATTGGACAATACTTCAAAGCTCTTGGGTTTAAATCTTTTGGTATCACTACCATTCAAGTAAAAAGTATTTATACAACATTGTCAAACAAAAGTTATTTTGCAGCTAATCTGACATAGTTTTGGAACAGAAGATAATAAAAATCTATTGCATCCTGTTTATTTTCTGAAAAGGGTGAAACATGATCAGATGGAGCATTTTAGCTCTGAAAAACCTTAAAAACATTGACATTGTTTACATGATTTAGATATCTAGTATTTATCAGCTCTAAACCAGGAAAAGTGCAGAATAAAATTCAACAAGCTTTCCAAAAGAGTGCAGGAAAGGATCTGATAAGGCCTGCTGAATATTTATCAAGCTCTGAGAGCCGTGAGCCACTCCTGATGGGGCATGTGAACCAGAAACACTAAGATGCATTCCTCTATAAATTCATACGATTGAGAAACACTCCAAAAAATTAAGATCATGTTCTGCCCAGCAGCCTCTTACTAATAGGAAAGAAGCTTATTGCTGCTTATTGCTTGGCTGGGAGCTGGAAATCCTTTTATTAATTCATTCCGCTACTACCGAGAAGTTTATGTGAGCGTTTTCCACGAGTTTGGGAAGTGTTTAATCATCAGCCTTTTTACATTCATTTCCTTCTAATTCAGCTGCTTTAGAACGAGAGGTAAATGCATCCATGCCCGTAAATGTTCAGTCTTTCCTTTCCTGCGTCACCTCCCACTCTTGTAACAGCCAAAGACTGATGGAATAGTCCACACAGCAGCCTGAAAAAATAACATAAAACCCACCATAAAACCTACCTGTCCCTGCTGCTTATGATCCTTGTAAATATCACTGCTGATTTATTTATTTGTTTTAATTCCATGGTGGTTTTTAATCCGTGTTTTGGAAACCTAATAATTCATCTTTTCCGGGCGTATCATTAGTTTTATGAAGTAAAATCACTCACTTCACTCTATGTGATGTACTAGATATTTAAATAAGCCACTAATTAATGAACCAGAGTAATGGGCAGGATACTGGGTGAATACATGAAACTCAAAGGTCTGACTTCTCAATTTAATCAACAACGAAATTGTTGCCCTCCAAAACAGCTTTTCAAGCTTTCCTTTAACAACCACTTCCTCATAAAAAGCAGAGAGGTTTACCTTGAATCTGATGTGTTTGTCCAACTGTTTGACATTGGAAATCAACCTACAAAAAGAAGATTTTAGCACTATTTTTTAGAGTTGGGCATATAGCCTTAGACAGAAGCACACAGGACCTGGAAGTTTTGACAGTTCAATAACCCACGGACCATCTCCAGCTGAGGGGGACAAGAACCTCTCAGGGCTGAGACTGAGCCCTTGGGTTGGGGTCACACAGCCCCCCAGGTTTCTGAGCTACCCCTCCCAGTGGCCAGCATCAATCTAGGTCTCAGTAAGAGAGAAAGTTTATTTTGGTTGTAGTCAAAAGAGAACTGTCAGGCACTGTGGAGTACCAGGCACAGACACTGCTCAGTGTTCCTCATCTTAGGTGAAACGAGAAATAAAATTCCCAGTGTAACTTGAAGATGGGCATAAATGGAAGGCTCTCTGTAACTCTGAAAGATCCATGGCATTGCAAAATTAATTTCAAAACTAATATCCTGCCTCATCCTCAGCATGATTTTTCCTGAGTTTATATTTCACCGTTATTCCATAACAAAGACAGTTTTAATTCATGTTCTTGAAATCAAAGAACCAAACCCATAAAACTTCGTTGCATATATTTGATCCAGTCTTGTTTGGATTGCAAGGAAATGTAATGAAAAACAACAGAAATATTACCATGACAGTTAAAGACTCTTTGGTTCAGCCCCACATCCAAACGTACTCCATGTAATTCCATAAGGTTACTTGGAAAATGTGATTTTCTTCAGAGCCACACAGCTTCCACTGGACAGCACACATATTCCACAGTTGTCTAAACACTAATTCCTATTTAAATCAGAAATTTACTCTTTCTCACTTAGATTTCATAAATCAAATACAACACTAACCAACAAAGACAGTTTCTGAGCAGAGACTATAGAAGCAGCAAAGTAGCTTCTATTTTTTAGTTCCATTTTCTGTTTTCTGTGAGTTAAGCAGATCCTAAGAGTCACTGAAAGTGACTTTCGAAACCCATGAAAGAATGTCAGCAACTCTACCGCTTGTATATAATTTTCTGCATCCTGAAAACAGTAATTTACGTGGAAGTAAGACTGAAATGTCATGAGATGGCAGAATTACAACTGCTTGGATGTTTAAACTGTGCTTTTCCTGGTTTTGAACATACTTTGGTTCTTTTAAAGATGAGATTATATCCTAAATTCCTGAGGTTTATAACAATTACTTTTAGTAGAATTGCTAAAATTCTTGTCGCTTTTAGCAGCAAAATTTAACTATTACATTATCAATAAAAACAAAACAAACCTTAAACTTAATTCCAGCTTCACTTCTGTAACAAAGGCAAACAGATTTGATTTTCACTTAAATATTGCAAGTTGGAATCGACAGACTCAGAGAATCATCAAGATTGGAAGAGACCTTCAAGATCATCCAGTCCAGCCGTCCACCCAGCACTGCCCCTGCAACACCCGAACAGTGAAAAAATTTGTTTCATATCTAATCAGAATTTCCTCCATCTCATCCTAAGGCCATTTCCTCACATCCTCTCACTGCGGGCATAGCAGAAGAGAAGGAAAGCTCTTTTAATATAGTCAGTAAATAGTTTTAAAAACTCAGCACAACCTGCATTTAAAAAGGGCAGAAATAATCAAAATAGCAAGAAGCGTAGCAAACTTTTCCAGATATTACTCTGGCTAATGAAGTGAGAGGTGAAAGCAAGCTGTCTGAAATATATTTTGCCATAAAATTCTGTCCTGGAACAATCTCCTGCCAAATGAGAAGATAACAACAGAGGCCCTGAAGGATTTACTGTTACTGTGACTGATTTTGTTTAAGGGGTTCATACAAATTGTTTGGAAAAATGAGAGTGGCTGTAGGTTGTCAAAAACTGCAGATTTATTAAAAAGAGCAGTAATGGATGGAACCCTATCAGGGGTAGGAAATATACACGAGGAACCTGAACAGGGTAGGACAATAGGGACTGAAAGATCATATGCAGTGTCAGGAGATATGATATAATGCCTTTAGGGAGGCCCAGCAAAGGATTAAAAATAACTCCAGTTTGACAAGTCACAGAGAAGATGAATCATGGCTAATGACAAAAAGAAACAGCATGAAGACAGGATCACACAATTTGTGTCACGCAGCAGTAAGGAAGTCAAAAGGTCAGCGAAGAACTGGGAAGTGAATCAGGCAGCTATGCCGTGGATTCTCATCAAATAAACAGTTTTCAACTTTTAGGACAGCATTTACAGACTTTGTGTGCTTTTAAAAGGGAGCAGTGATTTTTTTTTTATTTTTTTTTAAATTCATCTTCAGTCTAGCCTGGATTTTCCTCTTTTTTGCTATCAAGGCTGCACAACACAGTTGGAGAAAACAACAGCTGGAATAAACACTTAAAACGAGAAATTGGTCAGTGATTACTGTGATGCACATACCAGGGGCAAGGGAATTGCAGTGAAATTCCTCTTCTCTCTTTTGGCAGAGTATCTATTTAAGAGACTGCTTTACAAAATATTCGCTCTGTTGTAGCCAGCTTCTTTGGGAATGTTTGTTTTATGACAGGGAAAATGGGGAAAGGAAGAGGGGAAAGCAATGCTCTTGAATCTCTGGAAAGGGAAATGTGTCATTGCCATAAGAGGCAGAGCAACAAGCAAACAAGCTCTGAGAATTTCACAGCTAGAAGACAAAAATGCTCCATCCAGTGAGACTCTTTTCAAACCCATGCACAAAAATAGATACTTGCACCCTCTTGAAATCCAGATTTTTTTCAGAATTCTTCTTACCAATTTCTATAGTGCTCACCCTCAGGGCTTAGTCCCGCATTCCATTATAATAATTCTCCATAACTACATGTAGTAAAGTCATGTTTATGTCACACATTGAACTATTTGCTCTTTCCATTACCAGCTAGAAATATCTCTTATGGCAAAATCATGCTAAAAAAAAAAATAGAACAGATTTTTAAAGTGCCAAATAATGGTTCCGAGTAAACATATTTCCCTCAGAAGAGCAAGATTTTCTTTTTTTTTTTTTCTTTAATATATATGCACTGGCTCTGTGAATTGCATAGTTTTGAAGTAAAACAACTTCTCCTTAACTTTAAACGAACTCTCTTTAAACTTTAACTTCTCATTAAATATGAGCTTTTATTCAAAGAGCAATAAGGTGTATTTGTGTCACTTAGACATTAAAACACATTCATATTTTATTTTGTTTCAAGCTGCTGGGATTTATCGACATTTTGAGTGCTCTCAGAAAATGAAATGACAGTTCCAGGTTTAATGTCAGCAAGGCAGGCTACTCCAAAACCAAAAACCAACCTACTAATGATGGAAAAAGAGCTTTTGGTTTGATGTGTCTGTAGACTCCATTCATGCACGTTACACTTGAACCTGCCTGTGAGAGTGAGTGATCAGAAACAGCAGATTTGCCAATAAAACCAAATTATTAGAAAAACCTCTAAATGCATTTTTTCTTAGTTTTTCTTTTACTGGGAAAGTGACCAGTCTATGTTGTGTTATGAATTCTTTTTCTAGGCAAAATTGAGACTAAAAAATGGTTTCAATTAGAAAAAAACCCAAAACTTTGATTCTCCATCTTTATAGGTAGAGTGATAACACAACACCTGCACACATCAAGGTCATTTTCCATCCTTCCCACAACTTCCAAGGACATTCCCATGGTATAGAATACTTGTTTTTATTTTTATGCTAAGTAATCATTTAAATCTTTCACATAATTAAAATAATTATCATGATATTCCTAAGGATTGCAGTATTGTTAAATATGCTAAGAAAAAAAAGTCAATTAATTTAAAAATAGGGCACTAGAGAGTGAAAGCAGAGTTTTCTGCTGTAAGCTCTGCATTCCAGTAGAGCACCTTGATTCACTGACAGAACATTTTTCTAAGAGAAACAAACATTAACTGCAAAATATACAGGAACAAAGCAGTAATTTCAAGTTTGGTTACTATTTCTAGAGAGCTGGAGCTACAAACATTGAAATTAGGATTATAATTCAACTTCAGGTAAGGGAAAACCAGTCAGGGAGGTGGCCCTGCACACACTCTTTGCAAGGGTTCGTTCAGAGCTCCGAGTTCTTTGGTGATACAAAAACCATCAGTAACACTCTTGTGTCTATGAATTTTGTCTTGACCAGGGCTCAGGCAGATATTCCTTTCAAAGCTCCATCAATAAATAACTTCTTTAATTCCTCTGTTCTGCAGTTAAAGCTTGGATCCTTACCCAGAATGAACAGACTTGTTGCAAAATAGCTAAAAGCCATCATAATATTTCTCTAATGAATGCAAACCTTATTGACTGGGGGAAAATAAACCAGAATACAAATCAATTTGTGACTGACTGTGCGTTTCAGTGCTAATGCCGTACATGATAAGATTAACAGTACTTGGGAATAATTTGTGCCTTTAATTTGTTTTTTGGCACAGTCCAGGGGTCAAGTTTTATTTTTGTTTCAATTCACAGCACAGCAGACCTGAGTAGGTAAATTTACTTTTTTTGATATATGTTTACCTATTTGGTTTCCATATCTGGCACAGGGCAGACCCTGACTTCTCTTCACAGAACCATCCCCCAGCACCTTTTCACCTATGCCCACTATACCAGTCTAACTGTGACTCTATGATCTAAAATTAGGAAAATCAGCAAGGAAACAGTGGGAAGAAGTTGGTCCTTCAAGCTTATCCTGCAGCTGCACCTCAGCTCTGAATGTAAAGCTGTCTTCTTGAGTCCCACCTGGCTGCAAATTCTCATTAACACTTGGCAGTTTGAACAACTGCAGTGGTAATTTCACGAGAAGATTTGGCATTAGCAAGAGACCAAGGAATAAATAAAGGAAATTGAAAAGTTTTTTCATCCCTGCTTCTTTGAGGGGGTTTTTTTCACTGTTTAATGCCGCCTTCTATTGTACATATTCAATTGTCCCCCAGCCTTGCCCAGGATGGTTACAACTATAAAAGTGCCTGAAACTGAACACACACATCTGCTCGTAAAACATCTGCCAAGAGAAGTCTGTGATGCAGAGCCTCTTATTGTCCCGAAAACTTGAATTTTAGCCTTTTTTGAGGGCTATAATTATGGACCAGATTACAGGACAATGTTTAAATAATTTGTCCCATTTATCTAGAAAACTGTGTTTAAGAATTTATGGAAAGCACTGGGGAGGAGGGAAAGGCAAGAGTTATGATCATTAAATTCTACTTCGTATCATGAGGCTTAGGCTGTAGAATCCTGTCACTTGTATAAACACAAAAGAGGATGCAACACGTGAAGTTAAAGACCAATCCTGTGAGAATCACTGGAATGACTTTGAAGATGACTGGCACCAGATGAAAAATAAGCCTAAACTTTAACATTACATCTAAGGCATATTAAATACTGGTCCCATTTCTCTGCCAGCATACAAGCTGTTAAAAGAATTACCACTTAAGGTGCAAGGAATCAGGTGCCCTTCTGCCCCAGGGGATGCAAAGGAGAATTATTGAAATCTGATGACAACAAGCAGATGAAGTGAGATGCTCTCAGCTCAACACTGGCTGTGACAGGCATCTGTACAAGAAATTGATGATGGGTGAAATCAGATGAGCCTCAGCCCATACCAGTACCAAATCCACTTTTTTGCCTTATTTTTTCATTGTTTACTTGGAAAAAAAAAGGTTTCTTCGGCTAATGTATCTTTATTATCTACTTTCTAACTCTTTCAAGGAGTTGTTTTCCTCAGCTGTTGGACAAACCCTGCTCATGCAAAAAATAAGATATGTACTTTATAAAGCTTTTTTTTTTTTTAATCTACTGAATAGATATTTTTAAATAGCTCCTGCCTCCCTTTCCCATTGCAGCTGGCCAAATTCTGTGCAACCGATTGCTTTATTGTGGAGTCCAACTTTTGGCTCCCTGGTGCCAAAAGGCATAATAGATAAACAGCTGGAGCATTCTCTTCACTTGGAGATTACATTTGCCAAGAACGCTTTTGCCTGTGAAAGCAAACACACACACAGACACGCACAGACAGGCACACCAGGGAGAGCCTGAGAAAATCATCTCTGGAAAGCTGTAAACACTGCTCATTCCTTCTTTTGGGATGTCCTGTTACGATTAGGACTGCGCTGGGGAAGCAACTCGTAGTGCAGGAGAAAAACCACGCACGGAGATGGAAAATGAATTCCCTAAGATCATAAAGAGCAGCTACAACGTAGACAGGAATGGAAGGCAGCAACATCCATACTCTGATTTCCACACCATTCATTCATTCTCTCCCTGTTCCCGGGCAATCTGGATTGCACATTTAACTCCTCGTGGATTCTGCCTCTGGTTCAGTGCACATTTACTGTTGTGTATTTCTCCACACATGTAGGCTGTGAGAAAGGACTTATTTTAGAAAACATCCACATGCTACAAGCTGAAATCTTTAAGAAAGGAGAAGCAATGGTACAAAGAAGAAACGGAGTTAACGCAACCCATGTGATGCAGGAATATTTTAGCAGCAGCACTTCAAACCAGCCAAGTGCAGTGGCAGCAATCAAGACCAAGGAAAAGATGGGAAGATGCGAGTGCTTGGATTTAGGATTCTGGAAGGAAGGTCTGCAGACCATTCCCATGCAGCCAAGAATTAGGGTTATATCAAAGATGACATGCAAGCAACGTGTCTCTGTCACTGAGAGGATCTCCAGCAGGGAAGGGTGGGGGAGAGATGGAGCCAAGATGAAGGTGCCACCCTAAAATCTGCACTGAGGAAATGTGCAGGGGTGGCAGGCAAGACAGTTCCAGGGAAGTACGTAGGAAAAGAACGTTTGGAGAGAATATGAGGGGAATCTGAAGGGGAGGAGCTGCAGACAGCACACACACAGAGGTCAGTAAGGAATTCAGAGGTGAGGACAGAAATGGATAGCTTTAAGAGATGGAAAAATTAAGTTTAAAATTTTTTATTGTTGTTGGATGGGACTCTGAGCAACCTGAGCTGGTTGAAGATGCTCAGTGTAGGAGGGGTTCCACACTCAAAGTCCCTTCCAACCCAAGCTATCCTGTGATTCCATGACAGATTTCGACAGAGTGGACTTTTACTGGGAAAAGAAGAAGCTTGGTTAGAAGAGGTTTGTTAGGACGTGCACAAGGAGGAGAAAGGCAGGCTCTGAGCTAAGCTTACTGGGAGTTTTAAGGACAGGCATTAAGACCATCTGCCCCAAAGAACTTACACTTTCCACAACTGAAGTTCTGCCCAGCCTGGAATTTTGCAGAGACCCAGCCTTGTTAATACACGGATCAAACTCACAGACGAGCTCTGAGTGTGAAATATCCCATCCGGCCCGCAGCACTCACCAGCCCTGAGACAGAAATAATAATAATAATAATAACGTGGTGAAATGGGATATGGCACACACCACCTGGCAGCTGTGCAAACAAGAAGAAGAACCCTATGAAGAACATTATTACACATTTGGGGAACTGCTGATTACATTGCATGTCTAAGGTTAGACATTTTGGTGTGTAAAACCTGAGAACAGTCTAAATTGTTGCTAATTTAATAGGTTGCACATGGACTTCACCTTCAGTTTATTAATTCTTTTCTTATTCAACAATACATCCATTTTTAAAAGACTTTCTTGCTTTTATGGTGAACTACTTAAGCTGTAGTTTCAAACAAACGAAGCTGAAAAAAAGAATTATTTTTCTGTAGCAGTAGGAATATGTAAAATGGTTTGGTCCTATCAAGGTGTTCAGAATTGCCATAGAGCTGAGAGATCATATTTCAAATTAATCTATCACCTGCACAGATGGCAAATCCTCTTCCCCTTAGAAAGACCAAGGAAATTTTTATTCATTCCTTTTTGCCTTTCCCCCCCCACTTATGAAAGAGAACAACAGAGTGTGATTAAGGAGAGTGTGTTAATAAAAAAGCTCTTTAAACCGACAAGCTTATGGATTTTGAAGGAATGCCAGGAGAGTCATCAACAGAAAAATATTCAAAAGGCACTTAAATGTGTTCTCTGACTTGAATAGATTTGTTTCTGTCACCTCACAAGAAAACAGAACAACAGAGCTCAGCCTCATCCCCTGGCTGGTTCTGTGTGCTCAGCAGAGCATTTCAATTACCCACTCAGGCCTGCCTTTGCTGCCAGAATTGCTCCCTCTCCATCCAAGAAACCCTAATCTTCCCTTCACCTATCTCACACGGACTGTTTCTGCTATTTGGAGCTCTGACTTCTCACTTCTTTAAGCCATCTCTATTTACCAGGGCAGTGTTATTTCATCACACATGACTTGTACGTGGTCCCCTATGCATTCCTGCATTCCTTTTTCAATCTCCTCTCACTTCCTCATGCCAAACTCCTCATCTCTCTGAAATGCAGTGATGTGTGCATCACTCTGGTGCTGCAGCAGATGGTGCTTGGGAGATGAGAGATCAAGTTCACAAATAAAATGGACCAATCTAAAATTGCAGATGATTAAGTTTTCCAGTTATGGAGGAGCTGTTTGAATTAAATGCCACAGTAACTTGGAAACTGACCTGAAGCATCTTGAACCCGTGGTCCTACAAGCAGCTGGCCTTATCATCACCAAGAAAAAAATTTTTCCTCTCAGTACCCCTATAAATGCAGGAACATTATCAGCTAGTGTTGGTTCTCCTGTTCTTTCACGCTGTCTCAGGATTTAAAAGCATTGCTGCAGAAAGTGGAGCTGTAGAAAATTTGTTTTCTATGGAGTTCTGTTTCCTCAGGTCTTCTGTCACCCCCACCACAAAACCCTTACACCTTTTATGTATCTCCTAGACTAACGCTATGGTTTCTGCCTCATCTCATCCTTTTTGTGATTGTCATAATCCCAGCTCCTTCCCTCCTGGTTTTTCCTCTTCAATACTCAGATTTCCCACCCCTACTGCACAAAATTTTGGGCGTGTCGACTCCCTTGGCAAGGAACAGTGCTTGTTGTGACCAGTCCAGCTCTGTGCATTCCAGCCATCCTGATGACCACTGCCTTGCTTCTGCCCAGCATCAACATGAACTGAGTCTCTCTTCTGACCCCAGATGCTGACTTCCACAAAATTCTGTCAAATTTGGCATGTGGAGTGACTGCTTAAGCCTCATTTCCTTAGGAAGCCAGCTAAAACGTTTCACTTCCTTTCTCCAAACTGGATTAAATAACTGCGAGCTGGATGGTGCAGCAGCAGGACAAACATGACCTGGTCAGGAACGGCGCCAGGGCTCACAGGTGCTTCTCTCCAAGCCTAAGGAAAACAGCTCAGGGTGTTGACTCATCTTTCAGCCCTCGGATTCTCCTAATTGCCCAGTTAATTATTCACCCCAGCTTGCTCTTCTCTCCCTCACTCCTCTCACACCTACTTTGCTCTGAATTTGCATTCAACACCTTTCTCCTGAAGCACCAACAATAACAAAATCAAAAAGTTTGCTACCATTTCCACAGCATCAAGGACAGACCCTTCTGAGGGTTGGCTACAGCACCTGGAAGACACAACAGAGAAATATTTTGAAGTCCAGACTGATGAATGAGCATGTTGTAGTAATCGGGGTACCACTGCTATTAATGAAATATCCTGCAAGGGAAGGATGGACCTGTTCTAATGCTGGAGAAGAGCTAAAATTGTTCAAGTATTTGTGACAAAATACAAAAGGAGGATGGATCAGCAGTAAATCACAAGCTGACACAGCACTGTGCTCATTCGTCCTTAATTTAACAGCGAAAACCACTTTTTTTGCTGTACAACATATTCCTTTAAAATACACAAAGCATGTAGTACCACAGCTTTTCTCCCACTGAATTCAGCAAAATAAATGGCATTTGAAATTATCTTTTTAGTAGCACTCAAAGCCCAACATAATATGCAGTTAGAATACTGAAACCAAGGCTCTGAGCTCTTTGATCCAGTCTAAAAGACAAAAGAAATACTCAATTAAACGCTGGCTATAAGATCCTGGTTTTTAAACAGCAGAGCTTGGACATGCAAGGTTGGAAAAACAGCAGCTCTGCTTCCCCAGATCCTGTCAGCAAAATATTTCAGAGAGGTTACAAACCTTAATTGGCCACAGCACCACATGTCAGGAAAGGTAAGCAGTGCCACTTGTGTTCCAAGGAGGAGGAAAGGAGGACAATGGGAAGGAGCAAGAGGTCAAGCCTGGGCAGCAGGACAGCCTGGATTAACAGCCAGGCAGTGCTGGATCTCAACCCAAGCTTAAAAATCACAGCTTCAACAACAAACAAAAAAATTGGCGGTCAAATGTGATTGAATTTGAGCGACTGTTCTATAACCAGTCATGACAGGGTTAATTCTCCTAAACTCTCACTAGCAGATGCTAATCTACCCTGGAGTTCATCCATGATTCCAGGATAATTATGAATGTAAATTTCCAAAAGCAGTTTCTAAGTGAATGATTGTGTATAGCTTTCTTATTTTATCCCTTTGCTCTGCCTCCCAAAATAACGAGGGACACACACTCACAAACAAAACCTTTAGCAAACACCTCCCATTAAAAACTCAAACAGAAATAATGTCACGCCTAGGAGGGGTGGTGACCATACAGACAGATTTTAAAAAAAATTGAGCTTAACAAATTTTGAACAAACTTTTGTCCCGCCAGAGGGAAAAAAAAAAAAACAAAAAAAACCCAAACAAATCAAAACACAAAAAAGGACATCCCAGGAATTCAATCAACACATAAGTAACACATTCCCTATAATGCTTCTACCAATGTTTGGAGAAATAATACTGTGAGTACACAGTCAAAACCCCAGTGCCATAAAGTCCTGCATAAATGTAAATGAAAGTAGAAATTGATAGAGAAATTAGCAAGAATGAGAAATTCCAGAAGAGAAAAAACCCAAGATTTAAATTATGGAATTAAATGAGAAGGGGAGACATAGGGTTATAAGCAGTTATCTCCTGCTGGTGGACTGGTATCAGCGAAACACCTTTATAAGTGGAAAAATTCAGCATTTTTTCCCCTAAAATGCAAATGCTTTGCTGCCTGTTCTGGAGGGATCACCCTCACACTGTGTTCAAGTTGCTTTTCCCCACCCACCAGTAGACAGTAGGGGTTTTATATCAAGCACAACACATGAAAGCAAATGAATGAGCTCCAAAAACCTGAAACTTCCTGGAAGGAGCCCATCACAGCATGAGGAGCTTTTCCACACTGATTGCACTCGTTCTGAGAACAAGAGGGTTGGGACTGGAGCGTGGCTATTTAATTTCCCAAAGAGAAGTCACAAAATTGTTTCTCTGAGGTTTTTTGAGCTTTCTTGGCCACATTCCCTCACTGGCCATGACAAAAACAGGCCCTCCCTAAGACGAAACACTCAGAGCACCTGTGCATTAAGTTCAGGCCATTCTCCTTCAACTGAAGCATCCTTTGGGGTATTTTCTCTGATCCCTGGACATCTCTTGGGAAACTTACTGAACTTGTGATAATCTTTGAGACTTCAGTTTCATTTTCAAGTTAATTTAAAGCAGGGGAATGAATTTCAAAATAGTTTGGGAGGGGAGAAGAGAGAGAGAGGATGGGACTGAGAAAACAACTAACCAAACTTTGTTTCCTTGGGACACAAGCCTAAAAAGTATCTCTCGGGAAGCTGGATTCAGAACACAAGGTTAGAGTTTGGGGTCTGTAGCAGGCAGGGTTATCTTAAGAAACAAACTAAACCTAACAACTAAAAACCTAGTTATTCTTCAAAATAATTTGAGAATCACAAGGAAAAGCTAAAAAAAAAAAAGGGGGTGGGGAGAACCCCCGAAACACCCAAACAAACCGCACCATTGCACAGTTATTCAGTCTTCCTAAAGAGAGTCAAGACTCTCCAAAGGTCTCACCCATGCTTTCTCAAAGCATTTTGCTCTTTCTGAGTGCTTTTTATTTGTCAGAATCGGAGGTAAGGAAGGAAATGTCCACAGACATGGATTTGAGAGACTGGAAAACCAGCAGAGAATGAAGAACTGAATCCCTGGAGCTGACTAAAGCAGCATCTACACCCAAGCATGCTTATAATATTGGTATTTCTGTGGTCAAACAAGCAACTGGTTGCCTGGCATCAAACAGAACAATTTAATGAATGGAGAAGTGTGAATTTGCAGAGGTTTTTTTCCAGAAGTTAAATAATTTCATTTCAATGGCAGTGAGGGCAGTAAAGCATAAATCCAAGAATACATCTTTAATTAAGTGATAAAGCTAATTGGATCTGAGTTTATTTCCTGATCAGAGCCTGCACTGCTGAGATAAATGCCGAAGAAAAGCTGAGGGAAAGATTTCTCTTCTTTAAGCTCCTATTGAGGGACAAGCTATGATTTGATTTGATCACAACACTATTTTTAATGTTTAAGCTGCCTTGGAACAACAGAGAGGACATTACTTTCATCAGTTAAGGAGATGTAAAAAGCAAGTGAGCTGATACATAACGATCACTTGATTCCCGAGTTCTGAGGTTTTTGGTATTACAAGATCTGAATGAATGAGGGTCCACTGAAATACAAAGAGGTGTTGTGATTGCTGTATCTTAAATAAATCAAACTGCCTCTTCTCTGGTTAAAAAACAGCAAAAAAAAAAAAAAAAAAAAAAAAAAAAAAAAAATTCAAACCACCCCAAACAAACAAGCAAAAGCCCCACAACGCAAAAAACCCCAAACTTTCTAGTGTTAACCAGAGTCAAACAACCAGCTTAAGTACATTTCTCAAATAGGCACTGACTCTTGTGGAAAATCTAATCTGATTTTACTTAGGAAGAAAGAAGCAAAAAGCCAGTGAGGAAGCTGATCCACTTAGTATTTTGCTTAAGGACACATCTCCCTTCAAGTGCAAAAACTGTCATTGACTTTGATATTAAAGCTTCTCACTGAATTGCATAGAAGTGCTAAATTCACTGCAGAATCAACCCCTAAATCTGCAGGTGTAGCAGTAGGAAAGCAGCATGGATGTGAAACCACAGAGCTGCAGCAGAAACGTCTGCCCAAGCCTAAAGGGTTGGCTCCGAGAAGTGGAGTTTTCCCAGAGGTCTCAGTAAGGGGTTAACTCAGATGCCAAGCAAATATAATTTAGATGTCAACATTGTTAATTATTTAATTGCTCATAAAAGCACAATTGGTGCAGACTCACCTATGGATGACATCTCATTCCCAAGGCAAAGCTGGGGGGAAGGGAGGTTTGCATTGGGAAATGTCTCAGTTTGTATTGCCCCTACATCCCCCCACCACCACGACTGCCGGAGGCAGCTGTCCCAAACTCCCAGTGGGGAAGACTCTTCCCACAAAACCCATGGATTCCCACAAATCCCATGGATTCACTCACGCCCACAGAAGGGCCCAGGAGTGTGACGAGCTCTGCTTTTTGTCCTGGAGGAAACCAAAGCCATCAACAACACCATTCTTGTGTTACGTGTGATAACATCTGGTCAGCAACAATTAGACGTTTCTTGGAGAAATTACCCTTCCTCACAGATTTACATTCTGAATTTATCCTTCTGTGTTCATCCTGAGTGGGATATATTATTCTGTCAGACCTCTTGTTTGGTCTGATTTTTAACCACAGTACCTCTGAGCTGATTAAGAAAAAATATTCCTTACTGGTAGAAACTGGTTGTTACGAATAATTTTTTCCTTAACTGAAACCAAAATTTTCACAGAATAACTTCTTGGAAAAAATATTTCCTTTAAAATGGTGTCTGGTGATGTACACATAAAATAAATATTTCATCTTTAGAAAAAAGGGAAAGACAAAGTGAAAAACTGACATTTTTCTCTTCTGTGATATCCATGACTCTTTCTCCCTTCCAGGAGAAAAATCCAGGCTGGGGGAAAGTGCCTGCTATAGCTATTGCCACACATGCATAACTCTGAAATTCATTTTATTATGGTTATCAGACCTGCTTTTGTGCCACATTGTAGAACATCCTATAGATTTCTTATCCACACTTAACAAGACTTTATTAATAGGTTTGTCAAAGAAGCCCAAACTAAACCACAAAACAAAAAAACCTGTGGTTGTTAGGCTGATTTAAAATCATGTATGATTTTTTTTTCAAAATTCCAGCTGTAGTTTTTAATTTACCACTTTGGAATGAAATAATTAGCAATTTCAAAACGTAGTTTTGAAATTTCAAGTGAAATGGCATAAAACCAGAAAAATATTGTGTAATAATGTTCAGTATGCTAAACAGATGAACTCTCCCTACATATTTCTGTTTCTCTCTCCACAGATTTCTGTATCACCAAGACCCTACAAGAATCAGACTGTCTCCGCTTTACACTGTGTCTTAAAAAATTGTATTAGACTTAAATAAAACATACTAAGTCCCACCAAAAATCTCAGCAATTTCCTGTTTAAATCAGTTCACAGATTTACGATTTATTCATATTTTTCCTCTAGAGATTTGGCTTATTTCCAAATTACCAGGTAGCCTGATAAAATTTGGGCATTACAGGTCAAAACCACATGGCCAAAAGTATTTTGGTGGAAAGATTTCTTCGAGGAGAAGTGAATTTCTAATGCAGATAAGCTTTTGTGAATACTTCTTATTATCTCATTAGCATGTTTTCTGACCTCTGGACTTGGAAATCTCTTGCACAGCCTGGATTCCTAATCTCATTTAAACCCATATTTAAATGCAGAATAACTGATTAGCCAATGTCCTTTGTGCTGCACAACCACACGTTTCACCCTTCTATAATGAAAATTGTCATCCATCGCTTTTTATTTCTCCAACCTTGCACTGAAAAAAGCCACAGTGGGGCAATACTCTGTCTTTTCCCTGCAAATGCAAGGATTTGGTTTTCTCCACAAGTGAAACAGAATTAAAAGCACACTTTCCTCCAAAGATGTTTGCTGGGCTATAGAGTTCATATTTGTCTTACAGGTGAACCATATTCAGAGTTTAAGTGTTGTCTGTAAACCTCATTTCTTTAAATCACGATGCTTGTATGGATTTCACAGCACTCACAAAATGTTTTTAAGTAACACAGATATTACAAGATCACAAATTCAGGTTCCTTTGTATTGGGTCTTCTTGCTGTTCACATGAAATGAGATTCAACCTCTACTTCTTATATTCTATTCACCATAATTCAATAAAATGAGATAATTTGAGTTAGCAGATACATTTTTCCCCCTCAAATCTCAGAAACTCTAAATATTTTATAGTTCAAATGAGATCTTGCCACACAGCTTGAATATTGTGAGGGACTCACAAAGTATTTTTAAAGTGAAGCCTGTTTAGAAAGAGTTATGAATTGTGTCCATTACTCTCTACTTCTTTTGTTTCCCATTTTGAATTGTAGGACATGCATTTCTCATTCTTTCAAAGCCACAAGTACATCATTCAAATTTTCATGGTCGATGCAATGCTGAGAGAGTGACTTTAAAACCACTTTTATATGGGAAACTATCAAAATTGGCTTCACTTACTTCCACTGCTTTACAGATCACTTGCTGCAATTACTATGACTTTGGTTTGTTTTAGTAAATCAAGGAAAACTAAGCAAAAGTCCCTCTTTTAATTCTCTAAACTTAGTTTTCGTATCGTTTTGAAATAAGCAATTACATCTAAGAAATTTCTATAATAATCCAACAATTTTTTTTTCTAAAATCAGACATTCAATAAAAATAATTTACTGTAAATTAGCATAGCCATTAATATATGAAAATATGTACGTATTTCTACTAAAACTGTATTTTTAATACTGAAAACTACACCGTGGTGTAGATGCTAATTCAGAGCAGGCTTTGAGAAATGCAAGTGTCTATGTCACACTGAGTTTCATCAGGGATATCCTTTAAAGGGTACGTGCTGATTGTCACTGCACAGGTTTGTGGTTCAATTTGTGACCTTCGTGTCGGGATTAAAGCTGTGGAGTGAGATGGCTCAATTAACCTCATCTGCAAATAATTTGCAACACAGAACACCACAAGTGTGATACCAATCCCTAAATGTCTGGGATTTTTCCTGTATCAAAGTACACATGCAGTAATTGCTATTAACTGCCATTAATGCTGCTGGTATTTAAAATGGGATTAAAGATTTCACACTGGGGAGAGAAAAAGACCAAAGACACTTTTTTGCTTTTAATTCAGTTACATTCAATTGATGAAGAAAATTAAGATTATCTAAACTGAAACAAGGTCCAGAGAGTCATCAGAAGGGGGACTCTCTATTTTATCCAACCTGGGGCTTAATTAAGTTGTGTAGAAGAATATTCCTGTTTCCTGACACATCCAGCTGATCCCTTATTCTCTTATTCTACACTAAACCTGCTCCTGCTCTCTGGGGGAAGAAGAGGGGAGCTACCATGGTTATGAAATAGAATAAGTACAGGATGTTTTTAATTATTATATAACCATTTGAATTTCACTGGAAATACAATTTAAGCAGCAGAGTAACAAATGTACAATGAAGAGTTAATTAAGTGATCTCATGTACCACTCTGTGTCATTGTCATTTTTCCCAGCTTTCCTAGGAAAACACATGTAACTTCCAGTTTTGTCAAGTATAAACACGAAATTTTAATCAGCTGATGCCTCATAAGTCACTTGGTAATTGTGGTTTCACTAGAATGTTGATTCTAGTTTTAATTTTTTTTCTTTGCCTGCTCCTGCCAGTGGTTCTCAGCACTGTTCTGACTTTCACGTGCCTGCCTTTAGGATTTCCTGGAGTGAAAAGGAGTATTGTGCCTTTAAGGCAAACTCCTTGTGCGTGTTAACAAGCAAACATCCCACAGACACCTGATTTGTAAAACTGCACACTCAGCCTGGTAACTTTTCCTCCTCCCAAACATGTGACAAGAGAGAAACTCTGGTGGAGAGAAAGAAAAAAAAAAAAAAAACCAAAAAAACAAGGGGAAGAGAGCCCCAGCCTTCTCCTCCGGTTCTGTGGGCTGCTGCTCTCCTCCGGTTGCGTGATGAAAACAACAAGGAAAAGCACGACAGATAATCTCTGAATACCCAGCCTTTAAATATGCAGGAGCCTCAGGCACGCAGGAGCACGGTAGGTAAATGCATTATCCAAATAGGAGGTGTGCAGGCAACAGACAGCAAACCCCCCTCACCCCCAGCCTCCAACAACTCCTTTCAAGCTTCCAGCTCCTTTGCTACAAGCCAAAATTTCACAAATTAAAGGGTGAGGGACAGCTCAGCAAAGTTGATGTATAATTCGTGGTCGTAACGAAGCTGTCGCTTTTCATATTTATCTAACGAGTGGTTGACTTGCAAAGACCATCAGGTACACGCTCATCTAGTCTCTTTGCACCTGCCACCTTTGTGACAGCATTTTAGAGGCAGAAAAGAGAAAATAATCGTTATTTAGCTCTTCTACATTAAACAAATGTTTTTTTCAAACCGCCAGACAAAACTCGTTTAATGCATATATTGCACCTACTAAATTATTGTTACATCCAGCTAACGAAACTTGTGAAAAATAAAATCTCCACTTAAATATAAAACCCAAGGGTGTTGTCAGATGCAGAAAGAGATGCACTCTTCGAAATGCATGGAATGGAAAGCAGATTTTACCAAACTCACACGATCATTCCAAGTTCAGCACACTGGGCTGAAAAACAGTTTCAAATGCAGGAAAACCAGCGCTCTCCTGCATCATTCCAAAAGCAATCTCCCTGCACAACCTCTTGGAGCACCTGATAAGAAATACAACATATTCAGCCTGGCTCCCACCAGCAGAAGCAGAAATATGCTCGTACATGCAGGTGATTTGCTAAGCAATGAGTATCAAAAGATGACTTCCTCCTATTGGATTTCTCAAGGGAGCAGGTTAAAAACATGACTGAGTGCTCTTCAAGCTCCAAAACAGCGTCCCAGATTCCCTTCTCTTGTCCCCATCCCCTGCTGGAATCCCAGGTCAAATCCCTCCCATCACCCCCGACCCCGCCACGTCCATGCCAGATACTTAATTTTTTAAGAAATGAAGAAGTTTTTAGTATTATATTGTGATGGAGAAAACTGAAAATGTAAATACAAGAGCTATTAGACAATAGGGGGGAAGAAAATATCATCAGTAAACAGCATCAAGGTTGTACAAAGTGAAAAAGAAATGCCAGCACAAAACATAAACAAGGTTAGGCTTAAATACAATGATAGCAAAATTCAGTTCATGATTTTCACAATGGTTTGGCTATCATTAACTAAAAATGTCTTGTAAAGAGGTTTCCCATTACCCAATGAAATAATCCTAGCTATGTTTCACAGTTACTACAAAGCAAATTCCCCTCAGTTCCTTACCTAGCAGTAAAGCTAAATGAGGTACAAAGAACTCAGCTTGTAATTGTCAGTGAAGCGAATAAACCAGAGTTAAAAATACAGTCTCAGTCACAATATTTCATTTTATGATGTTATAAAAGCCAGGAGTACTAATCACCCCAGCATTTAGATGAAATCACATTTAAGTGAATAGTTAAATATAACAAAATTCATTCCTCCTCTACCTGCCGCCCCAGCCAGAAAAAGAATGAACCTGCTTCAATGTCTTAACTGCAGAAAATAAATACCTATTTAAATATTTCACCTATTAAAAATATGAAACCCACAAACAAAATAAAACCTAATGATAATTACAGAGTTCATGGATTATGAACAACTAAAGCAACACAAGATATTTCACTCCACAGCATCGCAGAACAACGTTTGTTCTCCTTCAGCATTGTCACACAAAGCTGCAGAAGAACTGCACCAGGGGACAAACTCCAGCCCCTACTAAAACAAATTCTCCTGATGTGTTGCTCCTAATCAGGAGTAGCACATAAAGAGAATACACAGGCTAGTGCTTAAAGTAGCTTTGACCTTGGCAACCTCTCTCAGAGGGGTAAAAATTAGGGTTAGATCCAGAATTTCACAAGAAAAATTGCAGCTGTGTTCACATTGTCCTAAATCCTGCTGAGCCTTGCATCACAGCCTGGCTTTGCTTCATGTAAGTTTTATGAGACTGCTTCTGTTTGGGGGTTTTCTAACACAAGATTTTGTTTTGGTATTAATCATCCCTTCATTTGCATACAAAGACTTTAAAAATGGGTAACAATTGACTCCATTCCACCTTCCCAGAGCCAGGATAAATCCAGTGGGTTACCAAAACAGATATTATTTGAAACACAAGTTGCATGATTTTATTGTGGGCTGATAGATAAGTTCTGGTGTAATAAAGTGAAATAAATGTTGAGTCACTTTAATTAACGTTAAAAACAGAGAAGAAAAAGCTCTCTATAATTCCCAGCAAGTTTATTCCACTTGTCAGCTTTCATTCACAACAAAACTAAATCACACTTGTCAGTATTTGCTATTAAGTATCTCATAAAAACTTAATAAACAACTGCTATTTCTAATTTTTCAACTATATATAGAAAAAAGATTAGTTTGAATTCTTGAATTTCTTCTTGGGCAAGTGCTTCATTCTTTTTAGAACAGGAGCAAACTATTGTTGTTCCTGACCCTTCTATGCCTTATAATAGCATTAATCATGCTAAATTCTTTCGGTGCTCATGTGGATATAATGTAATTATAACAAATTCCTGAAGATAATTTCTTATTCCCCCTTGGTTTTTGGGACAAATCTAAAATACGCTGAATTTCTGTAAGGGAAAGCATGCCAGAAAATGATAAAATAGAGGTTATATATTAAATAATAAACAGCAACGAGGAAGAGTAAAAATTATTAAAACAAATGTGCTGTATGATAAAGTCCAATTCATTTCTAATGTATTTTCCCATTTTCATGTCACTACCCAAACCAAACAATAGTTGGAGAGTCAGATTCTGTATCAGTAGTTTGTAATTTTAAGAGTCCTCCTTTCCTTCCTTTTGTATAACATAAAACCCCCCACATGAGATATGATCTCATTTAGGATATAATCCTTCTAAAACACAGGGAAAACAACCAGGCACTGAACTTTCACACTCTCAAATAAAAAATTCTAGCAAATGCACAAATTTAAGATACAAATAAAAGAAAAAAATATGCAGAAAAGAAGAAATGTTAACTGTTATTATGGAAGTTTAACAGTGTATTTAGAAAGGAATCCTGTAGTAGGACTTCAATATGAAAAGTGTACCCAGTGAGATTTAAGATAAAAAGAAACCATTTCTGCAGCATTTCTCATTAACAATGAATACTAGACACTAGACTTTTTATAATATATATCTTAAAATATATGTCCTAAACCAGTGTATTCTTTGAAATAAGTATCATCTATGAAAAAATTATAATGTAATTGTGGTAGTTAATCCATAAAGGAGAAAAACTTTAAGATTTCTTGCAGCTAAAAGAAATTAATTACAACAACTTGCACTATCAATTGTCCAGAAATAATAGAACTTAAGATAAAAATTTAAAAAATGCTGCTCCTATATGTAGCCTTTAGTATGATTCCCTTCCTCTTAGAAATCAAATTAGGTTCTACTGGAGATCACCAGGAACAGATGGAAGTTTAGGGACCAGAGCAAGAGTGATTTCAGAGCAGTGAAACACACAAATAAAATAATTCTCTGAGAACATTTTACACAGTGGAGGTCCAACATTGTCCAGTTAGCAATCTAACACAAATCACTGATGTTTTTATGTGTTGAACAATATCCATGAAAATGAAACACCATTAAGTTCCTAAGCAGCATCTTTTCATTATGTTTTAAAACCCTGCCCCAATCCCTTCATTATTCACCCTTTCATGCTCTCCCACATTATATCTCATATCACACACAGAGGAATCCAGTATTTTAAAACTTAACTGGCTGATGCAATGCAAGTGTTTAACTTCCATGAAAAGAAAAATCCTCTGCTGGAGAAACGGCTGATTGTTGCTTAGATTTAGGATTAAAGAAAAAAACAGTGTTTAGGGCTATAAACTTCCCAGTAGCCAGAAAAATGTTTTCCTCTGTTTACATGACACGAAGCAGAGAGGGTGCCCCTTCCTGCTCACACTCTGTGGATGCTGCTGCAGCAGGGTAAATAATTACAAACACTTCCCTTTGTACAGCCTGACTTTGTTGATAACAGCAACTCCAGCGAGCCCCTTGCTCACAAATCCAATAGTACGTGGCACTCGAGTATTTATTTTTCTAAGATGCAATTGGAAAGACTGTGGATGCGGGAGCAGCCTCTGATATGTCAATGCCACTTCATTTTCACCTTTGGGCACCACTAAAATAGATGCTGCTCTCCAAGGTTTCCATAATATCGCGTGCAGTGCAGGGCAGGCTGAGGCCAAGTGACAGAACCCGCCCCACGTGTTTGCACAGACTGAAAACAAACGGAATCCAGGCATCCCCAAGGAAAAACCAGAGCAAAAGGGATACACGCACACGGAAACAGGGATGTGCTTAAGGCAAACACCCCCCCCCCACACCCAAAAAAATAAACCAAAATAAAAATCAGATTGTACCGAGCAGTGGATCTGTAAACTGCTTTCCACAAGTCAGAGGTTTGCCCTTCGTAAAGCCAACATCTCTGTAAAGAAAACGCCAGTGACAGAAAGAGACAATAAATCCTTGCTTCCTTCCCAGCTCTTCATAGATCAGGCATGGGAATTCCCTCCACTGACCTCTTTATTTGGGAGAAGCTGAAGAATAAAATCAAGAAATGAAGTCTGGAGCTTCCCTTCTCCCTGACCTCTCACTCCTCAGCCCAGTTCCCCCTTCCTACACATTTCCAGTTATTCGAAAGGGAAAGATGCACAGACCTCAGCAATGCATTCACATCTCCTCATTCTACAATTACGGGCCTTTATTCCTGCCTGGGTCCACACTTCCCTGCTATTTAGTTCAGCTCCCGGCTGTTGCTGTGGCTGCGGAGGGAGAAGAAGATAATTCTGAGTTCCCAGACCTCCTTAAACTGCTCAGAGCAGCATGGCTAATCTGACCACACAATATTCAGAACAAGTGCTCCTACAGGGAACCTTCCCCTTTGTTTAAAAAAAGCAAAACAAACCAGAAAACCCTTCCCCCTCCCAGCCACCTTGCCTGTGCATTAAAAGCTCTTTTTTTTTTTTTCCATACTGTGGCTTTTCCCTCCCCTCCACCCCCATCTCCATATGCCTCCCCAACAGCCTCTTTTGGGGGGCCTGAACCAGCTGCTATCTTTGCACATACAAATAACACCCCAAGAGTGTCATCTTCACATGACTAATGGGACTGTTCACATGAGGAAGGTGCCTGAGGTGCCCTTCACAAAGAGATTAAAAAGCAAAATTTAAAAAAAAAAAAAGTAATCTTTGGCTTTTAGTTGCTTGTGGTTGAATCCATGGCCATGGCTGCACTTTGTGTGGTGTTACCTGCTTCTCCCAGCAAGCCTTCTCCTCTGCAGCAGATTTTGCTGCCATTCCATCAGGCTTCACTGCTAAGTGGCTTCCAAAACACCAAAAACCAGCACCGTGAGAGAAGCTCAGCTGCCACTGAGGGCAGTCCAGACCACGAGCTGCATTTGCCTTTCCCTTTACACTGAAAGCCGTGTTCTGTACCAGATTCTGGCTGCCTCAGAAAGGGAGGATTTTAATATCACACAAAAAGTGAGCAGTTCACATAACTGTCACCATTTTTTCCTCTCACTGTCTGAGCGACATTAAAAAATAATAAATAAATAAAAGAAGGAGGAGAGCATTGGTTCTTTACAAGGAAGGAAAAAAGAAGCACCATTTCATTTCTGTCTGGGGGTTTTGCTTAATACCCATTTGTTCACACAATCCTGCTTGCAAAAAAATATTTGTTTGATATAAAGGACATTGAATAATTTATGCAATATTTAATAATGCAGTAAACCAGGGAGAGTTCAGCAAGGCAGGCATGGCACTCTACATTATTTGCCTTGCCCGCCTTGCTTTTCCAAATAAACCCCCACCCTTAAACACCATTAGCACATATAATATAACAAAAAAAGAAACAGAAATACTGCCTAATTTGCAAATTAAACAAAGCATCTGCTATTAGTTCAGAGACTACAGCATCAATTTTCCATGTCATGTATTTTTGATTAAAAAGAGGGCTTCAAGAACAAAATCAAAATGAATGGAACAGGATTTATATCAGCCTCCAGTTCATTCCAAGTGGGTCCAGAAGCCACAGGAACGAAGTCACAGCAGAGCATTAGCGTGGTAATAAATGACTGATGGTTCTCCAGCCTCCTGCACAGGGTATCCTGAAAGCAAATACATTTTAGAATACCAATGATTGCATCAAGCCAAGCCCAAAGCTTTCACAGCGTATTAAGGGGCTCCTGACTTTTCATGCTTTAAACAACCATAATATACACGAGCAATAGATCAACTTCCAGGGAAATTTACCTCGTTTTGTGGCTTTTTAAAAAGGATTTAATATACCTTTTACTCCTTCCTCAAATTCAAGTTGTTTTCCTGTTTTGGCATCTCCAACCCAGCTTTTAAGAGATGTTGTTTTTCTGAGTAAGAGCAGCAGGAAGAACTCTGTATCTACAGAAAAATGTTTAGAATATTATGTAACTTTATAAAGAACTCCATTTCTTTCTCCTATTTTAACATTTCTTAAATATTTTGGTGAGCCATGAACCAAGGCCTGAGTTTTAAATAGTAGAGAGATAAGTGGGGCTTAAAATCTTTGGACGTTAAAAGGTAAAATATTTAACTCTAGGTTTTGAGTACTTTTGTGTCCTCCAAATTATAACTCAGTGCTCATTATGTTGAATTAGTTCCATTGATTATAGGTTTTTTCTTTTGGGACTCTCCATTTTGCTGTTCAAGACTAAAACGTGTTTTACTGAAACCAATGTGATCTTGCAGTTGTCCTAAATTTATTATTAATAGTTTGGGCTTTTTTTCCTTAAAAAGACCCAACCATTCACATTAAAAAAAACAGGCTAGAGTCTTTAAATTGTATTATTTTGTCCTGAATAAAAGGCAAAATATTACGTATTTCCTACCAAAAAATTATGTCACCGAAGAACATACACATTTCTATTCCATCTTTCTTTTTATAAATGCTGGCTTTAAAGATAAAAAAAAATAGATTGGAAGTTTACAACTTTGTTTTCATCACCAGCCTCAGGATCCAAAGGAGACTGGTTTTACTTAGACTGCACTCACGTGAAAAAGTAAAAGTTGAAATTGATCCTTGTGATCTCTCACCTGAGCTAAAGCAAATCCTTCTATTTGTCGACGTCCTTGTTTGCCATGAGACCTCCTCATGCAAGTTATGTTTCATTGCAAACCATAACGTGCCCTGCATGCCCAGATATCGCTTCAAACCAGATTTTCTCATGGATGAATTCGTTTCCAAATTTTATTTTCCCTGACAGATTTATTGTTTTAATCAGTTTGGAAAGAGTTCATTGCTTCAATGACTTAAGTGTCCTCTCATGCCACAGGATGACTCAGGGATGGTGGCCACAGGGAACTTAAAAATCTCCCTTCTGTTGAAACAGGGGCTTTTGTCAGGCTCTACTCGAGCTCTTCAAGAATTCTTGCGGACTCACTGAGCAACGTAACAAGCTCACAACACTCATAACGAGAGGCCAATAATAACAATTAGTAATAAGCTCCAGACTCCACCAAGGAGAGATCACCAAAGATTAACCATTGTGGTAATTAATCTATGAGCATTGTAGAAAGCACCAAAACAAAGGCAATGCCTTTTCATTATTGTATTTAAATATTTTATACAGTTCATGTTCATCAGTGTGGTCATAAGGCACTAAATTGCAAGGGAGATGAAAGAGCACATCAAGTTCAATTCCTGCAAAATAAACAAGAGTGTGCAGCTGCTTAATGATTGTGTTTGTATCTAGAAAGGCTTCATGCATTACAATGCACTCTGCTATTTACAGAGGAGATAAATCCCACTGGTTCTCAACCGAAAAAAGCCCAACCATTAGGCGAAATTTCAAGTTTGTCTACCTAGCTCCACATTTGCCATTCAGCAATCCATCCATTTGAGAGCACGCAGGATGTGCAGAGATAAAATAAAGGGCAGGAGGGCACAGAAAGATTTTTTTTCCAGGTCTGAAAACAAGATTGTTTTGCGGGGAGACAAGCACGTACGTTGCCTTCTCCCCTCCCAGAATCCAAGCCTGAGAAGCAAGTTAAAACCTGCAGATGGCCTCTTCCCTTTCCAGCAAGGGGCAGGGGAGGAGGGAGATGCAGAGTGGGCAGCTGCTGAGGCAGAGCTAATCCGAGAGGACAGTTCCTGCTTATTACAGAGCCACTGCTGATAATAAAACCCGACCCAAACTGCCGACTGCAACCCAACAGAGACTCCCCGCTTCTTTAATTTTTAAACTTATGGAAGCGCTTGACACTGAGGTGGATCAAATATCCCTAGTTAGCGTGCAAGTACTTACTTAAGCAGCCCAGCAGGCCCCAATCTCTGCAAAAATTTCAGGTGAGCACCGTGAAACAGCCCCTAATTACGATGTTCCATTACCCCTTCCGCCAGCGTCGCAATTGGCCCTAAGTGGTCACGGCCGATTTATTTCAATTAGGTTTTCACGGGCTCGGAGTTATGACAAATTCATGTTTTGGCTGCAGGAAATTGGTGGCAATCACGAAACCACCAAAACATCAAAACATCGGGGAGTGCCCCCGCTAGCAGGGAATTGGTGGCTCAAATCCCTGGGCTGGCAGCGGGGAGGAGAGCCTGACAGAGGGTGGGGAGAGCACCACTCCAGCTTCTCCTGGGTGTCTCCTGCCCTTTTAAAGGCTGGGAAAAATAAAAAAAGTGCCTCCTCTAGATGGCACTAGGAAAAGAATGCTGTGTTCTAGTGCTCCAGCAAAGAACAGCTCTTCGGATGCAGAATATTTATCTGGTTTTTTGCCTTTTTGTCTCTGTCCGCACAGTGGCTGCACACAAAAAGCAGTTGTAGAAGCTGTCCACAGTTTATATGGGTTATATCTAAAATGACTACATTAGGAAGTACATCTAAAAAAGCAGGAATTGGCAACACAACAAAAGAATTCCACTTATGCCAGTAAAAGAAAAAATATCACATTTCAGTCTACCCGCAGATTCGAGTGCAATGTCATATTCAGATGGAAGCAAATTTCTTCCTGAAATCAAAGGTACTGAATTTGACTCCTTGTCTTTTTAAATAACACCTTTGCTATTAAAAAAAGCATCAGATTCACACTCTTCAATGCAAGCATTAAATTTAACAGCCTGAAATGTTTTCATGGAGTCATTAATTTCAACAGCCTGTCAGTAAATTCAAGTGATTGAAACTCACCTATCTTTTACAGATCAAAATACCTCGCTCCCTTCCCAAAGTTGATTTAAATCCATAAATCTTCTGGTTTGTAATTCTTTCCTTTCTTAGTTTTCCCTTTCTATGCCACAGAGGGGAAAAAAAAAAAAAACTGACAGCACTAAAGAAAAATGTTGTGATATTAAATGCTAGTAATCTACAAAATCCATTATGATGCAGTCTCCTGGCATGATTATATTGATTTTCTGTAGGATATGCAAGCGCGTGGCCTATAAATATTGTTATAAATTAAGCTCCAGGAGGATAATTTTCACAGTAATACAAGGAAATTAAAGCCGTGTGGAAACTTTGCTACATCCAGGAAAAGTACAGGTAAAAGCATGGTTTGGTTTTTAAATACTGGGGGCCTGTTTCAAAAGTACCCACATGCCTCAAATTACTTTGACAGCTCACTGTTAAAATTTACCTTCCAGAAGAACATTTGTTTTCTCAAAACACTGAATTTGTGTCTGGTAGAAGAGCTGGTTGATTACCTTCTGAAAAAAAAAACTATTTTCCATTTACGAAACATGAGCTCTTCATACAAATGAAACATTTGTCAGGAACGTGACTATTCTGAAGACTTTTTTCACTAAAAGAATAAAAGTATCTTTATTTCTTTATATTTTTTAATACTTCACTGAGAGACATATATATGTATATAGGAACACTATGAAAACTAAAGGTTTATTTCCAAATAAGAAAGCCTTAAAATCAGTGTTTCGCTACAAAAAAACATGTTTCAGAAATTAGTCATTTTGGTTCTTACAGAAAAGCAGTTCTTATCCCTTTCTATGTCTATTTGTAGTAACATTGGAATAAAAAGACCAAATTTATGGAGAAAAAAAATTATACCCACAGTGACAAAATATTTTTTTAAGTAAAAAATAATCCCTAAAATAACTTGACCACATATCTTTGATTTTCAGTAAACATATCCTTAATTATACCAGGTTTGTTCAATATTTTTTTAATCATTCCTCAACTTCAACTGAAATATATCAGTAATAAACTTGATCTGAAGTTGCTAAAGCTGCCAGCATCCCATGATTAAGACTGTGGCAGAAGTGGTAACTCTAAAACCATATTTAATTTTATTCCAGCAAGATTTTCCAATGGCAAGACAGTCTGATGCAATTTTAGTGAAAATAATTAGGTATTTGTTCATTTCCACTCAAATTCTTCATCCATTGGCTCCATGAGAAAGAAATACGGATTTTCACAATGGTCATAAGCAACACTTCAGTTTGGGAGTTGTTTAAATATTACTTAGAAATACATTTCCTTCTGGGAAAGAATATTTCCCAAGAGTTTTAGGACTCTGAAAGGACAATGCCTGAGGCTAAAACATTAAATAATTTCATTTTCTAAGGATCTAAAGGAGTTGTATGGTTCCACAGCAGCACAAGAGGGAGGTTCCTCATAGCAAAAGTTATTCATATTCACACCTCAGAGTTCCTCTTTGTTTGTAAAACAGTACAATTGCTTTGTAATTTTTTTTGTCCTGCCTTTAACTGCAAATTAAACATATGGCCAAAAGGTACTTCTAATAAATATTTCCCTGTAAATTAATCCTCCATGGAGATACAGGCGCTCAGGAAGAAACGCATCATGCTGCCCAAATTAGAAGAGCATCACAAAAATACACTGTTTAGACGTCAAAGAAATTTTTTTTTAAATAGTACTTTGTCAGTGAAAATGCATCTGCAAGGATTTAATCGCTGCCATCCTAAAGAATGTAAAAATCAAACTGGGTAGAGTTTCTGAGAGCTGGAAAAGGTTTCAAGCTCCTCTGGCACGCAGACACGTGAAATAACTGCCTTCTGGGGGCACACCCCAGCATTTTCACCTGTTGAAAGTTGACAAAATAACATCTTCTGTTATGTGGGAACTGGTTTCGTGGGTGAGAAAAAAAGATTGAAAACTTTCATTACACAGCCCTCAAATCGAATGCGGACTTGTGTGTAGTACACTTTTGAGCACATGCAACATAGGAATCAGGCAATTAGCTGAAAGTAGATGCCCTTTCCATTAAAAAAAAAGCTGAGTTCCAGTATCCAGATAGCTAAAATGAGAAATTTCAGTTGGAAGAGATCTTCCAGGTGAACCTGGCTAGAAGTTATCTAATTTCTAGTCACAGGCGAGTGATATTTAGGAACGGCTTTAAACAGAGCTGTGTCACTTCTACAGCAGCCCTTTTGTCAGGAGCTGTATTTTGACAGAAGATTCCCATTACAGTCACTGCCCTGATTAATGTGAGGGTACAGATCAACCAGCTTCAGATCCATCAGCAATAACTGGAAAACCCTGAGTGTGTCTAATCTGCATGTACTGTCTATTAAGCAGAAGCTAAAAAAGCGAAAACAGCATTTAACCTTTAAGTAGAAGCACAAAACATCACCTTTAAACACCAAAACTTGAGGACGAGGGCAATTATTTTTTAAATTTTTGTTTGGTTGTTCAGGTTTTTTGTGGAGAAGCTCTTTTTGATACACCAAACCTATTGTGTGCCCACATCTCCGTGCTATTTTGTGTTCTGCTGGCCATGGAAATTGCTTCTAAAGGAATTGAACATACTTTGGTTTTCAGGGGTGCTGCATGCATGCAAATTGGTGTTCTGGCTCAGGGACATAAAACAGCCTGCAGCAAAGAAATGTCCAGCCCAGTCCCTCAGAAATCCCCTCAGAAAGGGGGTACTCACAATATTTTTACTATTCTTCCTGGTTTTTTCCTCTCTTATAGCCTGTTCTTCTTAAATTTTGAGTAGCTTCAGTATAAGATCTAAAAAATATCCACCTCTCTCAGGTTTTCATTGCTTTTTGTTGTTATTTGAGTCTTCAGCTTTCAGAATTCACTTTCAGAATTTCCAAGCAATCCTCCTTTGTTCTTTTCTCCACTGTTACTATTCTTTTATGGTCTCTTCCCCAGCTCAGGACCTACCTACAGCAGGGAACAGCATAAGCCTACAGAGAATGGAATTTTCTGCTTTTATGGGCTGTTGGTCTTCAATGAAAAATTTCTAATATGATCTGTTAAAGTTTCTGCTGAAGAACTTCAGAGTCTGCCAGAACCTGACCTACCTCCATGTCTGAAAAGCTTTTGCAGCCCACATTCCTTGTTCAGTCTTTGCAATAAAATATTCTGGTTCCCTTATGGTTTTTTTCTTTTTTTCTTTTTTTTATTCTGTTTGCACAGTCATTAATGGCCCTTCCTAGACACTTGATCCATTTTCCATATGACCCATTTGCTCATCTGTTTCTCCAACTGCAGAACCAGGGGTCAGGAATATAATATGCTTGAACAGGAAGTCTCTAACTTTTCAGTCCCAAACATTAGCAGAGTTACACCCAGGATTTTTAATTCGATGCAGCCTTACCAAACACAAAAGTGAAATAATTTAAGGCAGTCTTCGGAAAATGTAAAAAAAATTGGAAACAAATAGGGCAATGCGATGAGTTTTATTAAAATACTGGGTTTCTTCAGGCTGAGTTCTAAACTGAAACCACAGCTTTAATCAACCCTTAATTACATAACTTAATGCACGCCAGAAGTCAAATTCAGCCGTCCAATTAAGAGAAAGTATAAGTAAACAGGGATTCATTTCTAAGAAGAAAAACATCACAGGGAGGCCATCACTCAATTCAGTCGCCTCCCAGACCTCATGAAAATGAAAATATTTTGCCAGGGTTGTTTTGCTTTCTGGTAACATAACCAACCTTTGAGTTTCAACACTGTTACCTCTGACTATCATGGTAGGTCTTTTGGGAGGATAGAAAACTCATAAAAGGTCAGATAAACAACCCAGGAAGATCCTCTGCCATGAAATGGAGGGGATAAACCTGTAGGATATCAACTCAATGCAAAATACTGACGTGGTCTTGTAGAAGAGGTTTTTAATTACAGGGTTTGTTAAATCCCAAGAACACCCTGGAAAGACTTTTCCTGTCACTGAGTAGCTTAGCAAACTTCTTGGTGCATTTCATACATTGATTTCAAGGGAGCAAAAGGACCAGAAGTAGTCACATCTGTTTTGCTTTATGACATCCTTTCCAAGAAGAAAAGATAGATGTGAATTTTTAGAGAAGTGCAAGATATCCAAGGTATTCTAAACACAAACGCAACAATCATTAAAACTCAGAATAAGTTCTCAGAAAGTCTTTCCAGAAGTTCTCAGTTCACCTTCATTAGAGACTGATATCAGTGTAAATAGTTATTCCCAGGAGCACTCCAATACTTACAGTATCACTGAAAACTGTCCTTCCTCTACAAGTGCTTAGTAAAGAATTAAAAAAGTGTAAGTTCTGTTTTCCAGAGAGTGGGAGAAGGGGAGGGAGAGAAAGATCAGCACCCTGATGAGTGACTGAGGGAGCTGGGCTGCTCCCTGGAAGGAGGTTGGTGTCTTCTCCCAGGTAACAAACAACAGAATGAGAGGAAATGTCCTCATGTTGTGACAGGGGAGGTTTAGATTGCATATTAAGGAAAAAAAAAAAAATAAAGTTTCATGAAAAGGGTGGTCAAGCCCTGGAACAGGCTGCCCAGGTTTTGTGATTAGGTCAAAACTTCTTTCCCTTTGGGGAATCTCTACGAAGATATAAGCAAAGAGAACAAAACCATGTCTGGAAATGATATCTTTTCCATCTCAGACAGTTTTCTGAAAGGTCTAGAATACCGTTTCATCCCACATAAATTGGTGAGAATTAGAGGGAAAAGTGCTGTGTAATTACCTGAAGGTTTCTCTGACTATCTCACTTTGGTAAGGAAAGCTGTATTTTTAATTTGCCCACCCCCGTTCTGAGGAAAACACCTGTGGTTTTTTTCTCTGCAAGCATAGATCTGAAGAAGTTGGGATTCAGTTAACACAGGGCATCTTACAGTAATTCATCCACAGCAGACTCTTGTTTAGTTATCCCAGAAAAAGTAAAACAGTGGTTAATTTGAGGTGGGAAACCACTCTACCAAAGAGCAGCAATTTATTAATTTTGTAACAATGAATTTCCACCCTAGCTTGTTACCCAGCTGGGTGTGTGGGGTGGAATCTGTCATTGTGGTATCTGGATTAGGATTATAGCCTCTTAGGGGCTGGATGAGTCAGAGTTCAGGTTGCTCAGGGCTCGATCCAGTCAGGTCCTCAAAGGCTGGATATTGCTCTGAGAAACTCCTCAGCTGTCTCGGAGTGCCAAAAGGGAAAAACTTTCTCCTTATATCCAACCCAAACAGGTTTATTCCAATTTCTGCCAGTTCTATCTCAACCTTCCAGTGTGTACTACTGTGAAGAGCCTGGTTTCAAACCACTGAAACTGTATTTTACGTATATCCTTAACTGCACAGGATTTAGACCAATTCCTGCTTTCTAAATAGGGATTCATATCACTCATAAACAATGCATACAATTAACCAAATAACATAACATGCTGAAAACCCATATTCAGTGCTTTAAAACCCCAATCATTTTACCCTTAGAACATTTTTTGGAGCCAGCTGTTTGGCTGGTGAAGGACCAGTGATATGACCACGCTCCCAGGTATGAAGGCAGAAGGCATAAAGCATAATTCTGGAATATTTACAAAGATTATAGGTACACAGGCTGGAGAGAATGAATGATTGATGCTAGAAGACAGTTTATTACCCAAGAGAAGATCAAGGTAAAGGCAGCAAAAATCCCTTTTAGCCACAATATAACTTTCTGAGTCTGTTCCAGCATGAGACTGGCAGCTCTTTCTTTGCTTCCTCCATCTCTAGCTGACACTTGCTCAAACCCCTCAAACAATATTCACCTCTAGCTGGGAGAATTATTTGGTTTATTGCTCCCATTATCACACAGTCAGGCTGTTGATTTCTGCCAGGGCACTGCACAGAACATACAAGAACACACAGAGATTTCAGATGTTCGCAAAGTCACAGGAGAGCAGGAAAGCTCTAGGCCGTATCAAGACCACCAAAAAATTGATGCTGCTGGTCAGGAGCAGCCAAAGAAATAAATTCCTCCCTCTCCCCACAGCACCAACAATTTGGAGCATATGCAGGCTGTAGTCCCTTGGGACCGTGGATGCATTTTGTTTTCAGAAACATCCCTGAAGCTGCCACAGGGAAAATAACTGGAGAGAGGCATATGCTGCAAAGATGAACCAGAAATCATCACAAAACTGGAGAAGAAGAGCCTGGGGAAGTCCATATAACTCTGTCTGGTAACAATCTGTACTCACTTTCAGTAATAAGAAAAGTTAAAGCTCTGCAAGACAGAATTTATTCTGCAAACTGTGAGCTCACTGTAATGCCTAAACCTGACCACACAGCCACCAGCAAGGCAGCTGTGGAAACTTCTGAAACATATGATCTTGTTTAGCTGCAAATTAAGAGCATCAATGCAGGAATTCCTAGGTGAAGTTTCATCACCTAAATTACATCAGGAAATCAAATTGGGCCCCACGAAAATGCAGTTTTGTTCAGCTATTACTGATCAATAGCATTAATTCTGTAGCAGTGACTGGAGCACTTGTCTTTGCTGAGAGATGTAGCACAGTCTGAGACCAATAATCCTGTGATACAGTACACGAGCCTTCCAATAAAACACGGGGCAAACCTGTCTGTGACTGAGGAAAATATATTGTCATTTAGAAAACTAAGTGCCCTAAAATAATTGTGTGGTACAAGCCCAGGCTCACCAGTGAGTATTCAGCAGTGATTCTCTCTCTGATCAAATTACAGAGCTTCTCAATAATGATTTTATGAGTTCCATTACATTAAATGCCACGGTGCCTTTATCAACAAGAAAAACGGCACCTGCAGTGCCAAGTGCAAAATTTATCAGCCACCACCCCTGAATGAGGAGTGCACTGCTGGTGCTGATGTTTTTCCAAACACAGAAATAAATTAAGGTTACTGGGTTATAAGTAGATCATGAGAAGGTTGACTTGAGGCATTATTCACCATCCTCTGCCTCGTGTCCCCGGGGGTGCAATATGGCACAGAGATGCTTTTATGGAGTGTCCTCCCGGGGTTAATCCCGTGGGGCTGAGAACAATTACTGAACATGACATCCTGCCACACATAGCAGCCTTTTTGAGCAGCCTGGGACAAATCTTTGGGCACATCTTTGATGACAGACATGGCCTGAGAAGGAACAGACACCCCAACCCCCAGCACTGCTTGCAGGCAATACATCAGATTAAACCACCACCCATAAATTCATCAAAAGCCTGGAGCTAAATAAAGGCTTGTACACTGAGTTCCAGATCAAACCTACTTTAAAATAAGATATAAATATGCCTGAATCTTTTAACCAAATTGCTGCATCCACTTAAGCATGTGTAGAACAGGAGCAATGGTAATGATCTGCTTGTAAGATAAGCAACGGCTGCAGAATACTTAAAAAACCCTTTGATGTTGCTCTACTACAACAAGATGATATCATTCCTATTGTCAGCCTGGTACACTCGAGGCTCTCTAAAAATTATATACAGCTCTGACAAATGAAGGAAGCAGACTGAAATCAGCCAAAGGACAAAAGCTGAGATGTGAAAGCACTTACAAGCAAGGAGCTGAATAAACTCGATTTTTGGCTGAAAAGAGTGTTTGAGCCTAGAAGTGAGAATTGTCAGCATTGCCCCTACTGGCAAAATTATCTTGGGATTTCATCTCAGAGCACACTGACAAATTTCCTCAAGACGGCAGGGAAGAATTTAAGTAGTTGATTTTGGAAGCATAACTTCTAGCACTGAACTTTTCAAGCAGAATTTGATGGTGTGAATAGGGCATCCAAAATTGTGACAGTTTTAACTATGATGGACAGATTCTTGGCTAGAATCCCAAAAAAGTCCTTAAGGAGGAAGGGACTACTACATTTAAGGGATTTAAACGTCACGTAAGGATAATTTAAATTTTATGCTATCCTGAAATAGTCCCAAGTAGACCAACGTAAATAAAAAAATTTATTTTTCCAGTGATGAGCTAACCTGAACACCAACAAGTTCACTCAAAATTAAATATTTTGCTTCATCTGAAACAATGGGTTTTTGATGCTTAAGCCTTCAGCTTCAGCCCATTTTGAAAAGCAAACAACAGCTTAAACAAAACCAAAAAAAATTGCAAACATTAATTTGCAAGGATAACTGTTCTTTTTTAAAAAGTACTTCTTGAATTAGGTAGCAAATAAAAGATTTTGTCTATTTTTTCCTCTCAGCAATTTAACTACATGGTAGAAAGTAAAACACACAAGGGTTCTTGGGAGTGTCTGTGACTGCATCAAACCTGGAACATGTTGTGTTCACTTATAACTTCCCACACTAACCAGCACTGGATGGTTAAAACTTCACCCTCTGTGTTCTTTCCTTCTTATTATTCCAGCAGCAGGAGTTTTAATGGATAGAGGAACATCTGCTAGCTTGAGATCCTAACATCTGTTTTTTCATTAAGTCAGACTAACAAGAGGGAGACTTTGGCAAATATTTGCCAAAACAGGATTTTTCATCTCAAACAAACACCCACCCACCAGATTTCTGGGATACTGGGGGGAGAGGCACTTGGAGAAGCTTAATCTTTCATCTTGTCTTTTTTTCCCCATTTCATTTTACTTTCTTTTTCCTCCCTCTTTTCTCTGATGCCCTGTTCCAGAAAAGCAGCAGCTAGAAAAACCTATTTTCTACATTATTTGATTCCTATTTGAACTTAGTAGAACTCAGCCCCATTCAATCACTTGGACATGGTAGTTGCACATTTAATTAAGGACTCCTAACTCCATGCCTGGGGGTGACACAGGGACAGGGGCCAGGCAGCCACAGGGTCACTTTTGTCTGCCCTGAAAAGCTGCTTTGGATTGGGCACACAACTATGCTTTTCCAGCATAACAAAAAGCACAAAACGTGAATTAATCTCACCCTTTTCTGTGGGACAGAAAAATTTCCTTTCCTCTTCTCTCCCAAGGCTTAAATCCCTCTGATGAAGTACAACCAAGGCAGCTGTGTCCTCCTTGCCAGGCTGCAGAGGTGACTGGATGCCTGGGACATGATGGGATGCCCATTTGGCCAAAAAGAGGAACAGCCAGATTTTAAATGTAACCCAGAAAATAAACGGTAACAGCATCTCTTCACATCTGTTAGGCTTTTCCAAATCCTGATACATGATACCTTGAATCTCAGGGGTATTTAATTCCAAAAGGAGTTGAAATAAAATTACTTTTATTGTCATCTGCTTTACTATTTATCAAGTTAAAGATACTTCCTACAGGTACTGCTAGGACTTGATTCGTGCCTCGAAAATGTCACAGAGGTGGTGCACGAACCTGGTTTTGAGAGAGAACATGCAATACATTATTCTTACACTGTTCCTTCTATCTTAGAGCTTAAAAATGCTTTAACTTATTACGTCTTTGACAAGCAGTATTACCTCAGTTCTGGATGTAAATTGGAGAATAAAGCACTGAAATTACCTGGGTAGAAGCGTGCAGAGTAATTCAAGAGAAGAGTTTGGAGTCATGGTTTCCAGGTGTCCCGTGACAATCCTTCTCTTACAAACCAAATTTATGCTTTGTACTTGGAAAAACAGGTAGCAGTAGCATATTTTCATGGAGAAACAGAAGCCAATAAATTTTGTACGTGCTGCTTAAATGCTCACAACACCAATTGCACTGTAGCACCATAATTATTGTTTATGAAGGCACACAGGCAGGTAGAATCAGAGAATATCCTGAGTTGGAAGGGACCTGCAAGAATCACCGAGTCCAACTCCTGACTCTGCAGGGGACAACCCAAAAATCACACCTGAGGTGCCTGAGACCATTGTCCAAACACTTCTTGAGCTCTGTCAGGTTGGTGCTGCGCCCATTCCCTGGGGAGCCTGTTCAGGGCCTGACCCCCCCCTCTGGGGGAAGAACCTTTTCCTTATACCCAGTCTAAACCTCCCCTGCCACATTCAACTATTTAAAGTGAAGAGAAAGGACACAGATGTCTTTTCATTATGGTTTGGCACATTTTGCCACGGCCTACAGTTAAAAATTGTTTCCTTGCTGCCGTGACCAAAGGAGCTGGCAGTCAATGATAAACGTTCAGAATTTCAGCCTCTCCAGAGTTTTAAGAGACAGATATTGACCTCTCCAGGGATAATTGAAACTTGTCTTCCCGTTTTAAAATGAGTCATGTCCCTTTGTAGCCTTCAAATGCATCAGAAGAAGCAACTGAGTTTCTTGGAGGCAGGACATGAACGGTCAGCAAAACACTTGAAAGCTGATGCTAAACCACTAAGTGCCAAGTGCTGTTCTTGCTTTGATTAAACAAACCCATCCCACAGTGAAAACAAGTGCAAGGGCCATCCATTTCAGCATTCCTTAGAGAGTGGAAACTGGGGAAATGAAGGATGTATCTTTTTGCCTGCCAGCTGGAGACAAAAAGTGAAGGAAGGATCTACTAATGAGGTAGAAATGAGTCCAGATTAATTGAACAGGTTCTGATTCCAGAGTAGGTATTTTCATCAAAAAACACCATTGAAAAACATCTTTTTTTTCGTTTTCTCACTCTTGAGAATTGAGAACAGCAATAAAAATACACACAGGCCCCTGAGCATCAGCTACCCACAGGCTGATGTAACTTCATAGAGATTTGGCACCTGCATTCAAAATCTAACACAGAGAGCTGCATTTGTAAAATCTGGAGATCACTAGGGCAAAAATAAATAGCAGTTTTGGAAGATAATTAACTATTAGAAGTAAGGCTTGGCAACAAAAAAACCATTCCTGCAAAATAGAGCCACCTGCATTGACCAGTTTTGTGACACCAAGATATTTGAGAAATTTTTCTGTAGGCATTTAATCAAATATCAGAGTGAACTGGCACCCTACTGAATCATATCAGTTAAATGGAGTTTAGGTGTATATCCTAAAACACGTCCTTTTTTTCACATATGCATCAACGTTGCATTGAGCTTTACCCAAAACTATTTCAAGGCTCTTTTCCTCAGCTGTTGTTCCAAGGGTAGCACAGGAGATTGTGTCATTCCCAAGTAGTTTAGTGTGCTAAAATGGTAAGGACATGAGCTAAGAGCAAACAACCAACGAAAAAAAACCAAAACAAGGCAAACAAATGGGAGAAAAACCAAAACAAAATAAGAACCCCACACAGAACTAAACCAGAACACCAACCACCCTTACATTAAAAAAACCGAAAAATCCAACCATGCACAAAAAAAGTCCTACTTCAAAACATAAGGAACAAAACAAACAAAAACCCAACTCCCAAAAGAACTACCCCCACAGGGTAAGAAAGAAAATCCCAGATATTTTCAGCCCTACAGAAGCTCAGCTCCTCAACATAACTCTGTACAAGAGAGATAACTCTAACAAATGCACTTTTCTGTGGATAAAAAAACCCACATTTTGCATTGACCTACCTACCAAACATAGATAAATCCTTAGTTTTATAATTTAACCCCCATTTTCATGTTACAACAGGCAAGTGGCAAACAGATTCTTGAAGGGAGAGATCTGGGGCTGGCTGCTGACAGCCCCTTCATTTATCAGTCAAAGGTCAAAAGAACTGTGCCAGTTTTGCCCTTTACACTCCGCAGAAGAAACCTTTTCTCACACCATACATGTGGGTATATTTATTAAACACACATGTAATACTTACATATTAACCTTTAATCCAAACTCTTTGTTTCCATGGAAACAGCAGCAAGCAACTCTGTGTCAAAGTCCTGATAATTTCTTCATGAGCATGAAATGGATGAGCATCTGCTGGAAACACAGATTTTAAAGGACAGACAGAGGCAATGCAAATACTTTTCTTAACTTCAGGTTTTGATATCCTTTTTTTCCAAGAAACATTCAGAAGTCCAAATGAATTTCCGGATTAAACTAAAACCATCCAGGAGAACTTTTTGAGGAATGAGAATCTGGAGACAAAAGGTTAGTCAAGAACAGCTTACCCAAAATTATTTTGCGCAGATCTACAATGCAGAACAGCAATGTCTGATAAGAATCCAAAACTCCAGTTTCCGAGTATGGACTGTTGCATTTGCATGCATTTTGGACACCTGTGGGATTGCTGTCAGGATCAGAACTGGGAGCTGAACAGGCCTCAACCAAAAGTGTCAAACAAAAATCATTCGAAAAATACTGAAACACGTCCCATATCAAAAGGACCTTCAACACAACTGTTTTTCTCAGTGGGGACCAATAAACACACCTCAACGCTTTGCCAAATTTCTGGTCCAAGTCAACAATTAGTAGAAGGGAAACGAAGATATTTTCCAAAAATCAAGCCTAAAAGTAGAGTGAAACATATCCATGCTGAGTATTTTATTCTCCAAACACTACTCTTGCAAACGTTGGTACCAGCAACAGTCTCAAGAGTCAGCAAGACTTTTGTGGGGAGAGCAGCAGGAATATTTGGCCTTTATAAAGCTCTCCCAAAGTCCATACATGCCTTATTAATATTTCAACATTTATACACTCTGTAACCTAATATGCAGAATTTTATTTGCTGTAGCTTCAAGCATCATCCAAAGGCAATGTGTTTGGAGGAAAGAGCCCACCTAAGATGTTCTCTGATCCTATTAGCACACAGAATATCATGTTTTAAACAGGAAAAGGGATGTTAAAAAATTATTGATGTCAAATCCAAGTAATTAATACAGATAAAAAATGCCAACAGACCTAGGAAAATATTTGAAAATAATTATCACCTTACAGATTATTTCTGCTATACACCAGCCTTTAAAATAATAAGAATGTTACATGAGAAGCAGCCTTTAACCCAAAGCTCTGCATGTGTGAACTGCAGACGTTGAGCACTTGCACTCTTTTTGTGGATATGAAAGGGTGATATGTGGGCTTTGATCTTTTAATAACTCTGCTTAAGAGGATTTAACTGTATGAATTAATCGTCAGGGCTTCTGAAAAGCATTAATTAATTCCACTCTGGAAATTATTATTATTATATAACCACATTACATAAGCCAGGGCATCCAAACTTTGCATTCATCTGGTGGCTTCTGTGGAAATCTCGAGAGCTGCTCTGCATGACAAGGAGCAGAAAGCCCTGCACAATGTGGTTGGACACTTAACAAGTGGAACGTTCAAATCGCATTACTGCAGAAGTAACAATTCAGGGGGACGCCCTGAAAAATTCGGTGGGAATAATTAAAGGAAACTGAAATATGACTCTTTTTTTTTCATTTTCTTTGAACTGAGTGAGTTAGCACGAGATCCTTTGTATTTTTCAGACAGTATTAATTTTCAGGACTGTGAGGGGGGGAAGGCCTGCAGGGCAAACTTGAAAAAGATTAGTCTAATTCAAGTCCTCTGTACAGAAGAGAGAGTTTTATCTGTCAGTTTGAAAGAGAACTTTAAAGAGGTTGTGATATGGAGCGGAATTATCACCACTATTAATTGCACAGGCATATTAAAAAGACCCTGGAAAGTGACCTCCTCTAATACAGAGGATGCACGGAGAAAAATATGTCTTAATCTTCTTTTCTGCACTGAGATAAATGTCAAGTGTATCTATCACCTCAATTAACCATAGGAAAAAAGCTGTCAAAATCTAATTCTTTTTTTGACAAGGCGTTTATTCTGAAACCAGCAGAGGGAGAAACAGGCACTTGTATTAGAAAGAGATGAGTGTCAAAGGGTTCTGAAACACATGGTGAGTTTTCCATGTGCAAAATGCTGATTAGAACCATGGTAAATCAGTGCTAGTGTGTTCTGGGTTTGTTGCCCGAGCTACAGGAAAACTGAGGGCTTTGTGGCATGGTTTACTTCAGCACTGAGGTTACATTAACAAAAGAATGTTTTCCAGCTACAACACCGTGCAAAATGCAAAAGATCTGGTGAAACAAAAGAACCTGAACTTCAGGAACATTTAAGGCTATTTTACACAATATTGTAAAACATATTTGTTGCGAGAGTTTATTTGCTCTTTGATTTATTTTTTCCTTTAAATAGAAATGAAATCTTTTTGTGCCTTTCCCTGTTACATCCATGTGATCTCCTCAGGATGGATTCACCTTTCATTAGCTTGAGTCACATACAGAAGTTTTCTTCTGCTACCCTTGATTTCTGCAGAAGACCAATAAAAGGCGTTGCAGAAAAATGATATTCACACGTCTTTCATAACTGAGCTTTGAAAGCAAAATGACCAACCTTCTAATAAAATTTCCATATTAACAGCAGCTTGAAAGAATTCTGCCACGTAATTGGTACAACCACACATTGCTTCAGCGAGAAACCATGCAGAAGAGGAAAGCTGCCTGTTTAAAGCAGTGCATTTAGAAAGAAAGAGCAATTTGGGACCCTGAGACTGCCTTAAAACCATCCGGATTCCTTTATTTTCAGAATTTGATGTGTGCCTATGTATCTGTGTGTGCATTCAGGTGTTTGAGACTCCTGCCTAAAACAAGAGAGTTTGAATTGTTTTTAGAATTACAGTGAAGCTTCTTGTGCAAAGTATTAATTTTAAGGAAAGAAAGGAATGACTGGAAGAATTGAGATGCAAATGCAGTAAAGGTCTGGGATTTTTCAGCCTCCAGTGCTAAATCATTTCATATTTATCAGGAGGAGATGAGTCTCAGGGCAGCGTACGATGTCCTTTGCCACCACCCTTTTTCCAGGAACAAACGATGCCCAGAAAAGCTGGATCTGCAACACTGGCAATGTACGTGACCCACGGTGTTTGTCAGAAGACAGAGGTGCATCCAAGGATTAAATCAATTGCATCTCACAAAAAGGACAGGCTTCCCCAGGGAAAGCTCTGGGATTGCTTGTCAGCGGTAGCACAACTGAAAAACAACAGATCAGTCCTCTGCTTGTTTGTGTTGTCACATGCTTCTGAATTCAGTGGCACTTTGTCATCTCGTGTCACAACTGGCTCCCTCTTTCCATAAGTCATGCAAATAACAGATCCTAAAAGTGTAATAACACAAACAGGAGTCCTCAAGCAGGTGCCTACTCCACTATGTTTTTTTCTCCTCCACCTTTAAATATTACTCCAAAATAAAACTTGGCCAAGTCAAAATCGTGTCAAGTACGTTCCTCTCACAAGGATTCTGTTAATATGAGCAGTGGATAAACCATGCAGTTGTGACAGCCACCATGACAGCATGTGTATGTCTGCTAATATAAAATTATTCAAAACAAAAATAGAAGTAACACCAATATTTCTGAAAATATAGATTCTGCAACTTAAATTATTTCTGGAAAGTACAATAAAACAAGCAACCCTTGTGCAAATATTAATTACAAAACAGAGGATTTGAGGCAATAAACAGACCTTGAGAACTGAGAAATTCTCTCTTTGCTTGCTCTTTTTTAAACTCAGCCAAAGGGATATGTATAGAAAAGTCTTGGTATTCTGGATAATTATATGAATAAAGTATAAGACAATCAGGCACGTATAAAAATGTGTTTACTGTTGCATAAGCACTCAAGTCAACATTCTCTCCTATTTTCTAAGATGCAAACACTCTGGAGCACTCAGTTAAAACCAGTAACAGCAAAGATTCACTTTCCCATTTCCCACGCACTGCGTCAGCTGTGCCAAGAATAAAACAAAATAAAACCCAACCAAACCAACCCAAGAACCTGGAAGTCTTTTGAATTCCAAGAAACAAAAGAGCTTTGCAATGAAGCTTTAATAATGCATTCTAAATTAGATCTAAACACACAGCAAAGGTCCAGAGCACCCACTGAGCCACTGCAGTACAGTGAAATAATTCAAATTTGCTCAATCCTGCTTTGGATTGCAGACTAACCTTCCTCTAAGTGTATCTCTTGTGAGGTCAGAATGTGCACTGAGTTCACCTGGTTCAGCTAATGCACCACAATTTTGGCTCACTGTATTTTTGTGCCTAGCAGGACAGGGGGCTCGTCCCTGAAGGACAACAGAAGCTGCAGAATGCATTTTGGTGTTTTTAAAAGTAAAGCCATTGAGGTGTTTTGCAGGGACGGGCAGGACAGAGCTGCCAGAGATGCAGCACAGATTCTGTCATGAGAGAAGGAAAAGAATGAAAAATAAAGAAATCCACTCCCACCAGGACTGTTGGCATAAGCCAGAGTCCTCCACCTTCAACAGGCCTCTTTGCAATGCAAGAAATCATTACAAAAACCATCACATGATGGTGCAGAAGCAGGGGTGGCCCACACAGGAGGTTCCTCTGCAGATCTGAGGAGGCAGCTTGCATGTCATCAATACATTCCGGACCAGGAGCAACAACTTGAACCGCAGCTGCTCTTTGGTTCTGCTGCAGGTGCTGAATTCATAAGAATTCATCAAAACCAGCTCAAGATCCCAGCCAGGCAGAAGAAAATATGATTTTGAACCAGCTAGGGTCCTGATCCTCTCTAATTCCTGCTACTGTGTTTTTCTTTGCCCTTTTTACTTCTCTTTTCCCGGATCTACACTTGCACTTGAGAAGATTCTTGGGAAATAAGTTTCCATTATCAAATCAGGGCACATGCTCAGCTCCAGTCATTGCCCACCATGTCCCAGATCACCGTGTCACAGCTCTACTGGTGCTGGCACTCATTTGAAGGTCGCACGAGGGACACTGGGCAGTTCAGTCACTGCTCGTGTGCCCCTGTGTGAGCCACAGCCCTTCCCTGGCAGGCCACCAAGCAGCTTGCCTTGAGCTCGAATTCCTTGCCCACTTGATCACCCAATTTTGCTGAAGTTAACATTCACTCCTGACACAGGCTTTACCCAGCTGTCCAGCACCTGAGCAGGAACAGAGCAAAACCTCTGTATTCTCTCTGTCTTGAGGCACCTGAGGCACTGACAGGACTTAATTCGCATGTGAATAGTGGCATCATAATAGAGGACTGACTCATTCCAAACTCTTTTGAACAGAATTTCTGTAAAGCTCACTTGTATGTAAATCCTGAAGATTTCCTCTTGTTTTTTTTAAAAAAAAAAAGTTTAGTCTTAAAGAGAATTACATAAGGTTTGTGGTGTTTGGACCTCTCCATCCTGGGAAAGAGATAAGATCTCAGATGTTAAGAACAGTATTCATGTGACTTAATGAGTTCAGGGAGCTGGAACAGATAGGAAGGCACTCCGAGGGGATTCTTTGGGGAAGAGATTATTAAGAAGCAGTGTATTTTCTTTAATCACAACTGCAAATGCCTGCTCAAAGCACTTGCTTACTTCATACATTTCAAAATTATGAGAACAAGGTACCTTAACTGCAAGGGCCATTTCTGCATCCTAACTTGCACCCTGCCATCAAAATGCTCTAAAGACTGTTCATTGTGGAGGAGCTTGAACACTACGATGAACAATTCTGCCACCAGCACACTTCTGTCATAGCCCATGGTTAGTATAACACAGAAATAAAAAGATTTAACTGGACCTTTTGATTCAAATACCTCTGATCAGTTTCTAGGTAAAACTAGCAAATATTAAGCAATTGTTTTCTTTCACTGAAGATAAAACAAAAATTCTATCTGAAATGTGCAGTGTTTGCCTTCCCCATTTGTGTTTTTGTCTCCTGAACTGGAAGATTTAAGGGGGTGACAGAGATGCAATCAGGATTAGCAACCCAATAAAATTTTACAGCGAACAAGAAAGCATGAAGATTTGTACAAATATTTGCAGAAATGGAAAAGAGCAGATGCACAATCAAGCAATCCAGAGGACGTGTGTAAACTTGTTTTTAAAAGAAAACATTTCTGTCCCAACCTCAAAAAATAATGAGACAAAGAGAATGCTTGAATCAGCTGGACAGCTCCAAAATCCTTCAGCAATCTGAGTTTGTTGCCAAAATAAAAATTTTTAGGGAAAAGATCTTTGTGAAAAGAAGCTTCAAAGCATATTCTTGTCAGTGTATACTTGAAGGCCAGTTTGTCTAGAGAGACAATATAGCCTGCACTGATAAATACTTATATAACACAGCCATAAAAGTAGCTGTATTGAACCCAAATAGCAGAAAAATCAGGTGAAATTGCGCTGGCGTCATTTCAAACGTCCACACTGACACCAGCTCTGTTCCCTGAGAGGCTGGGCCCCCGTCTCAAGCAGATATCCCCAATTCATGTGTCTGCACCGCTCCTGTTTGCCTCTAATATGGTTTTGCAGAGCCGTGCCAGTTCCTACTGAGTGTGAGAAGATTCACAGAGTGTGAAATCTTGCAAACTAAATGAGCCATAGGAACAGTTTGCACAAATCCCATATGATCAGCGTGGTAACCCAGTCACCTAGTATGTTATTTCCATTATTAGCAATAGCAATTATTCAGGCAAAGAAATGACAGAATGAGCCCCTCGCTCTGAATGTTTGCACAGCGCCGGCTCTGAAGAAAGGATTATTATGTTTTTCCACGCACAAAGGACAACTGTATGCTAATGTCCCCCCTCTCCTGCACTAAGCTGCAGGGAAAGAGGCCTGTCAGGCTCCTGGACAGCTCACACTAATGCAAGCAAGCTCTCTCAAGCAGGCAGGCTGCAGAAAATGAGCTGAGGCATCTTGAGTGCCACAGACATTTGACGGCAGCTGGAAGAGAGGAGCTTGTCAGTCAGGGGAAGCCTCCAGGCTGGGGCACAGTGCTGAGGAAAAGGGTTCAGTGGGAACTTTCTGCCCTTCCTTGCTGTCCAAGGAGGGTCCAGCCTTGCTGTCCAGCCTGGGGAGTCTTGGAACAGTGCCCCCGCTTTCCCCCAAAAAGGCACCAGAGCAACCAGAAAGTTTCAGTTTGGGTTTTCTCTGCCCCTGACCCCAGGGAATTTGGGCATTGCCATCTGAAGCTTTGCTGTGCTATAAAGGAAAGCAGTACAATATTCCTCTCTAAGTGAGGACCACACTGAAAACCTCACAGCAGACACTCATTAAAACCCACAGCATAATAAAAGAATTTACCTAGAGGAAGACAAAAGAGTGGAAGAACAGTTAATAAAAGTGTCCTGTTTCTGAAGGAGCTAACAAGTGAGAAATTGCATTTTCACAACTGAGGTGACCTGCTCCTTGACAAACATGTTGAATCAGGTTTTAGTTCTACTTCATTTAATAGCTACCCTCAGAGTATTGTGGGCAGCTAACAAGCACAAGTTGCTTGGGGGGTTTTGCCTTTTTAAGGGGCTGGGGGTTTTCTGGTATTAGGGATTTTGAGAGCTCATCTCTGTTGTTTGGTTGGGCTTCTTCTAAGAGCTATAGTTTGGGTTTGTTTTCTTTTTAATTAAACTAAACATTATGTCCTGTTAAAACTTTTCCAATAAACCTAGGAGAGGAAGAAAAGAAAACCACCCTGCAATCTAACATTGAAACATTTGTCTGCCCAAATATAGGCATTCATTTGGCTAAGTAAAGATGTCCTGTTTGCAATCAAAATCAGAGATGACAATGACAGGAGAAGTGGAAGGTGTAGGACAGGGAACCTCTGACAATCCATCACCATCTGTTCAAATTTCACCACAAAAAAAAAAAAACTGAACCTTGAGGAGACAGTTTGAGAAGACTTTCAAATCCTTTAGAACAAAGATAAAAAACACTGATTAAAATTCATTATGAGTCCCAGTACACTCATTTTCAACCCACCAGTTTGCGTAAGTTTTGCAGAAACACTTGGCACAAAACCCTTTAACCTGTTACAGATCAAGTGTGAGAAAAACTGTGGGTTTATCCCTGAAGCTGAGAATTCAAGTAGTTCCACACCAGGTGAGTGCAATAACACTATTTAAGATGAGATTTATCAAGAGAGTTTCAGGATTAACTTCTCTTAGGGTGGCATCTAAATATGAAAAGAAAGTAAGCAGTACTGAAACAATGATTATTTTAGGTTCTTCTCCCGCCCGTGGGTAACATCCCTCTGGCACTAATGCATCCCTTCCAATATTTAATTGTGGATACCCTATTGCAGACACTCCACAGATAAATGGCTGGGGAGGAGGTCATGTGAATCATGCCACGTACAGAGTTCCTCTTTCTTCCACTCTCAATGCCTACCTCTAATGCTTGCTCAATTAGGTTTCCCTGTCAATACCCTAGGAAAATATGGTGCACAGACTGAAGGTGATCTCAGTGATGACATCAATACTTTTAATGTAATGAATATGAGCAATGAACTACTTTAAAATGAATGTCAGTTTTCTGGAAGTTTCTGCCTTTTAAATCCAACTTTCTCCTCTCTTTTTGTATGCATAAGGTTTGGGGGGCACCCTTTATTTCTTCCTTTTTTAATTCACGCAAGGCTCAGCTGGGACAGGGGCAGGATTTGAGTTACAAGGCTGGCACACAGGACCTGACCCAGGAAGGACCAAGCATACACAAAGATCTGAGGGCAAATCCCACAGCTTCATTCAGTCTGGGGAGATGCCTCCCTGCTCCCAGCTCTGGCTGCATCCAAAGACCCGCATTTACCTCTGGGAAGGGACTGGAGCACACAGGCCAGGAGCAAGAATCCTGCTGCAGAACCCACCACCCCAAAACAGCCTCAAAACCACAGCTGTGTCACAAATCCCTTTGCTGCATCATTCAAATTTATAGGATCTTGAGCACTGCTTCATTACATGTCCTAAATAGAGCTGTAGTATTGAGATGACTTGATTCATCTTTCATATCTGGAGACGATCATGCACTGCTTTAAGCAGCCTTGCAAACTAGCCCAACATAAATACAGAGCATGAGAAAGATCAAAGAAAGATCACAAAGACTGTTTTGGTGGTTGAAAAAGAAATAGACAAATAATATGCTTCTAAATAATTTTGGAAAAGGCTCAAGCTTTCCTATATTTCAAAAACAGTAATTACACAGACATTATTCAAGAGAGATAAAAAATATCCTTGAACAGAAGATTTTTAATCAAGACCGCAAGATTTAACTTTCTCCCTAAAAGAGGTGCTGTGCTGCAGTCGTCATTCACTGGGCTTGGCAAAAAAAGTTATTAAATCCAACTGCATTTTAGGTCAAGATGAAGCAAAACAGCTGAAAGTGATCCTTTCCTGCTTTCATGTCTATGTCTCAAAAATCTAGAAGCTTTTATTTGGTTCACTTGGAATCAAATAATCAGGAAGCAATTAGCCTTCTTAAAATGGAAAAAGGCTATATCATGCTCACTTATTTTTAATACCTCTTTATCACATACAACAGGGAATAGTGAGGATAAAGGGAGAAAAAGATCACGGCTCACAAAGAAAAGCATTCATTAGGCAGATACACAATACACCTCAGAGAAACCCACTGCTATCGCCACCTCATATTGCTGAGCTCAGAATTTATACATACTGCTAAAAGGGGTTGGGTTTTTTTGGAAATTGATGCCCTGCTAGTCTCCTTACAGCCTTGAGGTCTCTCAGAGCACAAAGGGCTATAACTGGATTACTCTACATCTTATTTTATACTGATGTGCCTTTGCAAGGCAGGACCCCTTCATCCTCGGCGTTAGAGAAACACAAAATAAAGGAGACACACAGAGATGGGACAACTAACACTGGCCTCTGGTGGCCTGTACAGAAACTGGCCAGGCTCTGGAAATGGCAATTTCTGAGACAGGACCATGCTGTCCTTTGGGAAGAGCCTATCCAGAGTGCCTGGGGCTGAGGTGTTAATGAGCCACCTGCCACCTAGGATTGAACAGCCCAAGAAACCCTGAGCTGGGGTTGGTTTTCCCAGGCCAGCCAAGTCACAGGTACTGTTTAACTTCTCAGATCCTCCCCATCCTCTCTCCCGCTCTGGTTTGCTGCAGGACCAGCCTGTTCCCCGAGCACTAGGGTATCAGGTGTCTTTTTGCTCACAGAGTCGTGATGCCTCACTCTGAATGAGGCAGTTCTGCTACAAAACCTGATAGGGTTGGGGTTTTGGGTGAAATCTGCCATTTCCCTCTGCCATCTGAAATGCAGGGATGCTCAGCCGTGTGCAGCCAGAGGGGTGTGCCAGCACTCCTGAGTGTCCCTGCTCCCAGCAGCTGGAGCCCTTTTCCAGGTGCTGGTTTGGGCTGCCTCCCTGCCGGCTCACAAGGATGCCCCTCCTTCCCCAGGGGCTGGGAACGGTATTGCCATCCCCTGTAGCACCAGGACAGCCTCAGAGAACAAAAGCAAATGCTTACCCTGCTTTAACACCTAATTTTAGGTGGAGGGAGATTTTGCCCCAGCAATTCATTTACAGAAGACTGGGAAAAGTGTTTGGAACTCATCCGAGTGCTCTGGGGAAACTGCTGGGAACGCTCCCTGTTATCTGACGCTTCTGAGTGGAAATGTCTTTGTCCTGTGCATCGCTTTCAACTCCCCTTTGCAACTCCCAGATACGCAGGCTTGCCCCGTTGTGTTCACTGGATCCATCTGGTGCGGTTGCAGATCCGTGACACCCCCTGTTTTATCAGGGGGAACTAGAAGTCCCCATAAGCTGCCTCCTGCTAACCAGAGAGGAAGAAATTTGCCAAGGACATTGCTAAGTCATGCCGGAGGTAATTCACGCTGCCCAGAGCTTTGCAGGAGGGTGGATTTACTGCATCATTTGTGCACAGCAATGGCCAGTGTCCTTGCTCAGCTCCCCAACAGCTGGGGAAGAATCAGTCTCACAATTTACTACTTATTTCAGCCATGCATCCCTTCAAAACAAGAGGCAGGTTTCTCTTCTGCAGGGGTGCACAAAGATCAGGTGAGAGCACAGTCAGACAGTGGGGGCTGGCTGGGACAGAGCTCCAGACAACCAGAATGGTTCTCCTGGTGCATCTCCAGGACCAGCCACGTTTCCCTCACGCCCCACATCCCCTCGTTGCTTCAGGCACCGCTCAGCACCAGCACAGCCACCTGGCAGCTCACAGGAGATGAGCTGGGAGGGCCAGAGCCTCCTGGCAAGGCCAGCTCCAGCACATGCGCTTCCCAGGCGCAGCTTGAATCGGGGGTATTCATCCTTCTGCTGCTCTGACAAAACCCAACAGGCAGTCACACAACATCCTCATTGTTCATCCGGGAGAAAAACAACCTCCGAGCGGCCACAAAAGGAAAAATATGTATGGGCACTCATGGCCCAACATGTGCTTTGTCTGGTCAGCGATACTGCCAAGAAAGACGTGGCACTTGGCCAAGCAGCCTCGGCACAGCAACAAAACGCGCTGAAAGCTCAATTACGAGGTGGCAGAAGCGGTCACGGGCGTCAGCGGCGATGCGAGGGAGCGCGGTGCGGGCACGCAGAGCCGCCCGGGCACGGCCCCGTCCGTCTGTCCGGGGCTCGCGGACGTGGCCGGGGTGAGAGGCAGAGCCGGTCAGCCTGACAGACCCCGCTTCCAGCACTTCATCAGAGCCGCTCTCCGAGCGCTGCCCCACACCTGTCAGGCAGCGCCTCACCGCGCCCTAGGAGTCATAAAGACGTTTTCGAAGCACAATAATGAAGTAGCTCTGCGAATTGCGAGGAAGAGCTGCGCTCGAGCATGAGGGACTTGGCAGGGAATAAAGCATGGAGACGGAAATATAAAAAGCAGGTGATGAAAATAAATCCCTTCCTTCTACCAAGGAGAACTCATCCTGAATTTTCAAGGAGATACCAAGCAGCTGACATGAGGGGCCCCTGACAGCAGAGGAACCTGTACATGGGGCATGCAGTAACCACAGAACTGATGGGCTGTGGGACTTGTTTAGGTCACTGGGAGTGCCCATATGGTGCTCCCAGTGGAAACCACTGGATTTTAATGCTTCTGTTATCACTTAATATTGAAGGATGAACTCTGGATTGATGGGAGAAGTTCAGCCTGCACGGGTGCCTCATATTTGTGGGCTACTAAAATTGCCTTTACAGAAAGACCCAGAGGCTTTGTTCTCCCACGTTTCAAAACCTTCCTCAAACCGCATTTGGAGACATTCCCAGCCTTCCTCATTCCCCTTTCCTCGCATTCCCAGTGAGTGAGCCCTCATCTTTGCCTGAGCTGCACCAGGGGCAAGTCTGTGCCTAGGTAGGTCTTGTGCCTTGCTGATCCTGACTCACTGGATCCACTGCATTTTTTGGGATGCTCTGGAAGGAACAGACCCCTTGCCCAAAGCAGCTTAGTGCCACTGCAGCCCTGCCATGGCCTCCCCGGTGTCCTGCAGCTCTGTGCCAGTGGCAGCACTGCCCCTCCCTGTGCCACGGCCATGTTCACCTGCCCCTGCTGCTCCCTGAAATGCTTTCACTCGCGTGTCACCTCTGATAACACAGCAAACTCCACAGACTTTTGGTCCCGTGCATGGGCAGCATGCATTGGATGATGAACAAAACCATGCTGTGTTGCCCTAGGAATACTCACAGTACAACCAAATAAAAAAGAAAATTAGAAATGAAAAAAAAAAAATCAAGCTACAAACCACTATTTGCTGTACTGTCTGGAAAGCCAAATGCAGTGGCTGCAGCCATAAACCCCTTCCCCTGCACTCCCCGTAAGGAATGGGCTGGTACAGCCGACACGTCATTAGTCATCCATTAAATACTTTCTACTATTACAGCCCAAGGTGAGCCGGAGCCAGTGATCTGGAGTTTAGCAGATTAAAAGCACTCTCAGTTCCTGTAACCAGGAACGTCCATCCTGCAGTAGTTTAATTTCTCTAGGCTATCATCAACACACAAACCATTTTTGTAATCGTATTTGTTTCTTCTACTTTCTATATGCACGCTTTCATTTAAGTCTTGCTTTCATTCTCTCTGACCATATCTTTTTCAGACTAATTTTTTTTTTCTTTTTGTTACATCTCTTGAAGGAAAAAAAAAGTTATACAGGTGTAACCAGCATAAAATTGCAACCCATAAATTTTCTATATAAATGCACTTTATAATGTGTCTAATAAAAAAATAGCCCCATCATGTCAAGCTGCTTTAGAGCTGTAAATGGATCAAAGTCTTAAAACACTTTCATGAACATGAATATGTAAGGCTAGCCAAAATATCCAGTGAAAGAAAGCTTTTTCTGATAAATATTAGTTTGATAGAAGTCTTAGAGCAGTTTCAGTTGGGATTATAGGTTGGGGGGTTTTTTTCCTACAAGTCTTGTCAAGAAGTGCCTGCCTAACTGTCTCTTCTGATTGAGGTTTAATGCTCTTGAAATTCATGTACTGTTTCTGAAGGTAATTCAGCACCTGAAACTGCTCCACTTCTTCTCAAGGGAAAACAGGAGTCAGTCAGTCTATGACATCTTCCACCAAAAAAAAAAAGTTATATTTACTTGCAGCAAAAAGATGGCAAAGTAGATATCTGTGTGTTCATGTGTGTACACACACCATGGATATAAATATATGTGTGTGGATACAGAATATACAAATAAAAATAGCTCATGAATAACTTCAAAGTCAAAATTAAGTGTCCCCCTAAGAGTCTCGGTAGTTGGGGTTTAAGATAGTCTGCTCTCACATCCTGAGTACTTCACGTAGTCCTAAAAGGTCTGTGCTTCCTGTTTACCAAAAACTGAGGTTTCAGACATTCTGGATGAAAAAAACCTGCTTATGTGAGGAAAAACGGCTCCAGAGCTGCCACTCACTGTATGGACATGCAGAGAGGAGTTATACGCAGGAACACTGAGAGCTGAAGCCAGGAATGCACTTCCTTGCCAGCCCATCACCATAGTTTTAACTACACAAAAACCTGGAGATTTTGGACGTTTAGAAGCATTACCTCAGCTGTGGGATGAGTGCCCTCATAGAGAAGAAACCCAGAGCTGCTCAAGTTCCTGCCTGAAGGCTGCAGTGACAGACTGACATACTGATGTCCCTTGACTCCTTCCACCCAGGTTTCAGCCCCTTCCAGAAGCACCCTTGAACCAGTCCGTCTTTGGAAGGGGAGACACAGCCACTAAACACAAGATCAGTTTGAACCTAAATTGACAAAATAAAGATGGGGAAGAGAGCAGAGTGCACAAATGCACCTTACAGAAAGGAAATTAAATGAGAGTAAGGAGCACTTAAGGGACCTGCCCCATCAGCAGAACTTGTCTATGAATGACCTGAGAATTAAATCACACATCCAATCCTGTAAGCCACAAGCCATTCGCTTATTGAGACAGCCAAAAGTCCTCTTAAGGAGAACGATGGATTTTCTGAACAGAAGCATAACTCAGACATTTCTGTGGATTAGGTTATTTCTGAATACCAGAGCCATGTGATTATATCCTTCTTAAGGAGAACTTAACTGTTTAGAAATGCAAAATACGCTTTCTGAAAAGGTATGGTGTTACTCAATTCAAAGCAGATACAACAGAAGGATGTTTCGGACATCTAAAGCTCTCCTTGTGATGGGCACTGATAAGGCTTTGGCTTCCTTTTATTTTTCATAAGCATTTGTGGAGTCTTTATCAAGTTGGACAAAGTTGCTAATCTCTAAACTTACTGGATTTCTGGCATTTGAACTGATCAACAAATGTTTACTGCAATTTTTGGGGAGGACAGAATCGAGAAAAATTTGTTGCTATATAAGCAAACACACTATTTATGGAAAAGAACATTCTTATTATTTTTTATCTCATACAAACCTTAGTTACATTTACTTTTTTCAGTTTTATCAAGTAACTCCAAAATTAATAGAAAATTCCTTAATGTGGCTGTCATGTGAACTAGTAAGGGGAAATAAACTTTACAGCAGCATTTAAAAGATAATCCAATTTTAAGCATTAACTCAGCCAATCTATCATATAAATTTTAGATTAATTGATACTAATTTACGTATTAGTATTTAATTCTGGCTTGAAGGTCTCCAGGGATGTTTCACAATCTTGCCAGGCTTCATTGGTCATATCCTGATATCCTGTATCAGTGAATATAATCAGAATGAGCGTATAAACTTACAAGAGCAAAGCTGCTGCGTGGCAGGCAAGCAGAAATTGTTATAGACAGTTTGCACCAATTAAAAAAGTTCAGCCAGTTAACTAAATACCTGAGGCAATCTTTCAGCCTTCAAAGTTGGAGAAAAGGTCTATTTCAGCACCAAAGAGTAATTATATCCAGCCTGTGACTGGCAGTTGAGTTTGCAGAAAGGTTAAGAAAGCCCTATAGGTCAGCATAGCCAAATAACACCGAGGTGGCTGCGCTGAGATAGCTTAGGAGAAAACAGTAATTGAGGAGCAGAAATGTCAACACTTAATCACAGTCCTCACCATTTTTACTGGGCTGGAAGAAAACATTTGGTGCCCAGCTCCCAAACAGCCCTTGCAAAGCGGTACCAACTGCGTTTGGAAGTGATCTGGACATTCCATTTTCCCGGGGAGTCTGCTTTTCCCGGCCCTCCGACTGCAGCAGTTACAGAATGTGCTTATAGAACACACAGCCCAAATTACTGGCTGTGGGAAACTTGTGCAGCAAAGATTTATTTCCCTGAGTCCCCTCAGTTTCTTCAGGCTTTAATAACAGCCAAAAGCATTTCATGAAAGTTCTGAAGATAATGGTGGAGAGCTTAAGAAAAACATGGCTTGAGGCCACGTGAATGCTATTTATTACCTGAGAACAAACCAATTGCCTTAGACCTTGCCATATCATCGTCCCCTGGCTTTACACTAAAGGAAAAGGCCATGCACCCACATGCTACCAATAAGATTCCAGAAAGCAGAGCTGACCCATTAATTGTGATGAAACCACAATTCCAGCCCAGGAGAGTGTTGCCATCCCATCCAACAGAAAGCAGTGGCTGGAGAGGAAAGACAGTCACAGTAACTTAGCACACGTTGCCCTAACACTGCTCAAGAGGTGAATCACAGCACAAAATATCCCCTTTTCCCTCTCACTACTTCTTGTGTGTTCACAAAAGGGAACAAGTCCTGCTGGATAACCCTGCTGTCCCACATGGGGCAAAAGGGAAGAAGCATGAAGTGACCTAAAGCCCAGTTTATGACCCAAAGAAACTGAAAAAACAGCCTCTTTTGGCTCCAACAGCAGCAGTTAATTCAAAAAATCTCCCACATGCTCTCTGCAATGAGATGGCCACAGAATCACAGCTTCTTGCTGAGTTCATGGGATACCTTCAGCCTCAAAAAAACCCAAAAAGGAAAGGAAAATATTACCATACAATTCTGAGAATTTAAGGACCTCTGTAGCACTGTCTGGAATAGAGAGCTCAACTGATTTACTGCTCTTAAAGCAGGCAGGGGAGAAGGCACCCTCATGCTAGATGAAGACATTAAGTGAGGAAATTACTGTTATAGGAGTGAATTAATTTTCATTGATCTCATTTCCTGACAGACATGCCAGCAGTGAAGAGTTTACTAACTGTGGGTTCCTCCTTTGTCAGGTATCCCCTCCTCGTGTTTTTACTGCAGAAGCAGAAAAATAGAACTAAAGAATGGAGGAAATACTTAACATTTCTCTCAAATCACCAATTAGCACTCCTCTGGGGTAAAAGCTGTCTCATGCTGCTCAGTCTTTCAAAAAGATTTGCTAAATACAAGTACAAGGATGGCATCACAATACAGAAAGGCTGCTGGATTAAATTCCTTTGACAAAATATTGCATTTCTTTCTCTTTCATTTGTTGGCCCTTTCAATATGCTTTGAGGGTAGCCCGATGAGTTTTACTTGAATACTTAGATGCAAAAGCAGACAGTAATTTCAGATATTAAGACTTCATGATCTTTTACCACTTCTTACCTAGGGAAAACTTTTTATCACCATTTTGCCCAAATGACAGAAATATTTATTTCCTGGCTCTACATCCAGATGCAAAAAAATTGGAGTTTGAGCAGAAATCAGTAGCTTCATTTAATAGATATAAAATTCATATGTCATATCTTGACCAAAAATAGGGTTGATATTCAAAAGCAAACTTCTTAAATGTTATTTCCAACACTCCAGCTAGAGTCTACATCATAACCTGACCTGTGAGTAGAAATGTTTGAAGCAAAGATTCAGCTCTCCTAACCAATAGCCTTCAAATAAAGCAGAAACTCACTGTGCATAAGCAAAAGAAAAACATTCCTTCACTTTTAGGTTCTGTCTCCATTGCTGCTGACACATGACATCAGAACAGAGATTTTTAAAAAATTCCCTGGACTAGGGAGAATAAATATAAAAAATATAAAGTATAAAGTTGAAAATATAAAATATAAAATATAAAAATCAGGTGACTAGTTTATTTATTACATTTCTAGCTACTCTTTTTTAAAAGGAAAGAGTCAAAATCTAACTGGTACACCCTCAATATTAAGATACTAAAGTTTAATAAAAAGAGATCATAGATTCTATTTTATATCTATTTTATATATTTTTGAATGGCCATCCTTCTAGTGGAGGCACAAGGCTTGATCTTGGCTGACAGCTTAGGTCTTGCTGAGCTTTCATTTTTCCAGCCCTCTATAAATTTTTGGTGTGAAATTTTAATTGACATAATTTCACAGAGTCATAGAATCGTTTAGGTTTGAAAAGACTTCTGAGACCATTGAGTGCAACCATTAACCTCACGCTGCCACAAAAGCAGAAACCTGTTTCGACATTGTGAGATATATTAAATATATCTGTCAAATTTTTTGTTTAAGTGAGACATATGAAATGCATCCATGAAACCCATTTATCCACATGGATGCAATGTGGTGGTAAGAATAACTTAGCATCATCATGGCTATAGGAAAACTTCAAAAATAGCGTGCACTGTGTGTGAGAACTGATGGAAAACTCTCCGTTATCTGAAATGGGAACTCTTGTACTTTCTGCATTTCCTCTCCGCAAGGCTGAACATTCCTGGTAGGCAAATGGGCTATTTCCCTCAGCCTCAGTCAGTCCCGTGCCCTGCCACAAGCAGTGTTATCTGTCATAACTTCCCATTTAGTAGTACATTCAGACAGAATTTGGTCACTACAAGTCCATTTCTAATTGCAATAATCACCAAAATAAAGGTGCAAATCTTTAGCACCTGTGTCATCCACTGCCTTCTGCTCACAGAAGATGCAAGGACAAGAAAGTTCCTGTCCATATTGACAGTTCTGCTGCTGCCCGTGAAACCTGGATCACTGAGAAGCTTCAGAAAAGAAAGAAGACAGTATTACAGTGAGGAAAAACTCATGCCTCGCATAAATAATACCTGAGCTTTGTAAAATTTGAGAACTACTATAGTTAAAGAGTTAAGGCTATTTACAAAACAGAGCAGTGTGTTGCCAGGGAACAAAAGGGTTTCCGAGGCTCTGGTTACTACCACAGTTCACATCTGCATGCTCACAGGTCAGCTGAAAGGAGCCCTTCACCACAAACACAAATATAACAGATTCAGCACTGAAAAGAATTCAAATACATGACCACCATGGCAGTTCCCTATCTATGAAGAATAAACCATTCCTTTCTAATTTATTCCTATGATACAACAATTAAAAGTTCATCTCTCTTCCCCACAGCACACGGTTCTGACAATAATTTATTCGTGCTATTTTGAATATGAGCGTGCAAGACATTTTAAATACTGCTAGATCACTTTCTATTCCCAATATTAGATGAACTTATGATAATTATGGTGCCATCTTCCTAGCTGTGACATTTAAAACAAATCAGGACCTCTCTGTTAACCAGCAGGTCCGAGTCAGCCAACCACAGAACAAGAGTGAATCTTGAAGCACAGCTCCCCTCTCATTATCTCCTAATCACTGCAAGAATCAAATTGTGCTACATGGTGGGAAACAGAGCCTTCCTTTTTAGTACACCCTTATACCAAGAAATCCAGATAGTATGTAATGGTATTTGGGAAAATTAAGTTTTGCAAAGCTCTATCCCTTGATAAGAAAGAAATTGTGTGTCATAGACTCCATAACACATGGTCTCCATGTATCAAATCACTCCTGAGATACAAACATCATGAGGCTGCTGGCAACTGCAAGAGGAAAGCTCAAAACCAATGGCCTTGTCAGATCTAGAGGGAAAAGAAAAGGGTGTTTGGGGAGCTGAAGAAGTTGGATAGTTGCTTTTAAATTAAGTAGGATGGGTAGAGAACGATCTCACTGCTTTTCTTTGTGTTTACTTCAGGTACCAAGGCAACGCTTGAAGGTACTCATACAAAATATATGGAGTTTGTTCATTAGTGGGGTTATATTTGCAATTCAGTCATCGACATTCCATGTGAATTTGAAAAAGAGATCACACTTTTCCACAACCAAGCTTTTTATATGTGGGGACTTGCTGAAATTCCACACATTTTCTTCTATACTTTCCTAAAACTGAAGTTTTTCCCTCACAACTAATTCTGAAAGCAACTTGCTGTCTGGAAAAATAACTAACGGAAACCCAAGTTTCAAGGAAGTGTGGAAAGATGTTCACAGAGTTCAGCACTGGAAAATCTTCCCAAAGCTGCTCCACATTTTCACCTCTCCAACAGCAGCAAACAAAGAACACTTGACGGGTCAGAGGGAAATCAGGAGTGTTGGAATTTCACCTGCTCACACATCACATTGCACAGCAACAAAACAAATTCGGGTTGGTAAACAAAGACTCCTGTGAGCACAGCAATCAACTCAAAGAATGGCTTCATTCAGCATTAACTGGGACTCCATCCCTGCCCCAGAAAATACACATATACGTGAAGAATGTCTTATTTCAGTCTCCTAAGAACCCTTTGTAACAAATAGGCTAAAATGGCCACATCTATCTTTACTATGAGATACATGAGGAGATTATTTTATTGCTTTAACTCATCTTAAAACACAGAAAGCAGAAAAAAAAGTAAAAATAATAGGTATGCCATGTGGCAGATTAACTTGGATATTAACTGCAGACCATTGAGAAGAGAATGAGTAATTATACTTAACTCATTGATGATAACTCTGGTCCCCAGCTCTCCACTGCCCTCAATCAAGAGTAATTCTGTTGAAGTTAGTCAAATGCACTGAGTCAAAGTTAGCGTGAGATCAATACCCAGTTCAAGAACTAATGAAACCTAGTGGAGAGTTTTTGTAGGGTCTTTTGTTTCCAAGGAGAAATGCCATAGGGGCAGAGGGAGTGGTTTATTGCCCGCATTTAAAACTTGGCTCAAATTCAGTCCTCCAGTTTCCTCCATGAAACATCAATAGGAAAATTGGTGTCTCAAAATACCACCATTTTTTCAGTGTTGTTTTGGAGTCCTTACTTAAATTGTGTTATTTTTTGCTGGGGAGGAATGATTGTGCAGTTATTTTTAATAGAAGCTCCAGAATTTTACAACACTTTGGAATGAAAAAAAAAAATTAAGAAAATGTTGCCTAGCCTGAGGATTTAAATAGAGTTATTGATAAAGCTTTTATTCCTTAACATTGTCTTTAATATTTATTTTATTTCTCATTAACCTGCTCTCATTTTGTTAGGAATAAATTCAATTAACATCTCCAGGCTGAGTCTGTTTTGCCTGTGATGGTGTTTGGTGAACGACCTCTCTCTGTCCTTACCCCAGGAAACCTCTGTTATATTTTCTTTCCCCTGTCCACTTGCAGAAGGGAGTGACAGAATGTACTGTTTTCTCTTTTTTTAGGGGGGTGTCTCTTTCTTTTTTGGGTGTGGTTTGTTTTGGTTTTTTTTAAGTGAATAGCTTGCCACAACAGACACCTGAATTTTAAACCCCTACGTAAGCATACATTTACTCCTCAAAATCCTGACACCTGTTAACAGATTTTCAGCATGACATTTTGAGAGAATACTTTTGCATGTTGAAGCTGGCCCTTGAAGAACCTGCAATTTTAAAAAGCCTAGAAAGTTTTTGTTTGCTTTTTAAATAAAATTCATTTTGGGAAAATACATTTGCACTCATCACAGAGGTATCACACAAATTTCACCCTATGCCTACAAGCATTATGGGCTCCACTGCCCACCTTCTCTGTATGGAATTATAATTTAGTGTACAAATTACAATGATATTTAAAACACCAACATTTATGCTGAGCGTATGTATAATCTCATGCAAAATTATATACTGATGTAGACAATAAAAGGCAAATTAAATTGTTTCAGTTTTGTCTTTCAAAACACTTGAAAATACAGATGAAATCACACTCTGCCTGAAATCATCAAGCAACCATATAGAAAAATCCTTCCAAAGGTGTTCTGTGGTGATCGCTTCATGATCACTGCACGCCTTTCTGAAAAAGCTCACTCTTCACATCACAAGCCTGCTTTGAAAGGACACACATATCTAAAAGTTCAATTTGCTCTGGAAGACCAACAACCAAACCACAGAAAATCTCCCCCACAAAAGACAAAAACAAAAACCCAACCTTATATTAATCTCAGTGTGAAGAGGATCGAGGTACATGTGTTAGCATGGAAATGTTGTTTGTTTAAGAAGTCCTGAGGATATTCCCATGCTTACAATCATGGTCATTGAAGTGGTTTGACAAACCAGGCACTGCTTCCAGCATGGGAAGTCCGATATGATGGTGCTTATATAGACAATTGCTGGCATGTGCAGAATTTCCTCATGGCTGCTGGACAGAGTCCTGCTTTCCTTGCAGCGATGTCTCTGGAAAATCCAGAGATTAACAGAGCAAGCTGTCATTTATCCTCATAGAGCTGTTATTAAATCCTGGTTTGCATTTCTTGCCCTTGCACAGAGTGGAATCAACAGGGTTTTTTTTAAGTTCAAAGGAATTGTCATCCCATAGTTTCTGAAAGATAATAAGCCTTGGACAGACACAGAGGCACACACCCCCTCTTTGCCGTGCACGTACGTAGTTATTTACGCATTCATATACATGATATCTGAAAAGAAAAAAAAAATCAAAATGCTTGTTCCTGGCTTCTGCATAAAGGAAAACACTGTACTCTCAACACCACAATTCCCACATGGGAATTTTTTTACTGGGCTCATACTTCCAAGGCAATGGTGCCTTTACTAAAGTATATTCTTCAAACCTAAGAGGCAACACTGGGAAAAGAAGGCAGAGAACAAGAGTGCTTGCCTATTGAACTATTCCTCCATTCTTTTTGGTGTTCACAAGTCATGAAGGCAATCATAACATTTTGACTTGAAGTTTCTCAACATAGAGGTATGCAAAAATTGATTTTTTTTTTTTAAAAAGTGGTTTATTGCTGTGTTTTATTGGCATTTTAAACAGGAAGAGAAGTGGAAATCTTTCCTCCTGTAATAGCAATAGGAGGTTTTACTTGTTGTTAATAAGAAACATTATCTTACCAGAGAGCTGAGTCTTCTCATTTTCATTTATATAGGAGATTGATTAACACTTAGCTAATTGGCACATGCAAATAAGGATTAGCTGAATTAGTTTTTCTTTACAACTCAATGACTATAATTTAGATACTTATTTAGATTAAAATCTGTTATTTTTTGAAGGTAATTATCTGCCTGTTTTCAAAAACAACACAGTAAAATATATTACTAATTGTATTTTACACGTGTTTCAGAAAATAGTTAATTAACTTTACTAAAAAAAGTAAGCACAAAAAAAAAAGCAAAGCTTCACTTCACAGTATTGGAACCAGGTCTTATAATGAGAGAATAAAGACATGTTATTTCTAGTGAAGTGAGGTCAAATCAGTAGAGGATAACTTGAGACACAGTCACATCCGAAACCACGAAGATTTCCAGCAGAAAACATCTTCAATGTAATTAGAAATAGGTGAGAATGCAGATTGTCTTTTGAATCCCCACTCTAAATGAAAGATAATTTTTCCAGCGTTGTTTTATAAGGAAGAAAGATCTGCAGGGCGTTTAGCCTCCTACCCACCTGCCCTTCCCCATTACTCATGGCAAGGCCTGTTTCAGAGAATAGTTTGGGAATGACTGTGTGGCTGGTTGGGACAGGGCAGCTGTTCTCAAGGCGTTTTTTGTGGTTTGGAGTTCTTTTTTGGATGCTTTGGGCTGAGTGAGAACAGGTGGCCAGATGCGGGTGTTCGGCAGAGCAGCGGTACGAGAGCAGAGACCTCACAGCAGCAACTGTGTGTGGCTCAGCTCGTTTTATGGCTCAGGAAACAATGCAGCCTGACACAGAAATTGCTCCAAAAAAACTTTCTCTTTGCTCTCTTCCTGCACTGTTACTGGAGGAGCTCATATGGATGTAAATAATTAGTTTTAATACTCATTATCTCACATAACCAAAGCAGCTAAATCATGTACATGACACTACAAAGATCTGAACTTGTATTATCATCTTCCAAGGTTTATACTATCATATATTTTAAATATTTTAGTAGAGCTTCTCACAAAGCACGAAGCAATAGACCAAAGCCAACTCCACCCAAGAGCCTACAAGATAATATTTAGAATTCAGAACGAGCACTGTAAAGCATCAGTGACCCATAGGGCAGCAGCTGGAACTGTGAGATGCAGCCTCTGGTATAGGATTTGAATGTTTCTGTGAGGTGTAGTTACTGTCTCTCCGTTTTTTTCCTACAGAGAGTTTGTGTACTGCAGCCCCAAATTTATTAAGGTGGTTGAGTTTATCCACCAGACAGTGAGTGGTGACCATAATGAAACAATTTTGAAACTTGACTCAGCCTATTTCCTTCACATTTAATTCAACCATTCATTCCCTCCTCAAATCCTAGTAAATAGTATATCCTCTAAAATTAATCTGCACAGATTGCCTCTCTGGCCAGCAGGATTCAGGTTCCAGAGAGCTGCCACGGGCACGCTGGCTGTCACAAACACAGCTGCTAAAATTGCACTCTGCACTTATCAGCGCTCACACACCCTGCACATCACCCAACAGACCATTCCCCACACAAAGCAGGAACACCTCAATCTGCCACTGAAGGCAGGGCTCATTCCTCACCCTCTCTGCTTCGAGGCGGAAGCTCCTCAGAAAACCAAGAGGGAGAAAGCACTCTAGGGATGCTCTCTGGGTGTTTGCCCACTTTCTCTGCCTTGTATCATATCTGGCTAGCTTGGTTATTTTTCTCTTTACTAGACAAGGGAACGAATTGGATTATCATGTCCCACTTCATGTGAAATAGCCCATCCAGAGCTAGCTGAGGAGTCTCTCGCTCCTTTCTTTCCCTCTGATGGCCCAGGAGGGATGACAGCAGGTTGTCCCCCATCTGGATGATGTCTGTATCAAGGAGGAATCAGCCTGGCTGGAGCCACACGGACTTTATTGACCACTTTCTGTGCAGTGCATGCAGAGTCTCTGGTGCAAACACCCTGCATGTAGTGCACAAACTACTGGTATTCCATTAGGATACTCCAGGTATCTTGGCAATAGTCTGCTAAAGTCTGGTTTAAGCAAGACAGCACCAAGATAACCAGCTTGAAGTTACTCTCACATCCAAGCACATCATCCACCTCTTTCAATCTGACTGAAATTTTGTACTTCCTGAAACAGCTTCTGCATTTCCTCCAGAGCTCAGCATAATCACTCCCTACAGTGCTACTCCCACAGTTTAAAGGAACTGTGAAAATATCACACGATGAAGGTGTTATCTCCAAACAACAAAATATTAAAACCAGGGCACATGCTCTAGACCAGAGAACTTCCCACTCAACCTCTGCACAGAATCAACGACTGCCCAAGTTAAATTCAGAAATTTCCAAGTTACAAGCGTACAGGGCAGATCAGAATCAAGCAAGCTCCACACCAAACAACTTGAAAAGGTTGCCAGGAATGCAGGGAAAATATGCTCATTCTCCTTAAAGTCTAGAATAATTTAGAAGCTTTAACTAAAGTGTCAGCGTGTGTCAAGAAATATTAACTTATATAATACTGCACCATGTTGCTTGCCAGATAATATTATAGAAACTTGGCATTCTAACAGCTCCATGCTTTTCTAAGTGTTCTTACATGACTACAATAACTCAGCATGATCGAAACAGCAGTAAATTTTCCCCTGTTTAATTTTCACTTTCCCTTTTATTCCACAACTGCTATGAGCACAGTTATATTTGGCAACAATGCCAAAACTACAATGACTTAGATTAAGGCTGCTTGTTTCCAAATACCCAGGGCTAAACTGGTCTTTAAGGAGTTGAACACTGCAGCACCCATTTAATCAAATGGCTCATAATTCTACACCACTAACTTCTATATACATAATCTTACATAAACCCTTGCATCCCTGTATGCCTTGAAAAATAAACATTGGCTCAACCACCTTTCTGAGTCCACCACAACCTCACTTTGACAAACGCCTATTAGCACATCTAAATTTTCAAAGGAACCAGCCCCAAGACCCTACAATGTTTTTGGTGATTACTGCAAGAATATTAAGATAGATTAGTGTCCCTTCCTTCAGCATAAATACAAGCCTGAGACATCTGGACCTTGAAACCTGGCAAAGAGTGGACAGAATTATATTTAGATTTAGGAAAGTTGTTCCATAACACTAAGAATTTGTGAACCAGCTTTGATCTAGACTAGCAGAATATAACAAAGATTTTTTTTTTTTAATTTTCTTTTCCAAACACCACATAGAGGTGCCTGCAGTTTTATACCAGACAGTAGGAATGCCATACTGAATTACCCCACCCATTTGCCAACATCCACTGCATTTTGAATTGCACTTCATATGTTCCTTTCAATGCCAGCTTTGAAATCTTCCCCTGTCTTGGAGACGAGATGAGTGGGAACTGGCAGAGCAGCAATGAGGACTAAAAGAAAGCTCTGTCCTAGAAGGCAGAGCTGGATCACCATAAATATCTGTGGGTACAGACACCAAACTCCTGGTGGTTTACCAGGATGATCACTTGATACATCATGCTCTTTAAACTTACTCATAATTTATGTCTGTTTTTCTGGGAACCTGAATCCTGCGCCTGCATTTTAGCTCTCATTAACTACTATAAATTAAATTAATAAATGGACAGTTAAATAACTTGCTGGAAAACCCTTAGGACCACTAACCAGATATCAGGGTTTTTAACCTTTCCTAAGACACCCGGAACAGAATAGTAAAGAACATTTTTATTATCTCTTGGTTGTTAGATATTTATTCAGCTTTAAAACAGTGACATTCTAAAGGGTCATAGCAAGCCAAAAAAGCCAAGCCAGAGCCAGCTGCATTCAATCCACATTTCAAAAAGATACAGACCTAAATTCAATTGATTTTTTAAAAATATTTTTAATCTTCCTTCCAAAACGTATCACATAATTAGATATTGTATATTTGGGGTTTTTTAGTAGGAAATACAGCAAATTGATAGCCTGACAGAGAAATCAATATATCATTATATGAATTTTGTTTTCAAGCTACCAACAAGCAAGAAAAGACTGGAGATTAAGAAGGCGGAATGTCTTTGCAGCAGCTTTTTATTTACTGTTAGAGGCAAGGACAAGAAATCAGGGTTAGGAATTGCTGAAATGGGGGCAGGTAGGGCTGTGCAGGCTGTTCCAAACCTATGGAAGTACCCTACATCCAGCAGGATTTGATTTTACCACGCAGTGCATGGGACTTGGGTTGGAATGAGATGATCTCTAAAGCTCCCTTCCAACCCAAACCATTATAAAATAAATAACTATTAACCAGAAATGGCACGGGATGGTGAAAAAGCCTAATGAAAACAGATCTTTTTTCGTCCTGGTTTTTCCCCAGTTAAAAAACGCAGATTTGTACAGTCCTGTAACTTTTCAATTCAAAACCAAAAGAAGGTTTTTGAGCCAATGTGCTACAAATATCACACCTGGCTTTCTGCTACATGCACCGGCCAGAATAGTCTAACTCATCAGCCTAGGTGTGAGTGCAGTCAAACACGGCTCACCCACACTGGTTATCCCAGGGATTCAAATCCCATCCCATAAATATTCCTGACATCAGCTGGAAAGATTGATAATCCTTACCTGCACAACCAGCACATCTTCACCAATATGAGCTCCCATTTTTAAGATTTCACGCAATCATCCAGAATGACAACATCACCAGGTGTGAACAACTTCAGGAAAAATCCACTCATCTAAAATGTGGCATTTTTGGTCGTGTACTGACCAGGTAAGCAGATCACGCTGTACTGGAACCTCTGCTTAAACACATGAGCAGGTTTTACAACCATAGCTTTTTTCAAATTTGCTTGAGATGAAGATATCTGTGCCAAATTTCAATTCAGAAAAAGCTTCCAAAGCTGAGATATCATCTAAGGAGGAACAATGGAAGGAAAAAAAAAAAACCACCCCGCACACTGTTATAAAAATCTACACTTGAATTTAAAACACGCACACAAAAAATACCCCCAACTAAACCTAAAAAACTAACCACACACAAAAAAACCACCTCACACACACAGGGGAAAAAAAAATAAAGACACACCATGATCACACAAAATTTTAATGTGTGCCATGACCAGACACCATGCAAGTCCAGAGCAGAGACTGAAGATGCTGGAATACAGATTTTTCTCCCTGTGAGGCTTGCATGTGAGTTCCAAATTCGAAAGCCAAGCTGAATCCTCTTTGCAGGAAACCCTGTGTTCAAATAATAAATCAGCCCCCTCTGCCTTTTAGTATTAAGGTACAAGAAAAACTAAAATACAACCAGAACCGCTATAAGGTAAGCTTGGGAGGGAACCCACTCTGCCCATACATAATTTTGGTTGGTCTCTTCAGTAAAAGTCACAGAGAAATAATGAAAATCCAAGTAGCTTGCTAGAACACGACCACAAGAGAGTGGAGGCATGAATGTAAAATAAACTTTTGCAAGAAAAAAAAGAAAATCACAGGGGAAAAAACTGACAAGTTTTATATTCATGGTTATGAAAAGTCACAGTCACCCCTTTGTGCAGAGATCAGTAAGAAGAACAAAGTGTGACAATGCAACACCAGCAAACTGTTCTCTGTAGTTTTTGACTATGAAGGGAAGAAGAATTTGGAAGTTGGCACACTTGGCAGGCAGCTCTGGATCCATGGTGCTGAGGGAGACCTCCTGCCCTGGTCTTTGTCATGTTTCTGCACAGCTCACCACATGGATGTGCTGCTGGTGTTCCTGCTGCTTTTACTCTGAATGTCAGCAAGACCCTTCCACCCTGCCCTCCTCATTGCTATTCCCCCCAACACAGAATGTTTCTTGCCCAGTGGATGCAGGTATCTATGCATTAATGATGTCTTGCATGCAGCAACAAGCACATCCCCTTAAAAAACCCTCTAACATTGATTTTCATATTCTGCACTTCACCCTCCACGCTGCTGTCAAACACAAATGTTAATGAAGCATCAGGGAGACCCACCCGAAATGCTGTGCTCAATTGAAAATACAATTTCTTTTCTTTTTCATTTCTCTTGGTTGTGTTGTTCCAGCAAAAGTCTGAAAAACGTGATCTGGAACAGTGCTAGAAACCTACTCAAAGGATAAACAGAAATGCAAGAGACTCCTGCAGCTCCTGGACTCCAAACCCAGAACAGCTGAACCAGACTTCTGCACAGTTACACCTGGTCAGGATTATTTCATTTTTAAATTTGATTCTGCTTCCTTTTTTGAGCCTCTTAATGTAAACATTCTCCTGGAAAGAGCGAAAACTACAGCTACAGCCCAGGAGGATGCACGTGCGAGGCTGAGGCAGCTGCAAAGCTGAGCAAACACTGCTGGTGAGAGCTGCTGAAGAGACGCTTGTGCAGTTCACAGGAGCAGCAGTTTGCTGAACCTGCATCCTTACGAGCCATGACACATTTTCCTGTGCCAGTAGGTTTCCCTACAAGACAGATGTATGCATGTAAATAGTTAATAGATGACGTCCCTTCTATAAAGGCAGCTCATCTGACAATAATAAACAAAACCGTGCAAACACAGCACATGAGAAAAGACCTGAAAATGGCCCAATTTACATTAAATACAGACACTCTGACCCTGAGCACATTGCCTTCCTAAGGATCTTTTTTTGTTGTTGTTCTGTCAGGCATACCTATACATTTCACACTAAGTAAAAAAAAAATTTTAAAAAAATCTGGTATTACCTTTTATTTCTTGGGCATGAAACAGAAGGTGACTCTAAGGAGCTCAACAGACTTCAGCTGAAGTTGGATGCTTCAAACTTGTTGTTTTGAATGTAAAGACAATGACAACACTGCCACAAAGACAAATTTTACATGCTCATTTAAATGGGGAATTTTATTCCACTTATTTGCATAACACCCGTTTCTTTCACCCAAATAAAAGGTTTGATTGGTAAAGACATTCAAAGTCAAACATTTAGTTCCAGACATATTTGGGGAGCTGGAGGGCAGGAAGTAGGTCATTTGTTGTGCAAGACCTTTATTTACATTTTAGCCAAATAATGTGTTTGGGTGGGGTTTTTTTGGTCCAGTGTTGTCATTTCCTATCATCCCTGCCAGGACACCACACAGAGGGGAGGGAGCATTGGTGTGTTCTCATGAAAGGCAGCTTGTGGCAGGCACTGGAACCAGGAATGTGGCAGATGTTGGATGCTCCCCCTTCCCCTCCCCTGGCAGGGATCTGCCCTCACAAAAAGAGCTGGAGCAGAGTGGGGTGAGCAGCTGCTTCTGGTGGCATCATTCCCAGGTGGGAGCTCCTTCTCCTGCCTCTCTGCTCACTTCCCTTCCTCACAGCCCTTTACCCAGCCTGGATCCTGGGCAAACCGGTGCTGGAGCTCTCTCCTCTGTCTCTGTTCCCAGGCAGATGCATTTCCCACAAAGCTTTCCCCACACTTTATTTAAGTCTCTGACTGTGGCTCCTCTCTTGTCCCCTTTCCCACTCACAGGACACCCTGGGGCTGTAAGTGGAATGTGCCCTCACAGCAAAACCAGTCTCTGTTCATGACTTCCCCCTCAAAAAAAGTCCAGATAATTAATAATAAAATAAATGTGTTTTCAGGCTAAAAGTGTGTCCCACCTCTCTGTGCAGAGAAAATACACTTTGAGCTCTAGGCCAACCAAAGGTCGGATATGTGGGGTCTGAAGTTCCGTTTTCAGAGGAAGAAAGGAAAGGGTTTTTATCCCCCTGAGTGCACAGCACAGTCCATGCTCATGGGAGGCAGTCCCAAGGAAATGCATGGTCCCAAAGAGGGATCCAGTGAATCCTGTGGACATTAATCCTATTTTGCTCCCATTTTAAGTAAGCTGACTGCATAGGAACTCAGCTCTGTTATGCCAAGTATCCTTCATCCACTGTAATTTTAATTCCTGTATGGATTAGCAGATATAGTTTCCTCCAAAGTTATTTTTCCTTACAGAAAGACAAAGAAGGTCATAAAAAGTTTCAACTTTCGCTCCTTAAAACGGGTTAGAGCAGAAATTAATGTTATCTGGGTATGTTCTGTGATTAAGTCTCAAACATCTTTTCAGATAAAAGGAGTTTATCACTTCACACTTTAATGAGTGCTGAGAGTGCCAGCCTAAAGCTAAAATAGTCGTCATCATGCCAACAAGAAAATGATCCAGAACCATCTTAGACAAATATCTTAATAAGGAAAGCAAAACTTTTGCCCTCTCGCTTCAGAAACAGAGATACACTAAATTACTCAGATCCTCATTAAAGATTTACTCGGGATGAAGGAGGGGAAGAAAAGAACCAAGGCAAAAAATTGCAGTAATGTTTCAGAGAAACTTCCAGCAGCAGATTAAAGCCTGAGGAACATCAGCCTTCTCTCCCATCTACAACACAGAAGAGCTGGCTCTGGGCTCTGGCTTGGATTTCACAGCTGACAAAAGACAACACACAATTTCAAGGGCATTGTCAGGAGTTCACCTGAGCCTAAACACTTCTCGTAGGGGCCAAACGCCCCATATCTTGACCTAAACCAGTCTTAAATTTGCTGTAAATATGCACAACAAATTTAGGTATGTTAAGTATCTTAAAGGTTCTGAAGGTGGGGGAATACGTAAATTAAAATAGGAGGAAAAAGTCTGAAATTTGCAAGTGGTAGTTGGTGAAGTGCAAGAACATCAGAAAACTGTGGTAGCACTACGAAGTCTGCTTGGCCAGGAGCCTGTCAGTGGAGAGGAAGCAAAAATATTTCAGCTATTGCATTGCTCCTGGTAAACTTGTTTCCCTGAGCTGAAATGCTGCTCATCCCAGCTGTGGAATCCCTCCCCCAAAAACATCCCTTCAGCCCATTTTCAGCCTTGTTTAACCAACCAGCTTCACAGACTACATAGAAAGTGCTCCTAATGCCACTCATGTTCAAGTCCTTTTTTTTTTTTTAATCCCTGCTGAAGCCCTGTGTCAGATTTGGCATAGGCCGAGGAGAGATCCATATGAAACATGTGCAGCTACATAAATTGTGGCCAAAGACTTCCTGACACAGAGATGTATGGGGTTGTGGGATATTCTCCCAAAGGAAGTGGAGGAGACTCTAACAAGTGAGACACTTAAAACATGTCCTAGCAAGAGAATGGCAGACGTGAACTCTGTAGTAACTAAAGGAATATTGCTTAGAGTAACTACTCCCGGAATTTCAAGTCGGTCATGGTTACTCTCAATAGAAAGGCCAATTAAACACTGTAAAATCCAACAAAAGACCATATAAATCTATTTGCATGGTTTCCTCAATTTTTAATAGGTTTTTGCAGCACAGGAACCAGATGTACTTTTATTGAACTGGGACCTTAAATACGGTGTAATCCATATGGCCAAAATAACTAGGTAATAACGGTGCATTTACTAGGGGACCATAATAATTATAGGATATTTCTCTTTATGACGTATAAGCAAAAGTTAACCACAAATGTAATTTATAAACTATTATTTTCATATATGAAATAAGCTACAGAGTAAGCGGCAGTGGGACTGCACTAAAAAAGACATTGCAGGAAGAAAAGACATTGAGTATGACCATAGCTGGATCCTGTTTCTCTCCCAACTGAATAATAAGGAAGAGACCCCCCTCCAAGCACAGATCCCCTTCCCATCCAGAGGGAGGGAAAGAAATCCTCACCTCCCAACATCATCCCTCCCCAAGGCTGGACCTACAGGAACCACTGCTGGAGCTCTGCAGTCCAAGTGCTTCCTGATTTCAGCTCAAAGACTGGGAGCTCCTGACCACATCCAGGACAGCCACACGCAGAGCTGCAGGCCTGGGCTGTTTTTAACAGAGTCCTGAAACCTTCCCCTCGTTCTCACACCGTCCGTGCAGGCTGGAGCCCTTCAGGCAGCTGGTGCTTGGCCTTTCTTTCCTTCACTTATTTCATAAACTCGTATTTCATTTCAGCCACGTCTGCCTTGCTCCTCCCCGGACTCTGTTCTTTGCAGCTGCCCCAAACAGATGTTTCCAGGAAAAGGAAAAAAATCCCAACCCTGTCTGCTATCCGCTGCTCTCTGTTATTGGTTGTGCAAAGGACTGGTTGGGTAAATACCAGCCATGACTTGCTTGATGGCTCCAGCAAACACGACCCTTCAAGAAAACTGTTCTAATACAAAGTTCCTAATCCAAAAGTAAGAGGACAACGTTTAAGTCTAATTGCACCATCCTTATATTTTTGTAGACCAGAGCGTAATATAAGAGCAATTTTTAGTAAAAAGTAACATTTTTACTACAATTTTACCCCAGAGTAAGGGCACTAAAGTGCTGGGACAGAGTTTCAACATTTCCAAATTTAAGCTCTTGCCTCATGGGATAGCCACACACTCAGCATGGATTGTCTCATGTTTCCCAGGACCCAATCCAATTCATCAAGGTTTTCTGTTGGCTTTTCAGATTATCACTGAATGCTTTTAGGGTTGGGGTTGTTTTGTTGCCTTGGAGGTTTTTGATTTTTTGCTTTTCATGATATTCAGCAGCAGGATATATGCATTTCTAGCATCAGATTTGTTTCTTCAAGTTCCGTTCAGAAAAGTACACCTGAAAAATCGTTTGACAGCTTCCAATGAATTCAGATTGAAATAACAGCAACAATTTAAGTTTCTCATCTGCACGTGAAACAAGATCTTAGAAATATCTCAGGCTCTTTCTCCCAAGAGTTCAGGTGGCCAAATTAGCCAAACAACCACAATAAGACAAATCCCTAACTCCTTCTGAGGGTCTTACCTATGCAAAAATTGTATTAAATTGGTCTTTGATGCTTCCAGACTTAGTGATAGCCTAAAATGTTTTACTCTTCGCAGAGAGCAGCATTCACAGCAAACAAGGATTTTTGCATTGTAGAGGGGAGAACAAGGGGAAACATTTTTTATTATTTCCCTTTACTTTCATTAACTCAAATTATTGACTGAAGGATTATGAAAATCCTTTGCAGTAATAACAGCATCTCAGATGATCAACTTCTAACATGTCTCTTCCAGTGAATTAGCGTTATTTCTTTCTAAAAACCTAAGTTTAAATCATACACAGTTGCCATAAAAAGGGATAAATTATGTTAACACCTGGATTTAAACCCAGAAGAGAGGAGATGGCATGGAGACCAGCACAAAAACCTCGTGGCAGAGGGTGTGGCAGAGCTGAGAGCCCAAGCAGAGTCCCACCGTGCTCCACCACAATTTTTAAGACGCACAGGAGCTGTGCTGGCTCCCAACCAGTCCATCAGCAGCAACTCCATCGCCTCAACAACTCGTCTGACTTCAGCCTGAGCAAGTGGCTGCAGGTGAGAGGCTCCGCACTCCATCACCCATCACACGGCACCTGCTCCTGCCAGCATCCAGACGTTCATCGTGCAGCATTCCAAACAAGAGCCTGCTTCTCTGTCACCATTCAAAATCAATTCTGCGAAGAGCAACCAGACCCCATAAAGAACAGCTAATAATTAATTACACTCCAATGGTCTTCCAGCCAGCTCCCATACATCACAGGCCATTGGATGCTTTTAATCAAAGTGCTTCATTATCATATAGCAATGTATCACTTTTATTTTTTTTTTTTAAACAAAGGATGACATTTTTATGGCAGTAACCTTAAACTTTCCAGCCACACATCTTACTAGCAAAGAAATGCCAAGAACAACTACAGATATTATAATAAACTATTCTTCCCTTTAGTGAATGAAGTGGCATCCACACACTTTGGGGATGGGGGTAGGGGGAGGAAACACTGGGTACCATATCATTTCAACAGAACAGCTGTGCATGGAAGCAACTTTAAAATAATTTTCCTCCTGCCCCTATCCAGCCAGATTAGGTCCCTGCTCCATCAGCAGAGGGTGGTGCTGCTGAAGTCCCTGGTGCAATGGTACAAACCAAATGCTACTCTCCACATTCACCAGTCTCATTCAAACCTGGACAAAAATGGTCAATGTTTTCACGTTCCTGCAAAGTGCTTTCCTGAGGGGGCACAGCACAGGGGAGAACACAAGACAGGAAACACAACTTGCAAGTTTGGCTTATGAGACAGCCACCAGTCATGAGGTAAGAATCCTTCCTGATCACTTCTGCCATCTATTTCTGTATCTTTTTTCTGTCAAATAACCCAGAGCCCTTCCCCCACATGTTCAGTATCATCCCAACTACTCTCTGAAATGCACAATAAATGCTGTTTTAATAAAGTCCCTCCTAAACCATTCCCAGCAGTGGGCTTTCACCCTTCCCTGCCTTCACAAATGTCTCTTATCAAAGAGTTGGCCTAAAAAAATGTATTCCAGAATCATTTAGGGTGGAAGAGACCTCCAAGATCCTTCCCTGGACACACTCCAGCCCCTCAAAGTCTTTCTTGCTGTGAGGAGCCCAGCACTGGACACAGCACTCGAGGTGTGGCCTCACCAGTGTCCAGTACAGGTGGCAATCACTGCCCTGGTTCTGCTGGCCACACTATTCCTGATCCAAGCCAGGATTCCATTGGCCTTCTTGGCCACCAGCACCACCAGGTCCTTTTCCTCTGGGCAACTTTCCATAAAAATCTTTGTGGTGAGGTTTTTTCACATTTATTTCTCCCCTGCTGTTAATCTATGGGTAGTTAATACATATTTTTATGGGAATTACACACATTACAGAAAGTTAATTTACTTTGAAACATAGCAGTAATCTGCTAACACTCTCATGGAAAATTAATCACCCACAAGCAAATTCCTCTAGACTCTCTGTTCAGAAGTCAAGGGTAAACAGCACACAAAATTCATATTCCAGGACCACATGGCCAGTTTCATGTTCATCACACACTTCCAAATCTGTTTGGGCTCCTAACAACAAAAAATTTCTCACAGGAAAAATTCTGTGGAATACAGCTTTAAAGATCCCAAACACTGTGGAAAGTAAAAAAGGTTTCAGGCTAGACAGATACAATTAAATTAAGTGATACAGAAATCATTCAACTGTTGTGCCATAGGACCTCCCCCATTTCTTTTTCATGGAAACAGGAGGCAAATAGCATTTTCCTACACAGAACACCACATGGGTTAAAAACTGCTCTGAAGGCCAGTTTTTACCAAAGTGATGCACGGCTTCAAACCTTTTTCTGGGGGCACATGGCCATTGTGGTGTGGTCAGTGAGTGCTCCTGCAACAAGGGGTGCTCAGAGCTCCCACGGAGCAGAAAAGTGAGATATTGTCTCTATCAGCTCCCATAATTTAAGAGACGTTAGACAAAAATCAAGGAGAAACTCCTCCATCAAATATTTGCATGGAAATGGATGGCTTCCTTCAACAAGCAATGCCTCACAAGGCACACCAAACAGTCCTCAGCTCCAAAGTACTTTAAACAGTGTAAGTTAAGATGCCTTTCTAGTCTCACATAATGCTCCTCTGGGCTGAGCAGGCAGAGGATGGAAGTTTCTGTAGCACCACCCACTGCTGCTGGCACTTGGCCTCAATTCTTGGCTGCTTGTGACATGAGAACGGGCATTCACAGTGCTCAGGAGCAATCAAGATGTAAAATAAAGAGACATATTTTAAGGAAGCTTTCTGGTCTCCTCTGTCCACCGTGAAATGAATTTTAAATTCCCCTTTAGCAAATAAGTTATTTTTCACACAGACGGGAATAGAAAGGTAAGGAAAAATAAAGCTGATGATGAAACAGCGGCACTAAAAATTAATGTACTGAAAACACATTTTTACCTTTCATCTTAACAAAAAATAAAAAAAAGTGTTAGCATACAAGCCAACTGGAGAATCTGGGGTATTTTCTATTAGCTCAATCACATTTTTTCTCTAACAAGTAATTGTTATCTGGGTTCTGATAGCATTTGGTACTCAGACTTCTGTTTCTGGCACGTTCATAAAACCCAGCCTCCTACAGCCATTCATAAATATGTTTTCCAATAAGATAAATTCGGGTAACAATGAACAATTAAGTTCCAACTCCTCAAGCTGCAGTGGCCAATTGCTAGGGAACTGGAATGTGGTGCAGCTAGATGAGACAAAAGTGAAAATAATCTGTTTTTAAACAGCATCCATGCCCTCCAACAGCAAGATGGCTGCAGGGAGTGCTGTCCATGGTCACAGCTGGCTCTTGGGAAATAATGACAGGAGTTCTCTCCCTACAAAAGCAGGGATACAGAGAACAGCCTTTCCTTAGGCGTACACACTTTTCATCCAGCATTGAAACACTAAATTGTCTCATGAGCTGCCATTTCTCACTGTGGTGACTCCAGTTGATGGTGCCAAGCACACCAAGGAGGCGAGGTGGTTCCTTTTCTTCTGCAGAAACAAGAAACAAACCTTCATCTCTGGTGTTGACTCCTAGACAGCTGTGCCCCCTCCACACTGACAGAAACAGAGAGAAATATTCACTGCCTGCCACACAAGCACAATTGTGTGGCAAAGCAAAGGTGGCAAGAGATGGCTCCTGTGAAGAAGGACTCCCATGACAAGCTAAATCCCCAATTTTTGGTTGCCGAAGCCACCTCCAGATATGTTTCACATCTCCCAGCTAACACAGTCAATGCCTATCCCCTGATCCACATATCGTGCCCCTGCAAGAGTCTCCACACTTGGGAATTTACTCCCATTTTACTCCTTGTCACGGTTACTTCCCCGACAGCCCTGAAAAACCTGGATTTCAAACAGCATTTGGCAACCCTTGAAACACCATAAGCACCTTCGGGTCCTCTCATTACAAATATTTAAAAGTTAAAAAAGGTTTAGACAGTGTCCTGGGGCATGCTCAGCTTGAAATGCCAGCCTGGGCAACTCCAAGAGTGCTCACAGCAGCCCAGGTTCATTTACTGACAGGCTCTCAGACGTTTCCACCCTAGGCAGAAGTGTGTCCGTGGGGTATAACTCACCTCCTGAAAATTCCTTCCTTCAGATCTGGTATCTGCCAATTGAGAGATGTCATTATTCAAAACAACAAGCTTAAAGAGGTAGAAGGCAGGGGAATAATCCTGAATCGGGAGTATGAAGTTACTGCCACAAATGAAAGGTCATTTCACCAATTATCTCCTGCACACATTTTGTATTAAATCCTGCATTATTAGGTTCTGATTGCTATGTGGAGAACTGAATATTTATGTAGAGCAAAAGGTTAAATTATAAGTCATTGAAAAACTATGATGATGGATTTCAGTTTAATAAGCAGGGACATAAGGAATAGAATATATATGCATATATATAAAAAGTAAATACGCTGTGCTTCATTGATTGAAAAACCTGCTTTCCTATCCTAGGTGATCTCCCACCCATGCGAGAAAAGCAGCATCAGGAAGGGTTTCAGATTAAGCACTATCCCCTGCAGTGACTGGGCACTCCACAGCAAGGCAGTTTAAAAGAGTTTAATTCCCTTTAAGATTTAACATTCCGATACACTGTTTCTAATTCCATTGGGTTAATATAAAACACCTCCATTTCCAAATTTTTATGCTGAACAGAAGCCATATTTAATGCAAGCTTTTGTCTGGTGATTCTTCCTCTCCCCTTGCCCATTTCTTTCGGAGCAGGTCCCCGATTTTGCAGAGGAGCTGGAGGGCACCAGGCCCCCACTCACCTGTGAGTGATGGTGGCTGGGTGGGTGCCCAGGCACCAAGCCCGTGGGCTGGCAGTGACAGAGACAGATGCCTCTCTGTAGCTGTGCAGATGGCACCAGCAAGGCATCTCTGGCTCCTCCAACTGGGGGATGTTATCCTACTGAGAAGTGTCTCCGAGCAGAGATAAGAAGAGCAGGGGGGAAGGTATCAGCTTGCCTATCAAGTGGGAGAGATCTGAAGGCAGATTGAACAGCGGAGTATAACGAAATTCGAAAGTTCTAAAAGCAACGATCTGGCCCAGAGGGCTGAAATCTGGGGACGTGATAAGGAGCTGTAACGGAGTCTATCAGAAGGAGCAGCAGCAGCCCAACACTTAGGGAAACTCACTTGGATGTCTACACAGCAACCCTAGGAGCAGGGGAGAGAGAGGGAGGAACAAATAGGAGCTCTCATACTTGAAACCAGCACTAGAAGAGATTTTCCTGGGCAAACTCTACAGCTGAGCACAACTCACTCTGTAGGAAGAAAGCACGAATTTATTACATTAAATTTCAGGAGTAGTTCAATGTGAACTGAGGAAAAAAAGAGAAAAAAAAAGGAAAAAACTCCAAGAGTGATGTCATTATAGGCATTTTACTATTGCTAGATGAAAAGCCCCCCAGAAAAGAAGCCACTGGTGCATAGGGCAGAGAACTTAATCTAGGGATGTTGATAAAGCAGCACAGAGCCACACTGACCACTTGGAATTCAATGGGATAATCTCTGCATAACCTCCCCTAACCACCTCCAGCTACAAAAAAGAAATTTAGAGAAAGCACTAGAGGGAAGTTATTTCTGCTCCAGTCCTGACTAACAGGAGAATAGAAGAGAAGCAATTGAGAATTTGACATATGGGAGTAATAAATAACACTGTGGATTAAAGCAGTCAAAAAAAAAAAAAGCATGTGTATATACATACAGAATTATTTTAAGCAAAACAGCTTTTCTTCTGATAGAGAGGAACAGAATGCATAGCAAGACCATCACGGCTGTGCCAGAAACAGGCACTTGAAAACAGAAAGAAACATAAATCATACGTCAAAAACAAGTTTACATGACTGAGGAATACAAAAGAACCAACATTAATCACAGTGCATTAAAGACAAGACACAAAGCTAACTAGAAAGGGACAAAATGCATCAGGAACAAATTGGTTCACATATAACAAGAGGAAACAAAGGAAAGCAAGACCTTGTTCCTAAGGAGAAGATCCTTGTGTAAAGACTTCACCAAAAGGGGAAGTGTCCCCATCCTCCTGGGGTAACTAATGGGAGAGCAGACCAAGGGCTTCCTTTTCCTCCCTTAGAAGATCTTTGAAAGGATAAATAGACAGGTACTTCTCCGCAGTTCTTCAGTGCCTCCTTGATCTCCATGGGAAGTTCTCCACTGCTAGGGGATAATTAGGGAATTGCACGCTGCTGGGATCAGTAGGAGCACACACCTCTGTCTGTAGTGGGCACAAAGTGGTAGGCTGGCTCCAATAAAACCTAAATTAGGGCAGCATTCCCCTATCATTATCTTTGACTTCTGTGGGAAACCAAATAGCAGAGAGGGAACATTTAACTGCCCTCTCCAACCCAGCACAACTGACAAGGACCCAGAGCAGTCAGGGCCAGAGCCCAAACCCTGCTTGCCTCAAACACACAGAATGTGCACATCTGGAAAAGAAGGAAATTTTAAGCAGTGTTGGGAGGTAAACTACAACCAGTAACAGATCTTGAAAACAAGCTGGTCATACAGGACACGTGAGAAAGCACATTTTGAGACAGCAGAAGCTGCCTTTAGTCTTGTATCTCACTGATGAGTTGTGTTGATATACTGCATGTCCAACAAACATTACAGGAGGATTTCTGAAAATGCTGCTTAAATTTTAAACAAACAAACTCTTTGGAAAATTAAACTGATGGAGGATTTTCCTATATTAACATTGGCTTAAATCAGTTTTCATAGGAGAAGTACACTAGGAAATACTAGCTTGAGTTTATGTTTTCAGCGTGCTTAACAGAGATCACTTCATGAGCAGTGCCAGGAATGCACCAGAACAGAGTTTTGAACCATGCACAGTTTAATAGATATTACATTTTAAATAGTTCTTATTGAAGTGGTAACTACAGTCTTCACATTGAAGGAATTTTCCATTTTGTGGAGAAAAAAAGCTATTTCATTAGACCTGTATCTCAGAAACCCCAGCTGCAAAAGCTTACAACTGAAAATGGCTGGATATCGTTTGATCACAAACAGTTATGCAAGGAGAGGATCCAAAGGACTTGGGCTCAATGAAAGAGGCTGAAGACATGAGCCAGATTATTTCTACCTGGCTCTAGGGCAGGTGGTCCAGACATTAAAGGGCAGAGAAGCTTTTATTTGCATCTAAAGCCATACAACACACATCTTCGGAAGAAACAGCACAGGAAAACAAGCAGCAGCCAAGGATCAGATCCATCAGACACCCATCACAGATGACTTCAGTGTACTTGATGGCTCTCCGCTGCACTACTTTTTTCCAACTTTCCTCTGCCTTTGTAGTTTGATCAATGTTATCTCAAGATCTCTTAGAAATCAAGCACGAGGTGCCGCTGCTGTAAACCACAATTAGGCACCAGAGTGGTGACGTAGGGGAATTGGCTGTCATTGTTTGATGTCCAATGATTTTCAATACTGCTTTGCTGTGGCAATAATTTGCATTCTTATTAAGATGAATTAAGATCATCACGTTGTATCACAAACCCCACTAATACAAAGCAGCTTTGGAGCTTTATCAGTGATGTGCATTTCCACCTAAAGCCCTTTCAATAAAATTCTCATGATGCTGTTAACTTCCCATATTTTCACTGCACGAGCACAACAAATCCTTTCTATGGCTTCTCTATGTGTTATAAAATATTTCATGTACATTTTGCTCAGCACCTATTGGAAGCACAAGCGTTGTGTCAATACTGCCCTTGTAATGTTTCTGGCTCTCATACCCAGAGATAGCAGAGTGCATTAACACACTCCACTGGATTTAGCTTAACAGCTGAGTAATGAAAAGGTAACCACTCATAAAACTTGATATGATGCTGGATCCCTTTGGTCCAGGACCAGGTATAGACGCTCTGTGTGATGGGGAATAGGAGACATTCCCTCTACCCCCACACACTCTTGTTTTGACTGGGGAACATGATATACTTTTAAATACACTCTCTTCAAGTAGCGTGGCGGAGAAATTTCCTCTCTAAAAAGCAGGAAGCTATTTTTCAAAGGCTACCTTTTAATTTTGAAAGAGACTGCATTCAAGCCAGAAGATCAGCTACCAACATTTTTTAAGTGATCTAAAGCATGACAAGCTTAGCCAGCAATAGAAAACCCATACAATCCATCCACTATTGTCTGAGGGTTAATATAGTTATACCAAGCCTATTACTTCTGAGCCTCCTAATGAAAAATGTTCTATTTAACAAAGTGAACATCAACATCCTGAAGAGGTTCTTCTGCTATCTGTCTTCTACCTTTAATTTTAATTAAGAAAACAAATGGACAGTAAATTTGAAGCAAAGAATCAACATTAATCTCTAAATCAAAACGATTTACATTGAGATTACAATTAATCATATGCATGAAATATCTTATTTAATAGGGTGATGCCCTCAGTTACTTTGTTTAATCACTAAAACAATTCAATTTCCAAAATTAGAATTTGGAACCATTCCAAACATAACCCATTAAGATTATCAATCCAGCAAGAACAGTGACACTGAACCACTGAAAAATAAACTCCTCAAAACTTTTTTATTCCTGCGCTGAAGAATGTAAAGTGGGCCCAGACAGAGAGAACCTCCATTAAAAACAGGGAGGGGTAATGCAACATCTAAACAAGCAGACGACCCCAGGACATTTGCACTTGAACTTCTTGGTGACATTATACTCAATCCCCACTCAAATCAAGGCCACTAGGCCAGATTTTAACCTTGAATAAACAAATCAGCTCCACAAAATTACTGGCTTTACCTCCAGTTACAGTGGGCGTGGGTTTGGTTAATTAATAAAGGCAAGATTTTGCCAACATCCTTAATAAAGAGTAGAGAGGACACAATTTTAGCCTTGCAGTTGGAATCAGCGGCTGTCATTGGGACATTGCACAGAGATCAGGTCTTGGCCCAGAGGCACACACAGTCTGTCACCAAAAAGTGGGCTCCAGGGTACACCAGTGATGGCTCCTACAGCTGGCTAAGCCTTTTATTCCGGTTAAACATTTAAAAACATCTATTCAGCCACCTTATTCAGACAGTGTTACCACAGCCGTGGTCTACGCCCTCCTCTTGTTAGGGAGAATTGCACATCCCTCACAAGAACCTCCTGCTGTCCTCAAAAACAGGTGGAGGCAGGATTTGAGCAGGCAAACCAAAGCAGCCAGCTTTGATTTAGCTTGGCCATAATATTTCAGCCAGCACATCAAAACATGGCTGGAACACTTCATGGAAACGTGAATTTACACACACACACACACGTCTTTTACCTCCAGCCAAATGCCATAAGTCTTGAGAGGCTGCCTCAGCAAGATTAACACAAGACTATTCATTATGGGATCAATAAGCCTGTCCTCTCAGGGGCTCTTTTCTTCTTGCCCCACTTAGCTTTCCACTCTGTGGCAGGGTGGATTTATTTAAAGGATAAAAGTCTTCTTCACTGCAGACTGCCCAATGATTTCTGTTCTCATCTTGTATTCTAGCACTGTGTCTCCAATATTTAAAAAAAAAAAAGGAGCAGGGAAGGGAATCAAGAAGAAACTGGGTCATGGTGCTCTGGACACCCCAAAGTGTGTTTGTGTATCCCTGTGTCACATCTTCATAGAGAAGAGCAGTCACATTCTGCTTTCTTACATAAACGACACTTCTCATCTAAAAATTCATTTTTCAAGTAGATTTTCCTCGCTTCACGTGCTCAGAGTCACCCTGCCAGCAGAGGAGAACAAGTCCTTCTGGCTCCCTGCCCCCTCCACATGCCAAATCTCCTCCGGTGGCACCTCAGCCATCTTCTCCTTTTCTCCCTCGCACAGCTCCAGCCTCTCCCTGCTCTGCAAATCTACCAGCAGAGCCAGCAAAGCAAAAAGTACCCCCAGCTCCAAAGCCAGAGCTGCCACTGAGGCCCACATATTTAAATCCCCACCCTCCACACAGGCCACCAGCAACCCCACAAGGAGACACTGATCCACCTCGGCCAAGGCACAACTCCAATCACAAAAGACAAAAGAATTTATTATTATTCTTCAAACCATCAGCACAGAAGGGGTGAGCAGTGCCCCTCCGTCCTCTCATCCTCAGGAAAATACAGGTTTACCTATCAGAGCAAGGTCCTTCCTCCTAAAAGCTTCTTGAAGTAAAAATGTGCTTTTATGTCATGCAACTCTCTCTGGCAGTTCTTTCTGGGGACGTGACACATGCCACATGGCTGGTTAGGGAACAGTCCTAACTCTAAGCCTTATTTGTCATTTGCTGAAAAACATTTTGTTACCTCCAGGGACACTACAGAATTACATTTCCGTGGATTGCTGATGTGCGTGGAGGAAGTACCTGCAGTTAATGCTAAAACGAGACAAGCTACTGGAGGGGGCACCATTTTATTAAATAAATAAATAAAATAAGTTCTTCTCAGCTTGTCTTCTTGACATATCAACTCCTGTGTTGCCTTCAGGCAAGAAATAAAGAATATTAACCAACAAATCGAGTAAACACATTTTGTGTGCTGCTTTTGGAGTGCAATGTGACAATGGGTTTCCTAAATAATTCCCGCTTTTGCTGGTGCCAAACCAAAAGAAGGATAAATAAACAGCAGCAGCCCATCTCACCTCTTCTGAGCGTGCACAGGGATTGAAAAGGACTCAGGGGCAAAGTATTGGACTTCTCCGTTCCATAAAACCTACAGTGAAAAATTCAGCAAGACAACACAAACACCTGAAACCAAGGGTGGTGACAACAAGATGACACTTCACGAACCTGGGTGTCGCTCCAGCAGAAGCATTTGTCCTTCCCAAAAGTCCTCATCCCCCTGGAAGTTGTGCCAGCTGCAGCTCCTCGGGGTAAGGACGATGCACTGCCATTGAGCCCGTGTCCAGCTGGAGGGGACCCAGCCAGGCACTGCCACCCCACACAGGCTGGGGAGCCCTGATTGATCCCATTAATGGGGAAATGGAACACCTCGTGCTGGGGGAAACCGATCCTTCTCACTGGCAGTAGGGGCCCAACCCGCGGCAGCGCCCGATGCTGAGGGGAGAGTGATTAATGGAGAAGAATTGATCCTCCCAGTCCTTGTCAGGCAGCCAAATGCTGCCTCAGACAAAGAGGTCTATGTGGAATGCTACCAGGCAGCCACTCAAATCATGCCACAGCTTATAATGCCTCCCCATACCTTCCCCCTTCCCTTTTAACACCTACTTATGGGCTAAACAACCTCTTTTTCTACACGTTTTGAAGACTGATGGCGGAAAAGCATCCCTGAGGAATGGCAGCCTTATCCACCCAGCTGCCCCAAGATCACGTCCCGCTTTCTCTCAGAAACAAGGCCATGAAAAGTTTTCAGAAAAATTCAGAGGAGTCCAGGCCAAAGAAACTCTTCCAAATAAAAAAGGCAGATGGAGGGAAGCTTCCTCGTCGAGACAAAAGTAGTCAACAGGTAACAAAGGAACAGGAGGGAGGATGTGCACAAATTTCAAGGCTGAAGTGTGTCAAAATATACTTGGACTAGACACAATGAAGTATTATCGTTGCCTTTTGGCAGTATGCATCACATCCATGAAATTTGGGGTTTTTTTTTTTTCCTCAATCTTGATACATTTTTTTTCCCTGAATTAATTCCACGGCGTGGTGAGGCAGGAGCGTCGCATCAATCCCTCCGTGAAGGGCAGGAGCACACCTCTCCTTCAGGTTCGACCCTCAAATCTCATTAATTGCAGCAGCATCCTCAGGGCCCGGTGTTTGCACACGACGGCCCCGAAAGGAGAAGGGAGGGAGAGGAGATGAGCGCACCCCACACGAGCAGACGGCTGACTGCTCGATCTGGCTCCCTTCCACCCCTCCCTCAAAGTCCCCAGGGCAAAGCTCTGCTAACAAAAAGGGGCTTTGCAAATACCACGCGAGATAAGCACGGTAGCACGCGCAGCTTTTGGCATCTGTTTATCATGGTAGATAACCTCACCTGGCTGGCTGGGGAAACGGCCCACCTGTTTCTTAAAAATAGGTTTCATCTCTTCTCTCACAGCGATCTGCCTGTGCTGAGTGATGCTTTAAAAATATACCAAGACATGGTGCTAACACTGAAGCATTTCCTTACCCAGCCGGGCAGGGATAAGATCTGCATCTCACAAAAGGCCAACATATGGTGCTGATAGCTCCCTGATTATGTCAACATTTATTAGTTAAGTAAAAATCACCAGCCTTCTTTAAAAGGAAGGAGCCCAGATGCCTGCGATAATATTTCTCCACTCCACTGAAGAAATCGTAATGCAGTTCCTAATGTCTCTACTTGAAAAGGCTCAAAACTCACAAATTATGTCATTAGAAACTGCAACGCAGTAACAAGAGGTTCGGTATAATGTATTTTCATTAGCCGAGGCTAATTGGAGCCAAATGAGTAAAACAATGCAGGGAGGGCGAAGCAACAGAAATCCTCGGGTCTTTAGGAGCCGAAATAAATGAGGGTAATCAGCGGTGTATGCAGAATACAGCATGTTCAATTAATATAAATGGGAGAGCAGTCAACTGCGGCGCCCCGGCGGGAGCTGGCGGGCGGCAGATGTCTCACCGCGGTGTGCGAGCGCCAGCGGGATGGCAGCCCCAGCCAGGGAGAGCACGGGGCTGAGGGGACACCCAAAACAGCAGGGTTAGGGGGTGAAAAACCCCGCAAGAGGGATATCTGAGCAGGGAGAGCAGCACGGACCTCGGGAGGAGATGGTCACCTGTTCGAGGGACACCCAAAAAAACCCCACAGAACTAGGGTGGAAAACCCCCACAAATTAGCACAAGAGGGATATCTGAGCAGGGAAAGCAGCACGGACTCCGTGAGGAGATGGAAAAATGGGAGGAGACGGACACCTGTTTGAGGGTCACACGAAAAAACAGGAGTGGGGGTTAAAAACCCCAAAAATTGCCAGAGGGGAAGCTGAGTAGATAAACCAGCACGGACCTTCAGAGGAAATGGAGAAAGGGGAGGAGATGGCTGCCTATGTGAGTGACATCCAAAAAAACCAGACCTAGGGGGTTAAAACCCCCACAAATCGCCACAGGAGGGAAATCTGAGCAGGGAAAGCAGCACGGACCTTGGGAGGAGATGGAAAAAGGGGAGGAGATGGAGACCCATGTGAGGGACACCCAAAAAAACAGAACTAGGGGGCTTAAAATCCCCCAAAAATTGCCACAGGAGGAAAATCTGAGCAGGGAAAGCAGCACAGACCCTGGGAGAAGACGGAAAAAGGGGAGGAGACGGCCGCCTGTCACGTTAGAGGAAAGGCAGTCGTAGCAGCTCTACCCTTGGCAGCTCCAACACTTGCCACCTGCACACAGATATTTTGTGGGGGTGGATTCTCTGATCCATCCTCCTCCTCCTCCATCTTTTCATCCCGTCAGTTTAATTGTAACAGTAACCACAGTAAATTGATTCTGCAATTTAGCTTTCAGACCCTTCTGAAGCGAGAACAACCAACCTTGTCTTTCACTTCAATCTTCTTCTCAATAACATCAAGGCTGCTGTCCCTCAATTTTCTCTTCTTTTAGAAGAGAGAATAATGATGAGCTCCTTCTTCAGCATTTGCTTCTGGTCCAATCTGTGGCAGAGCAGGAATTTCTTTTTTTTTTTTTTTTTTAATTCCCATTAGGCAAATGCCCTTTTTTAATATTATGCTTTGGGACCTAAGGCTTTAGCGATGATGTAATTTTGTAGCTCAAAAGCCAGAAAATGCCTATGCTTTTTCAAGTTCCTGGCATTTTTGTGCAATTCTTTATATGCTTTTTTGGCCTTTCCCAGAGGAATTGCCATTAAATCTATTATTGTCCTCTAAGTACAAAGCTCAAAGGCTCATGTACCTGTAAACACTGAAGTTTACTCTACAAAACCTACTGAATTTAAGCAAATTATATGAAAGCTTAGTGAATCATCTATCACTCACAGCCACAGATACCCTGCCTCTTTTTCGTACTCTGGAAAACAATAATAAGGTTCTGCATCCATTAATAAAATTGCAATTCCATGATCAAGTCTGCACTGACTAACCTTGTCTTTCATCACTTCCCACCAATAAATGATGGTCTGGTGACTTAAGCAGTGTATGATAAACATGTTTTCAGTCAAAGACTAATTTTATCTTAACGTAATTACTTCATTCCTGTTTCAGCATTTGGTACACAGGTTTAGATGGGGGCGTTGGTCTTAATTCCAAGATTCCCCTCCCTCCTTCTCTCCCAGAAGAAAACAGCTTTCACTATTCACTTTCCACTATTTCACTGAAGAAATCAGAGGGAAAAGACACAAGTTAAATACTAGGAAGGTCAAAAAAAGCTTTATCATTATGAAACTGAAGATCAGGCAGCATTGCCTTTTATGCCCTACTACACTACTTCAGATTGTGTCTGAAGATTAGGGCAGACAGCAAATGACACAGGAGATATCCTTTAAATACAGCCAGAATTAAAAAATAGCCAAACATACAGGATGGCACATCAGGGATGGTTTAGGAAAGAGCTGCCCACAGAAGCAAAGAGTTAAAGCAATTATGTGTCCTAAGTAATGCAAAATTACTGACGAGCAGCTGAACATTCATAACCATGAGCTGTTAAAATACATTCCAAGTTCCCGAAGCTTGCCTAGACATTTCTCTCTTAGCTCTGTTTGTTGGTCCCAGAAATCCATCTATGTATATCAAATTTTTAAAAAAGAGTTACTACTGCAAAAATCAAACAGCCCTAATCCAGCAACAACTTTTTGAAAGAGGCTTGAGGCTGCATCATCCTTTAAAACCCAAGTAGAGGCCAACTTCAGACTCTGCTAACGCTGAATCCAGTATAAGTACACAAAATTCACTGCAAAAAAATTCAAGCTGAAAAAAATTAATCCAAGTAATCCAAGTTTCACAGGGAGCAATTGCTGGTATTATTTTATTTATTCTGCACCAGCCCAATTGTGCTGAAAGACATTAATTTTTTGCTGTTCTGTGTAATTGAAATGGAATGAGTTATAAGGCAGACCATGCAAATAACCTGAAATAAGTGAAACTGCAGGTCTGGGCTGACCAAGATTGTTGGCAGTGCAGACAGACAATGATCAGCTCCTTGGATCACTTACAGATGCTATAAAAGAAGTTTGAGTTAGGTTTAAATTATTTTTTTTCTGAGACAAGTGCATTCCAGGGATAGTTCCCTGTGAAATATTGGAGGGAGGGGGGGGAAGGCAGATTACTGATGTCCATTTTTTTGGTCCCGAAATTGTTAGCTTGCCAGTAAAACCAAAATAATTGTGCTCCCTTCCTCCCTCAATGGCATATGACAAGTAGAAACCTGAAGGAAGAATCTACAGATTCAAGAGGAGATTCAATAACTGTTTTTAAACCTGGAGAAGACTCCGTGGAGATAAGAAGAAGTCGGTAGATTTGGCCTGCTTTATTATATTCCTCTCCCCATTTCTATGTAACTAAACATAAAAAAGGTTAAAAGAAAAAAAAAAATCCTGAAGCATTGCTGTAAAACAGCCCTCCCCAAAAGAAAAAAAAATCTCAAACCCATACTCAATTAAAATAGTGTTTCCTCCCAAAATAACATGAATATGTAAAGCAACAGCTAAAAATGCCTGTGTAAATAATTTGATGTGGAGAAACTCTGGTGGCATTTACTTCCATTTTAGAAATTAATCAGGATGAGTATTTCTATTAATAAATATGTATTTTGAGATAAGAATAATTTTCCAGAAGATGGCAGGAAAAACACAAGTCTAAAGGTGTTACTCCCAAGCACAGACTCCAAACCACCTTCCAAGTCAAAACCTACAGATTTTGCTATTTTAGCAGTATTTTGCTTTCACATAAAAGAGTGGGAGAAGGGATAGGGGGATGGTCAGTGAGAATAAACTGCACATTTTTCAGCACATATTTGTAAACACACGATCTTAAAATATCTCAGTTAAGTCCCTACTAGGAAAGTCCTAAAGGATCTGCTGAAGGTCAGGAGTCAGGCTGACTTCAGCTCCAGGAACCCACAGAAGCAACTGGCAAACAGAACACAAACAATTCAGGTTTTCCGGACAAACAGAACTTGGGGAAGAACCACTTTTCCCACACCATAGGGAGAAGCGTGTTCTGCCTACAGCCTGGTTCAGCTTTTCCTATGTAGGTCAGGCTATGTAGGGCAGGCAACTTGTGAGGCAGGTCCCTGGGACACCAGAGGTGCCACTACAAAATCTACCTGCAGCAACTCATTTTTCCAGCAGCCAGCCCATCCCAAAGGTTTCTCTGATAGATTGCGTAGGTTAAGCTCCTGCACCCCAACTCACCTTTATGTTCACGTTTGGGCACCTGTGTCCAAATGCTCCCAAATGCCACCAGCCCAGCATCCTTGGTTTTGTCCTTGCCCTATATTGTCCTTGGTGTGGAGGGAAAAGGAAATAGTGGCTTCCAAAGACAAGAACAGAAGAAGGCACAGGAATTGAAAATTACTCTCTCAGGCTTGGATTTCAGCCAGAGAAGAGCCAACCCAGTGACCTTCCCATCAATAGTAGCTAGAACAGGGGTTTTGTAGGTTGGGGTTTTTTTTCCCCTCCTTGAAAAAATAAAGCTCAAAATACTACTGCCTTCCTGCTAAATACTGCTAAACCCACAGAGCCTTGTGTCACCGTGTAACAGAAGAATATTTTATGTTGCATTTTACAACACCAGCACTTCAAGGGGACAAGACCATCCACAAGCATTTCCACTGCACCACAGACAGAGAAACCCACTGGCCACTTCCCAGTTTTATTTCCCAGACAAATGAAATGAAGATCCTTCAGCTGATGTTTATGTGCCAGACTCCCAGCTGAGGGTTCCCCTCTGCAGTGCCTAACTGAGCAGATTAGCAGGACACCAGTGAGTGTTTCTCTGCAGATGCTCTTTATTTGCCAAGCAGGAGTTGCAGCAGGGGAAGGCCTTTCTGGCATGCCAGGATATCCCAGACTCTTGGGACTCCTCACATGCCCCTCTTTACCAGGAGATACAGAGACCCGAGGAGGCTGTGCTGTTCCCCAGCAAAGAGGACGAGGAAGCTCTAAATATCCTTGTTCTGGTCATCACTCAGGAGTCCTGCATTATTTCCAAGGAGGAATATTTATTCTCTCTGTCCACTCCCTGAAAATTATGTCAATCCTTCACCTTTACACCCCCCAAAAAGAAAAACAGCTCTGCCACATCCCTTTTGAAAACTGTGTTAACCACACCTCATTGCTTTGCTTTGACACATTTAGGCTTTTCCCCCAGGGAACCAAGTTTTCTTCAGGGACAGAGGGAGAACCTCAATCACCAGGATATCCCAAACACACACCTTTCTTTTCTCAGCTCCTTGGAATTGCGCTAGGAAGCGGTGCTGCTGGAATTGCAGGCATGAAGAAAGCCTGAACAGAAAGTCACAGGCAGGAGCAAGGGTTGGGGTTTGTTCTCACTTTGTTGCCACTGAAGTGCTGATGAAGTTGCACATTGCTCCCGTGCTTTAAACATTAAAGCAGCAGATAAAGGTCAGCACGGTCTCTAACTGCCCTGTTAGCACGCAAGTTTCAGCTCCGATTTCTCTTTTAAAACAAGAAGTGATTCTGTGTCCTGCCTGTGTTTAAAAAGGAGATTGATTTGCTCTTGAGCGATACCACTCGTAATTACAGTTACACGGACAGTAGATAAACCAAGGTATGGGAGCAGGAGAGAGAAGAGAGCACCAGGACTTTTTGAAGACACTTATCATAGACCAGACATGAGGCACTGAGGTTTTCCAGAAGGGTCCCCAGCTGTGTTAAAGCACTGACACAAACAGAAAATTCCCAAAAAAACGAAAGCAGGTAACCAAAAAAATGCCTCACGCTCACCAACACTATGACAAAAGCAGAAAGCTCAGCAGCCACCAAGTAAAAAAGACAGAACTTTATTGCCTTCAGAAGCGCCACCTTTACTGTGATTACTCCAAGGCAGGTATCTCTCACAGCATGCCCTCAGATCTCTCCCTTCCAGAGCACTTTAAAGCACGGTATTTTGTGTTTAGGGTACACTAGAACTAAGACTTCAAGACAGCAATTAATTTGTAAATGCTTTCAGAATACCTGAGCTCAGGGCCACTGGCCTCCCAGAGGGAGAACAAAAGCTGCTGCAGCAGCTGATTGCCAGGCATCTTCTCTTCTGAGAGAAGAGAACTTTCACCATGAAGCAACTTCATCCCTCCATCCAGCACCATCAGCAGTTTATTGTACTACATTTTTAATTTTTCCTCCAGTGCCCCACCACAAACAAACTCTAGTTCCAAAAATGACCAAACAGGCTCCTTCCCTCAATAATTTCTCTCCCTGGCCATTATTGCCGTCACCATGTCAGTTTTGGATACCAGACCCAGCTGGACACCCAAAAGACCAGCTCACACAGGCTGTGCTGGTGGCTATTGGGCCACACAAAAACATTCTCACCACCTGCTGCTTTCCCCCAGTCTCTATCTTCAATTCACACAAACCGTGTGGTGTGAGATTTTTACACCACCTGAAGTGAGACCTGTGCCACGAGCCAGGGCTGTCTGAGAGCTCTTGCAGTGCTGTTCTTCACTCTGTTATTTTTGTCAGTACCATCAGATATTGCTGTAAAACACCACAAAAACAAGAGAGGAACTCTCACCAACCTTCTCTGCACCAGGGCAGGAGACACATCAGGAAGCCTCAAAGTAAAATCCCCTTCTGCTCCAGGAAAAAGGAAGAGCTTAGCCTTACTTGCTGCCTAATTTTTATGTTACACTCCCATCACTCCTTGCTATTGACAAGTCAGCTGTGATTAATCACCCACAAAATACCAATTAGTGGATTAGCATATACAGATGACTTTGCCATCTCAGCAGCACTATACAAACATTAAATAATCAGGGTTTCTTAAACTCCCTTCACCTGTCTCTCACCTGGCTCCCTCCTACCTCTTCCCCCTCTGCTTGCTTGCTTGCAGGGAAGCTCCTTCCTCTCCCAGCTGTGAAAAATCTGTATTCTGCCCTACCCACACCTTACTCGCTCCATCATCTTCTCTTTTCCTCTTTTCACCCTCAGGCATCCTCGTTCCAATTAAAAACCCCAGATGGAGCAGCTGGAAGATGCCTAAATGCCCTAATGAACAGTGAGATGCAGTAAAAGAGATATTTAAGGCTTCACAAGGAGGTGAGCAGCACAGAGGGAAGGAAATGTGAGTGACAGAAATAGGGTAAGGCATGTTTGCCTGAAAGTGAGGACAGCAGAGAGCTAAGAAAAGGAGAGAACAAGCAGAAAAGAGGAAAAGAACCAAGCCCATTAATATTTGTCTTTTCTTATCAAGAAGGTTTCAGGTGTGGTGAGTTCTCTTGTTGCAAGCTGCCCGTGGAGACACAGCACCACGTAGGCCTGTAGCAAAGAGCAGCAGCTGATGCTGACAGATATTTAAAATGCACTGAAATTCAATAGCTCTGGTTTCATTCCCTATAAATTTCCAGGTATCCACAGAATGAAGTGTGAAGTGGATAAAATTCATTTTGCATTCCAGAAAAAATTTTGGAGAAATTTGAAAAGAAAGTTATACAATAAACACCAAAGTTTCAAAATAAGTCTTTTTCTGTTTGTTCAAGATGACTTAAAAAAAAATAAAATTACAATAGAAACTTCAAGGAGAGAATAAATTATTTAATTTGGAGTCAATGTGTGCATGACATCAGATTGTAATAATTTCATAGACTGGTTTGGGTTGGAAGGCACCTTAAAGCCCATCCGGTGCCACCCCCTGCCATGGGCACGGACAACTTCCACTATCCCAGGTTGCTCCAAGCCCCGTCCAGCCTGGCCTTGGACACTGCCAGGGATCCAGGGGCAGCCACAGCTTCTCTGGGCACCCTGTGCCAGGGCCTCCCCAGCCTCATAGGGAGAATTTCTGTCTAATATCCCATGTAAATCTCTCTTATTTTAGTTTAAAACCACTTCCCCTTGTCCTATCACTTTCTGCCCATGCAAAAGCCAATCTCCCTCTTTTATATAAATCCCCTTTAGGCACTGGAAGGGGCTCTGAGGTCCTCATGTCTGCAATTCCCACAATCCAGGTGCAGCACCTTGCCCTTCTTTATCACCTTCACTAATTTATGAATAAATTTTAATCAACCATTTGGAAGTTTCTAAGAAAGGTGAACTTCTCAAAAAGCCTTTCAAGCAAGATGATGAGGCAGCTCTGCTGCAACAGCTCCAGCCTGATAACCTGATGGAAGTGACTGTACAACAAAATGCAGAGGTCCATAGAGAAAAAGAAGTCCAGCTGGTGATACCAGATCCCTGGAATTGCTGAGCAGGTTCAGAAGGGGTGAATCACTCTTAGTTTCACCCTTGCTCATGCTGCAGTAGTTCTACACTGTCAGGTGCACTGTGAGAGTCCACCACAGACTGTATTTCTTCCCTCGAGACATAACTTGTCTTTTCCACGGAAATTTCAAGGTTCCTGTGAGATGCTGCAGACACCAGACACCTCAGGTGGGAATTTGCAATGCGCTTTTGATGCTCGGTGCCTGATTGTCTGGCTTGGGGTAAGAAAGGTGAGACCAAGTGGTGCCTTTCTGTCTTTAACTTTCTTTCCAAAAAGATTTCCTAGGAAAACCGGGAATTTGCCAAAGGCCGGCCTCCAAAGACCGTCACAATGCTGTACCAGAGAGCAGCACCTGCCTTGTTTGCACAGTGCAAAGCTGATTAAAAACCAAGGTGTAGGATGGCCATGCTAGGAGTTGCTCTTGTTTTGCTGGTGCTGGGGAACAAGAAAAGCACTGTGGTAAAGGTGGCTCAATAAATTACGTGCAGCAGAGTTAATGCAGGTGTGCTTTCTTGGCCGGGGCTTTACGTGGAGCAGGCAAGGGACTCAAGAAGTGAGTCTGCAGCAGGGAAATTTGAGATCAGTGGTGGCTGCCTTCAGCCGAAAACTGATTATTTGGAATTAATGCTAATAAATCTAGCTCTCTTTTCCTATCCCCCTCCTCCCAGCCCTGCCACAAAGACTCCCTGCAAGCTGCTGGCCGATTACAGTATCCAGCACAAAACAAACCCCTTCCCCTTCCTTTGTGTCACGTATTTCCACTGATACAGAACCTTTGTGTCTCTTGCCGTGGCTCACATGCCAGCCAGAGCCAGCAATCTTCACTTGGCAGGAATTTCCATGTGAAAGGGATATTTTGAAGAAAGCCTGTGGGCTGGAGCCAAGGTAAAAGCTCCTCACTCTCTCCAAATGCTGCTTTTCCAGTGTGAAAGTGTTGAGCCACTGCTCTCCCAACCACTGTTCCCATGGATTTGTCCCAGGTTGGAGCCTGTCACCGTCACAGCAGGAGTAGGAAGAGGGTTTTTCAGTGGGATGGGGATCGCCAACAGCACCAACATTGTTTCTTCACAAAGGAAACAAACTTCAGCCCGAGGTTTTGGCCGGCAACACATCCCTAATGCAAACAGCCCTCGGTCCCATTGCTCTGGAAAGGGTGACTGGGCCTAGCAGGGAGAGGAATAACCCCAGGCAGGGGCTGACAGCTAAATCCAGGTCATTGAAAATGAGAAGCAAAGTACGCATTTTTAACAACTACGCCCTGAAATGAACTGCCGGGGGGGTGAAGCTGCGTGGTTTATGTTTGGTTTAAATTCATCAGCTCAAGATTAGGGTGCCTTCCCTGCACCACAAGTTATTGCAGACCTGGGCTAGGCTTGTTGAGCTGCAAACAGCCTTGCACAGAGGGAGCACTGCAAAAGAATGAAGCTTTGTAGAGCCAGGGTTTCAGCGAGAATGAAATGACAAATATTGGTACTGCTGCTCTTCCAGCTCGAGCCGTGAGCTGGATTTGGAGCCTTGCCCACAGCATCCCTCAGGAGGGGAAGTGGGTGTAGAGAATATCTTCACGCTGCAACCTCACTAGCGATCGCAAGCCCTTCCCAGTCACCTCAGCATCAAAACTCCTCTCTTGGCTTTCATCAGAGCACGCCACGAGCGTCACCATCAGCTTTCCTGCCGCCTCCTCAGGCAGGAAAAGCCTGATATCTGTTGCTCTATAACCACACGGCTGTGCCCCAGGCAAACCCCATCCAGGAGTTTGCTCCAAGACTTTAGGGCAAAATTACCGTGTTTTAGTCAGTAAATCTGACTGTTTCAGCCACCCGCTCCTTGCAGGACCGCAGTGGCTTTCGGCTTCATGGGAAGCGAGGCAGGAGAGGAGGGCAGTGCCCTTCCCCGGCTCTCGCAGGCTCCGCGATGCTGAAGCAGCCCGGCACAGCTGCAGAGCCAGGGGGACGGGGCACGCAGCGCCAGGGGGACGGGGCACACAGCGCCAGGGGGACGGGGCACACAGAGCCAGGGGGACGGGGCACGCAGCGCCAGGGGGACGGGGCACACAGAGCCAGGGGGACAGGGCACACAGAGCCAGGGGGACGGGGCACACAGCGCCAGGTGCCACCTGCCCGGCGAGGCGGGGCTGGCACCCGCACGGAAGGTGAGCGCGGTGCGCTCGGGATGCTGCTCCGGGATCCCTCCCGGGCGGGCGGAGGAGAGCGCGGTATCCGCGATCCATCCCATGGAGGTCGTCCCCGCTTGCCGCGGCACGGGCGGGCTCCCTTTCCTGACTTTTCTGCCCTTTTCCCGTGGGATGCGCGGCGACCGCGGGACGGGAGCGCGGTGGCCGCGCCGCCACCGCGGGACAACAGCTCCGCAACGCGGCCGCTGCGCGCACTGCGGATGGAGCGGGGCCGGGGGGCTCAGCCCGCTCCTCCCGAGCCCTCCCCGCCGTGGGCTCGCAGCTCTGACCGGGTTTGTGGCTCAGGTTTTGTGGCTCAGGTCACTAAATCCCGGGTAAGCATCACCCTGAGCGGAGGGGAACACTCCCTTCTGCGTCCCGCTCTCTCCGAGCCACCCCTCGCTTTCTCATTCCCACCGGAGTTTCTTATTCCAGCTTTAACGCTCCCGTCGAAGTTTCGTAATCCTGTTTGTGTTTAATTGCAGCTGGAAAGGGATTCCTGCCTGTAAAAGAAATGTGATTGTCACAAGCGTTCTGCGGGCAGGTGCTTTGCCTTGTCCTCAAAGTGAATGTCTGACACTGTTCTGTGCTGGTGGTCATGACCTATGGTTGGCAGTGCACTGGCCCTGAAAGAGTTTCTCAATTATCTGTAATATGCGTCATTTTGAGCTGTCTCCTACTGCCGCAGAAACTGCGGGAAAAACAAAAGCTCTCCAACATTTTTAGCGTTAGAGAATCAAGGCATTACTTTATTCTAGCCAGGATGTTGTTCTGGCCAGGATGTGCAACAGAAATCATTTCATCCACACACGCCCCGGTGTGCAGAGGAAATCATTCCATCACACATCAATTTTACTAGATTTTTCACATATTTTGTACAGTCAAAACCCATAGAAATTGACTGGTTCAATGTTCATTGGTCCCAAGTTACACAGTTCTTAGGATCTGGTTTCCTGTTGGTTACCAATCTCTTCGCCTTCGATGTTAATTAGGTTCCCATTCCTTGGTTCTCTTATCAATCTTTTCCGGACCAGGTGTCTCTGACCATGCCAGGGGTGATGTTTGGAGCTGATGTTGTTAATGGTCGTTATCTTTTGTGTATCTTCTGGGCTACTCCCACTCTGCTGAGATGTTCAGCTCATCACGCCTTGAGTGCTGAAACAGTCCTTCGAAAAGAAACTTAAAATTCCCGTCCCCCGCGGCAAAGGCAAACAAAACCGCCGACTGAAGTTATACAAAAATATTTTAAACTCGGTATCATTTCCAACCCTACCACTTCACACTAAGGGATTCCTGCTCGTAGGGTTTTTCCTTACAGACAGGCCGGAGCAAATGGAGGGTCCCACACGGAAACACCGCTCGTGCATCACACACACGGGGGTTTCCATAGGCATTAAATCTGCCAGACGGGAGGCAATACCACAAATACTCTGCACAGCACTCAGGGATAACACTTTCCATGGAGAAAGGCAAATTTCCCCACCGTGACCCCTGGAAGCCCAGTTTTGTGCCTATTCCTGCTCTGCACCCTCTACCTCCACCCTCCTCCCCCAGCCGGCTGCTCCTCAGCCCCCCAGTTCCTCTGCACCCTGTCCCCTTCACCCCATCAGCCCTGGTAATCACCAGAGGAGCCCTTATCTCTCTGATGATCTCTGGAAATGCCTTTTGTCTCCAACAGCTCATCGCCCTGCCCCTCACCTGCTGAGATCAGCTGCTTTCCTACTGGGAAAAAAGAATAAAAAATGAACCCTGGGAATAACGAGGAGTTCTGAAAGCTTTCAAGTTCCAAAAATAAATAAATAAAGGGAAGGAGGAAGGGAGAATTGCACGCTTCTTTTGATTAATTCCCTTTCTTCCCACCCCCAAAGACCATGCAGTAAATAAAACGAAGTCCAGCCCTGACAGACACAAACCTTGACTGTCTGTTTATAGATGGTGTGAGTGCCAATATTCCAGTGGGACTGTGCAGAACAAATCTGTCAGGGAATCAGAGCACATGTTACAGAGTGTGAAGGTACATGCTTCACATTAAAAACAAATCCTTCAGAAAGTGCAGAATACCCTAAATCTACATCTGCCACGCTGGTTATTCCTGTTGCGTTCTTAAAATTCATCCTGAATTTTATTTTCCACATCTTGCAAGTGTTAGATCTGCAAAACAGCATTGTAAGTGCAGCTGTTGTGAAGTTCAGCTCTGAATAACTATGTAGCTGAATGCTGGCTGGAATTCTGATTTTTACCTCTGAATATTTTCCCATCTTTTGGAAGCTGCCCAGTTTCAGAAAACCATTTCTTCTGCCTCTGATCACTGACTGATACCACCACATTTCAGGGTGATGTGAAGGTGCCATTTTTTCACATCTGACTCAACCCAGCTCTAGCACCACCTTTTCCTCATCACCTCAATTCCTCAGCACCAACTCCCTATGCAGCTGCTTTTGCTTCTGTATTGCCATTACCGTGGCCCCAAGAGCCACATTCAGTGCCACTGATGCCACTGAAAATAATGTCAAGGACCAGAAAAGAAGCCTAGTAAATGACTGATTTATTTTTAATTTTTTTTAATCCTTTGTTGCCATCACCACCTCCTGCCAAAGGAAGCAGACTGGAGGGTCTGTGCTGTACAGCGATTTGCAGCATAAATTTTGAGCAAGGTCTTTGATCACACCAGAATTCAGTCATCTATATAACCAGGCAAATGCAACACAGGACGTGCCCAGTTCTGAGACATGGTTTAGCACCAGCTGATGACCCTATTGATTTATTTTGTATTTTTCATAATGAGTTATAGCTACATTATGGAGTTGCCTGCATTGGATTGCAGTTTGATTTTCCAGGTGCCATTTCTCAGACGTGAAAGTTTTTATAAAAGCTCTCCTCACAACAACAGCCACACACTTTCTGTCATCCTAACAGAACAGTGCTGCAAGTTTGTATCTGCAGTTCAACAAGGTAAAACCTTTTCATTTTCATCTACATACCCACGAACAGAGGTTGGAGCACAGCAAACCAGGCCAGTGTGCTCCCTCTGATCCCATTTTTCCTTGGAGGTGGAGGAGAAGAACACTGACTATTTCTCCTCTGCTCCTACACATCAACACTGCTGGAAGCTATCACCTTTCTCTGGTTGGGCTTTGCCAAAAAAAATAGAATAAAACATTTTAGCTCAGCGTTCCTAACTCACAGCTCTTCCTTCAGGACTTTGCCTGAAAAACCTGTTTCCTCAGCAAACGGTTCATCCCCTTCCCATCCTTCAGCTGGAGCTAACACCAGCCAAAGGCATCAGCACGACTTTGCCAGGTCTGAGTTGTGTCTCTGCAGACTGTACAATGTCCTGACACAAAACAAAGCTTCTAAAAGGGGGGAAAAAAACCCAAGGAGAAAAAAAACCCCTGCCATGCTCCTCCCGCATGTTAGGGATTCTAAACCTTGGCTCATGTGTCAATTCAAAAATACGAAAGAGCCACAGGGAAGGAAGTGCTGGAAATTTTTTTTCCCCTGATTCTCAAAATGAAGGTCCGAGATGCCTGCTGGAGTTTTTTATATGATTGCATGTTCTCCTCATGTGCCTGTCACCAGCAGAAAAACCTCCCTGGCCCCTGCATTTCCCCAGGGCTCAGAGCAGAGGGGACACCCCCTCACCCTCAGGTGGGTCACTGTCCCCTCACAATTATTCTGCCACTTTGTTTCCTTCAGGACATCTAGAGTGACCAACACACTGAACAAGCAACCTGCTCTGGGTGCACACAGAAAACATCCCTAATCCTGCTCAGGAACAGGAACAGAGCTCCGTGTGTCATCCCAAATCTTCCCTTCAAGGAAATACAGAGGTAGTGGTGCTGTCGGAGATGAATCACCAGCCCCCAGAAAAAGTTTTGTGAACACCTCCTTGGAGATGGCACAAAATTAGAAAAAGAAAGTGTCTTGATCAATGTGAAACTTTATTTCAGCTGAGAAGGAAAAGGGACACTTCTGTCTGTACGTTAAAGAGGAGAACAAATGCATTCAGGTGCAACATTTGCCACGAGAAAGACAGAAATCCCCAGCACTGCTACAAGAGAGAACTTCCCTCCCCTTCTACTCACCTCAGGTCTTGGGATACACATCTGGATTTAAAATGGAAGAAAAAGAGAAAAAAAAGAAGGAAAGAAGAACCCTAATGAGCTTGCAATATTCAACCTGGCATTGTTCCTTGAGGATATTTCCTAGTGTGCACTCAGTAGTTGAGAAAATACCAACAAGATATTTTCTCAAGAGGTCAAAACAGCTTTACTGGCACTTTGGAAAAATCAAGGGACTTTGGCAAAGGGTTCACTACAACATCCAGTCTACATAAAACACTTCTCAGAGCATTAACTTGGCCCATTCAACTTGGCAAAATTTAAGCCCATTTAATGTTAAGTTACTCAAAATGTTCCAAGAAGAGGGAATTAGAAGAGAAAGAAAGAAAGAGAGACAGGAAGATAGAAAAGATATAGAAGAGCACACAGGCCACATATACCTTCAAAGAAAATAATGCAAGAATTTGGAATTAAAACCTCCTGAATACCACTCAGGAGCACACGGTTCATCTGATAACTTTTACCTGCAGAGATCAAGCTACACCTCAAAAAAAGTAGTTACAAACAGAAATCCAGTCCAACAGCCCTTCATTTTTTATCTGAAGCCATACTTTTCTGGCCCAATTTGACTTCTGTTTAAAAACTGAAATACTACAAGAAGCCTATCTACAGACAGTAGATCCAGGATTTCCCAGGTTAAAAATAGACATTGAAGAGGTTTCGATTAAACTTTTTTGTTTAAACTTTGGTTTAAACAATCAGTGGGACTGGGAGAAGGGGAGCAACCTTCCAGCAGCACCATTTTCCTTCTGCACCCTGAAAATGTTAGGGATTTTCCAGCATGGACTGTGTTACTATCTTGTGGGGACACTGGGAGCAGAAGGAATCTGCAACTGAAGCGAGGAGCTCAGAATTTCAAAGTGAAAGGGTGAGAACTAGAAGATAAAAGAAGTAAAACTAATTTTAAGCCCATTCCCTAATTTGTAATGCTCTAGTTACTGTGAGCAGATAGGGAAATAAAAAACCTCTGGCTCTCTCCAGCCCTGCCCAGGATACAAGAGGCCACGGGAAGCACACAGGGAGATAGAACATGTGCTTTCTGATGAAAAGTCCAGATTTAGGGCACTCCAAGTGAATTAGACACAAGGAACTGTCCCAGGTAACTGCACCACCTCCATGCAATTGAAACACGGCATAGTTATTAATTAAACTTACACATTTATAAAATCCTTATGACTTCCATGCCATGAGAAGTCACAGCTGACATCATGCAAGCAAGAGGCAGGACAATTTTCCTCAGCAACTTCCTACACGTGGAATCACAAGTCCCAGAAACACATTTTAGGGTAAGCAGACATTTTACCTCTTCCCAGGTCTGTGGAGGACAGGGTGGGTGGTCTTTTCCAAAGGGCTGCAGAGCTCTCTTGTGTCACAGGAGTCATCCACACACCGGCTTGTCCCCGTGGAGCCCACAGCCAGATATTTTCCATAGCAGGGTTTAAAAAACTTCTATCTGTCATGCTTAGCAGTGTCAGCCTGCTGCCAAAGTTTGTCAGCTACAGCCTGGAAGCATCCAACTTCTTTAGGTTGGAATCCAAGCCCTCTGTTCCATATGTAAAAGCTTTAGGGCAAACACAGTGTCTGCACTCGCAGAGCAAAATTGCTTGTGGGTGGTTTTCTCCCCCGATGCAAAAACTCTTAACAGTGCTGGAATTAGAATGTTTTAAGGTGGTATTTTTATGATCTAATGGCTTTATTGACACCAGTGACACTGCTCATGTTTCCCAGCCAGATGTAAAGGGGTGGCATCCTGGGCTGAAGCAGGAGCTGCCTTGTCAGTGACAAACCAGCCCTCCTGGGCTCCTACAAAACCTGGCAGATCCATAACACAATCCCAGCTTGGGTCAATAACGTGGAAGACCAACCAGCACTGAAATTCAGCTCACCTGGGGAAGAATTTGCCCTTCTGTGGCTCTGAAAGCTTTTGTCCTTGCTGTTAATGCCTCCCTGACCTCAAAGTAAATTGTGCAATGTTCTCCTGCCTCCAGCAGAGTTCTTGCCCGTTATTTCTGGGGAAAGCAGCTGCTGGAGACAGCTGGAAGGAGACCTTTAAGATTATTACAGTAGCTGCAAAGTCATCTGTGCCATGGTAGCACTCGGATGTTTATCAGTTTCTGTCACCAACACAAGTTTTAATGTAGAAATGGATCTGCAGGCAGCCAGGGGAACCCCCAGCACCACAGCCCAGCCAGGTTCCAAGAGAGGGGCAGCTGCAAGGGGCTGGCAACCCCCTGGAAGATGCAGGAGACACGTGGAAAGGAGACGTTGTTGGGGCACAGCTGGAGACGTGTGGAAGGAGGTGCTCCATGCCAAAGTGGGGCACAGCTGAGGCAGGGACAACCCTGAGGGACCACAGCGCAGCCACACTGGCCTAAGTGGCTCAGCATCCCTGAGGGACTCCCTGATCCCCAGGGCAGGGCACGGGTGCTCCCAAGGGACTGAAGGTAACACCCGGCAAAGGATAAGGAAACCAGGAAAGTGTTTGACTGAAGCTGACCCTGGGGAAGGGAGAGAAATGGGGTTTTTCTAAGTGAGTTTCTTGATTTGTTTCCTTTATCCTCACCCCTCAAATCAGCAATTGAAACTTTGTGTTAATTGGCAGTAAATTCAGCCACATAAGAGTTCCTCAGGCCAAGCCATGTTGCTGCTGGGGGTGCAGACACTGCCCATGCAGAGAGCTCGTGGTTTGGTCACTGCCAGGATGTCCCAGATGTGACAAAATGGAAAACTGAATTGTAAACTGAACATTCTGAGATCCTTTTAGGGTCATAAGATGCATTTCTAATGGCAGCATTTAGAGTTTGTATCTCATAAGCTGATGTTTCTAATTTCAGAGGAAAAAAATGACTGCTCGTCTGAGCCTTTCAGATGCACATCAGCCAGCAAGTAATTGAAGACAAAGTGTTTTTCTGTAATAAACCTTCATAATGAAGCACCAGAGGAAAATCCTAAAGTTCAACTCAATACATCACGCTAATCTGCAGAATGGGATTTTCCTGCCACTAATCTTGTTAGAGCTGGGGCACTGTGCAAATACATCTAAACACATAATTACTGAAGAGATATTAAACGGATCGATTTATTTCAATAAAAAATGCAAACTTTGAGGAGAATTCATTAATACTCAAAATCCAGCCAGGCAATAAATAACACTAATGAACTGAGAAAAAGGAATAGATGAACAAGTACTGACATGATGTCTTATGGCTTATTGCTGTTAAAGAGGAGCTGACAATTACTCCACTTGAAATATAAATCCTGCTAGGGAAATGCTAGAAAGTGAGTGAAAGACTTGCTAAAAATATGTATGTACATATATATACACACATTTTAAGAAGGCATTAGGATGAAAACTAATTTAATTTCATCCTAAGGAGGCCATATTACCATTTTCATCACCCTTAAGCTGTGTTTACATTAGCAAACAGTGCTGTGCAACAGGAGCATGAAACAGCTGTTGCCGAGATGCTGCCAGCACAGCAACTCTAAATGTGCTGGGGGGTTGTTGCCAGCCAGCTCCAGGGTGGTCCTGCAGCCTGCCTGCCTCACAGAGAGCAGGGTACCCTGGCCACAGGGCTGCAGGAGCTCCCTGCTCCAGTTTTGTCCCAAGGGAACTCCAGGGTGAGCGCTCTGTAACGTGAATCGGATCACAGCGATTGTGGGTGTGGCAGCGAACACAGCGTTTTCTTCAAAAGCAGCCTCCTGACCGGCACTAAAATGTTTCCTGCAGCAGAAGCACTCAGGGCACTGTAAAGGGCTCACCCTAGGACAGAACTGCCAGACACAGCAGAAACCCCAGTGCAACACTCACCCACACAACCCAAATGACCCAGTGACAACCAGGGGTATCTAAAACAGCCTCTTCAGTAAGGGCTAGGAGAGCTGTCAGGACAGAACCCAAGAACGTGTTTCTCCTTGTGCTTGGGATGTTCTGCAATTTGCCAAGAGGAAAAATAAAAACATTTGGTTTGGTATTTTGGAATTATAACATGGTATTCAAGCAGCACACTTGGAGTTAACCCAAGCTGCTTCAGAGGACATTTGCAGTGAATTTCTACGGGCTTCTGAAACAAAAGACACTGAGGGGCTGAGGTGTGTCCAGAGAAGGGAACAGAGCTGGGGAAGGGTCTGGGGCACAAGTCTGATGTGGACGAACTGAGGCAGCTGGGGTTGTTTAGCCTGGAGAAGGCTCAGGGGGACCTCATCACTCTCTACATCTCCCTGAAGGGAGGGTGTAGTGAGGTCCGGGATCATTCTCTTCTCCCAGGTAAGAGGCAGGAAGAGAGGAAAGGGTCTCAAGTTGTGCCAAGGGAGGCTTAGATTAAATATTATGAAGAATTTCCTCGTTGCAAGGGTGGTCAGGCATTGGAACAGGCTGCTCAGGGAACTGGTGGAATTGTCACCAGTTCCTGGAAATGTTCAATAAGACATGGATGTGGCACCTGCAAGTTTTACTCAATTCCACAGTTCTTACAGCAAAGGAGGTGCTGCCACCTCTCCTGGTAGAGGATCCTGTTTGTTCACTCATTCCTTACCTGAAAGCTGCTCCTGTCCATTATTAGGGACAACAGACTTCAGCAGCTGAGGAGGAAGAAAGCTCAGCTATCAAAGATGAGCTGTTTTGTTAAATCACAGTCAAGTTATTTAAAATCACCATTTCCTTTCAACAGTCTTATGTGGGAAAATGCTGGCAAGGCACCCAAACCTCATCTAGATGAGCAGCTCTGGCTTTTACTGGTTATAAAATGAGTGATTTATGGCAGCATGTACAACATGATGCTACTTCCCTCACAATTTATGCTCTCAGAGGGCAGAGAAGAGGTGGCTGGGCAGGAATTACACATCCCTTGCTCCTTCCAGCAAATGCCTCTTCGCACAAGTACCACTTTCACAAAAATCTCTGCTTTGTTCTAACCCATGTCTCTAAATTTGGAGTTTCTGTAAGGGCAATTACTACTGGCAACAAGCCCAAAAAATGTTGTTAGTTTTGTTCTTTCTGGAAGTTTATGCAAGAAAGATAGGAAATTTCTCAGTTTTCATTCTGCTCTATACAAAATGTTATGGGTTGGGCACGTCCAGCTGCTCTGTTCAAACACGATTCCTAGTGTGTTTTATTTGGCTCTTTCTTTGGCATTTTCACTAAGAACTGGGGAAGAAAAAGGATGTACACTGGGAACACAGCATGATGCACCTCTGAATGAAGACAATGCCCCTCTCCTTGGACCTGTGATTAAGATTTGCAGTTACAAGCAATATTTAGAAAAAGCAACTATGCTGCCTTAAGAATCCCAGTCACTAGAGCCAGGTATAGTAGAAAAAAAAATAGCAAGTAAGGGAAGCAGATGCAAAAAGAAATGCATTTGTTAACAAGTCAGCTGGGATTTTATCACCAGGATAAAAGCCTCCTTATCATCATGTTTCCCTCTACAACCCTAGAACAACAGGTATCCTGAAAATCCCAGCTTGATGTCTCAGATGGGTTGAAATCCTCAAACATCTTTTCAGATGCTTCTCAAGGGCTGAGGGATTCCCTTCAAGCTTTCCTTTAGATCAAGGCAAGGGGGAACCTGGCAATTTTAGGGCCTTCTGTTGCCAACAAGGAGTGGGATAAAGCAGCCTGTTCTGCACAGTCTCATCGGGAATGCAGCTCCAGGCAAGTGATGAATCTGCCACCAGATGTCACCCAGAGGCCACTCCTGTCGCCTGCTGAGACTCGAGCAAGCCCCTGGACCCCCTGCAGGCAGCAGGGATGGTCACAGCACCGTCATCACTCCTGCAGTCATCACAGTCCGTCATCACACCCACATTTAACTTCAGATTTCTACTTTGTGCCCCGAAAAAGAAATGAAACTTTCAAGCTGCAGTAAGTCTTCAAAATGCTTTGAAAAGGGAAGCACGTTGCATGAGCTAAAAGCAAAATCCTGTGGTTGTTGGTATCTTTGCTGAAGTTATTTCTCTTTTCACAGAATTTTATCACCATGCAGAGTTTACCCTTATCTCTTAGGGAAAAAAGAACAGATAGATAATGGATTGGAAGAAAACGGCAAGCAATGCAGGAAGAAGCAGAAGTACCTTGTGACAAGGGAACGTAAAAGATTTCCTGTCATAATGAAGACAATTGTAACAGGAAAAAACCAGCAGAATAAAAAATGACAAAGTCTAAACAGATGAAGACTATTACACACCTTTTACAAATTCGGGAATACACTTAAAAACTTCATTTCATGAGGAGCATCCAAAGAAAGCACAGAGGGACACGATTTCCACTGTTTAACATTCAGAAAGTTCCACACGCTTTGCTGCAAATCAAAATTTTGCTTTTTATCAAATTACGTACCAGAGAGAGCTCTAGAAAGCACAAATTTAGCATTGCAGCTTAAGGGGCAGTGATAGACACAAGAAACTGTTATTGAAGATACTTGTTGAGATAGGAAACAGAGGAAAATGGATGAGAACAGTTTTGAAGACATTTTACTTCATTTTTTTCAATCTCTTAAATACAACTAAAATGTCCAGTGCTTCCAAGGGTAAATCAACAATTAATTACTTCGGCTCTGAACAGCAGCATCTAGAAAGAGGGATGAAATCACTCCTATAAATATTTTAGCTTTCTGAAGCAAGTCCAGCTCCATTTAAACAAGTCCAGAAACAATTTCAGCTCCATTTAAATAAGTCCTAACTTTTTCTTAAAGTCAAGGTTAAGCTAAAAGCACCTTCTTAAAATTGCCCCACAGTCAATGTTTTTCTACTCTTAAAAAATTCTGCCTGTGCCAATGATTTGAAAATTGAATTTGGAACTCTCAGTAAGGATATTTATTCTAAACAATAGAAAAATTGGAAAAATATCCAAGACATCCTGTGAAGAAAGCAGTTATCATGCAACAGCTAATGAGCACAGGCAGGTTCTGAACAGCCTGATCAGCTGCACAACAGGTCATCAATAAATCACAGAGCACCCACTCCACTGCCACAGAACAGGGATTTACAGGGGTCACAAGGCTGTGATAATTTAACATTTTCCTGAGCACTCTGTGTAGAACTGAAGGAGTCAGGACAAGTCCATGAGGTACCAGCCTCAGTAAAAAGCTGATTTTCCACACTGCTCCTTGTATTCAGCACACTGAACTTATCAAGCATAAAGAATTGGAATGTTTTTGTATTTAACACACTGACTAAAGAAACTGCTCTGCTGCCAGTTACAAATCAAAACAACAAAATATTTAGTGGAATTCCAGACAGTAAATTTCCACATGGGTGAGGAAGCTCTTCTTCCGAATTTTAAATTCTGGTTGATTTTTATTTATTATGCATCAGTAGCTGAAGAAGCCACGACTCAGCTGTTTATTGAGAAAGAACATTCCAACACAGTATTTCAACTTTTGCTTTGGAAAGAAATTATTTTAGGAAACTTTAAGGAGAAACCAAGATTCAGACAGTTCATAAACATCAGTTCTGTGCATATCTGAACCTTCTTATTTCCTCTGACCCAGCCACACTTTACCATGACAAACCTGGGAACAGCTCTTTTGGTTTTGATATATTATGGGGAATGGTTATGGTTTCAGAACTCCAAATGCTGAAGCTAGAAAATTAAAACAGAACTCACAAACAATCCAAACAAGATGCAGGAAGAGAAGTTTTCACCTCATTTCACCTCTAATCCCTTATAAATAAATAGAGTTTAAAAAAATCAAGTTTTACACTGGCAATAATCTCAGTTATTAAGTAGTAATTGGATACTTTTCTTAGCGTGACCTATACTGTAACCACCCAGTGGTAACAAATTGACTTTCAGTACCTGTAATAAAGCAGCTCAGAGTAAACAAAATACTTATTTTGAGAAAACATACAAAAATCACAACTATTATATTAAGAACTCTGTTGTAGTTATATACAAAAGAACTATCAGAGCATTTGGTTCATACAGTGTTCTGCAAGTTTTGAAATTCATTTCTGGATCCAAGACAGTCAGTGCTAGAAATGGGCAACCATCTAAACTTGTCTGCTTGGGGACACAGACAGAACAATTTGTGTGTATTTATGACAAAGCTGGAACCATAAGGTAAAAGGACAGGAAGCAATTTATGCAAAGTTAAAGACTTCCACAATGCCAAGTTGCCTGCACCGTCCCATTAAACCACGTTTAGAACATCCACAGCAGCTGCCTCCACTCACAGTGTTTTGTTTTGGGTTTTGTATTGGTTTTCTTGGGACTGGATGTCCATTTAGACACCTCCCCCTCCCAAATTCCAAAAGCAACGACTTCTTGCTACAGCTCAGCTAAGAGTTTCACCCGGTGTCCTGAAGAGAATGTGCAGTTTGTGAACCCCTCATTACACACTGCTGCCAACCCATGTTTAAATGTAACCATGAATAACCAAACTCCACTCTAAGGACTGTGCAAAACCTGGAGTAACACCCTTGAAATACTTGTTAGCTCTTGGAAAGTGCCCACAAGCATCCCCTGTGTTAACACCCTGTATCTCAGCCTGCCTCCCAGCAAATCTTACTCGGGGAAAACGCATGGCAACAACAACCCAGGCCCTCACCCAGCTGTGACAAAACGCTCAGAATCTCTGAGGCTCAAACACAGTCAGTTCGTTCCCGTCGTAGAACTCTCGCAGTTGGTTTGACTCGTATTTTATGGAAGGTTCTGCAATCTGCATCCCGGGCTCCAGAGCGTTCTGTCCCACTATTTTAAGGTTCACCAGTTTTATTTTCCAGGTGTTATTCCTCACGGGGCAGCTGATGAGCCCGAAGATTTGCTCAAAGACACCCAGACAAGCGTTGTCTCTGTGCACTGTGCCAGCCACTGCCACCAGCACCAATCCATGAGGGGACATGGCACATTTCAGGCCATTGGAATGCAGGTTGGGGTTGAAGAGGAGGCATTCTTCTTTCACCAAGGACAGCAGGCGCAGGCTCACCATGTCTGCCCCCACATACTGTTCCATGTTTTTTTCCAACGTGTTGTAGCAGAACTTCAGTTTGGCGTCCTCCCAAAAATGCTGTGGTCCCCATGTTTCTTCGGATTTTATTCCCAAAGGATGCTGAGAATTCAGGAGTTCAAAGTACCACTGGCAGAATTCTCCTCCTAGACCACCAATGTCATCTTGTGCTGACTTCTGCCCATTTCCATGACTCTGCAATCGAGCACATTTTTTTCTTAGAACTATTTAGCAAGATTATCACTTAGAAAAACATCAAATCATGCACATACTTATACTAAACCTTTTAAGTGTTCTGAGCCAGAGTGCCTGAAGAGAAACACCAAAATAAAATCTCATTTGATTTTAAAAACATTATCTTTTCTAGAGAACCAGGACAGGTTCCTTGAATTACACCTAGAAAGTGCTTCAGTGTCTTGGGCTCTTTATAAACAAGAGAAAAATCCTGGTTCTACTGAAAAAGGGCAAGCGAATGATGTAAAGTGACATTTTTTGGAACTAAATGTACAGTTACTTTGTAGGACTTCTCAGTAGTTATGATTTGACAGCAAGACTTTTTTTTAGAAGTAAATCAAATGTCAAGTTTGCTAACACCGAAGTCTAGTAAGTATTAAACTGTATTACAAATATTAAGTAATTAAGCATGAAAAGTTTGGAGATTTCTATAAAGAAATGCTGTATTTGGTTCACCACAAGTTGAAGTTAATTTCCCATTCTGTTACATAGGTTCAGGTTTCCCGTTTCTTCAAAGTGGTGAGGGCCACAAGAATTGAGAGAAAACAAACTCAAAGAAAGACATATGAGATAAATAAATTATTTGAATTTCTTTTAATTCATGAAAGAGTTTTAAGTACTTCATTTATGTACCATCAACCACAGAACTTTGCTAAGAGAAACCTTTTTTTTCCGCCGAATTATGCACACACAGGAAATTGTTTTGAAAACAATTCTGAGCTAAATCCTAATTGTCATCAGTTAATCCCCGAGTGAAAGCTCAGTGCAACAGGTTCTCAACAGGGACGGAGCTCTCACAGCCCAGGAGGTGGGGCTGTTGCCCACGAGGGCTCTGAACCGCAGCAAGTGGCCAATTAGAACTACAAATAAAACCCTGAAAAGTTCATTACACCACGAGGATTTGTTAAACGGCAAAGATTTTAACTTCAAAACAACCCGTTATTGCCAAAACACATTTCCTTATGCTGTATTAAGTGTTAAAAATACCAAGGGAAAACAAATTACACCGACCTGGGACAGCTGGAAACTGCACATTTTAACAATACATAAACTCACTAAAATCCCAAGGGCCTCTGCAGGATTTCTGTGCCATTCACACTGTTTTCAGTTGTCCCTGAACCCACAAAACTATTTGTGAATATCCTCTATTTTAGCTTATAGGACAATTTAGAATTCCAAGCATGGAGAAGACCCCCCCCACTTTAGAGTTCAAATACTGTGGAGAACAGAGCAGATGTCATTTAAAAACCAACCAACCAAACCCAACTAAAACCAAACCAACCAAGAGTTAAAAAGGTTTAGGACCCTCGTAGAGGTGCAGAGCCGCACTTCCACTGGTCGTGCCGTGAAAGCAATGCTGAGCACCCTGAGGGTTTCCAGCAGCAGCAGCACTCACCTGTGCAGGAGGTTTTCTGTGCCCTGGCTCCGAGGCTCGTGCCGTGAGCTGCCCGCTCCAGAGCTGCCTCACACGCTCGATGAGGAGGTGTTTCTCCGAGGAAGGAGGCACTGCAACTCCCTGCGCTGCCAGATACTTAAAGATGATTTCTCTGTAGACTTTCCTGCGCCTCAGAAGTTCTTCCACGTTTTGGCTGTACACCAGAATGGCATGAATGGCCTCTGCAAGGAAAGAAACTGAAGTTAATGGTAGCTTCTTTCAGAATAAAACCCCAAACTTAAGCCATTTCTTAAACTCCTGACCTCCAAACACAGTACGAGACAAGGTTACAGGACATGAAGAGACTGAAAATCTGTAAACTGAAATCTGGCCTCATCACATCTGACACAGAAGACACCCAAAGGCTTGCAAGTACGTTTCTTGAACAAGAATTCTAGTAAAGTGTTTTAGCCACGTACAGTAGTTTGTGGAAGTGAGGTTCCACCTCCTTTCTGAAGGCTGCTGGAAATGGAATTAAATCTGTTTTACTTCCACACTAATGTGATTACAGCTCCCATGTTCATAAGAAAATGCATCCTAGCATAACAACAGTGCATTGAAAAGCAACAACAACAAAAAAATCAGCTACAAGGTTTTGTGGTAGAATGAGGAAACATGATAAACTTAAATCCACTTTTAAAGCACTAGCAGCAGCCAGTTCCCACCTGAACTGAGGCTGGTCCCTACTTAACATGGGACCTATAAAAACCCTAAATCTAACCAGAAAGAAACAGCTAAAGTAAAACACTAAAATCTTTTAATGTAACCTACAGCCACTGCAAAAGGAGATTAAAAAGGGCAAGAAAAAACTGCAGGCAAAAGACCTCTTAAAAGAAATGTGTTAGGCAAATCTTATAGGTCTTAGTGCCATCACATGAAATATACTGAAGGCTTTGGAATGAGTATATTTCAGGGCAACCGAGTGGCCTCAGGTAACTCACATAAAAAACTAAGTTTTATGAAACAATTCTCAACAAAGTGATGGGGGATAATCACAACTGGAAGTGTTCTGCAAAAAAAAATTATTTCGTGTTTTACCCTTTCAAAACCTGAAAGCAAATGTGACTGACGCCAGAAGCGAGAGACTCTTGAGCTTTCAGTATTTTTAAGCACTTAACAGGGCACAGCCGTGCTCGCAGCTCGCTGCAGGGCTCTAAGAGAGGAAAAAGATGCACTTGAGAGCTGAAGATCTGCCACGAGCCCGTCGCCACCGTAACTTCCTCGGCCTGAACAACCCCAAGCTCCGATCGGCCAACTCCCGGAGCTGCTGGGCTGTGCAGGAAAAGGCTCCCGGCAGCGACCCCCGCACCAGCGCAGCCCTGCGAGCCCCGGCCCTCCCGGGCAGCCCCGACCGCCGCAGCCGCCGGCCCGGGACTCGGGCCAGGGCCCCAACTCCGCTCGGCAGGCCCCGGACCGGCGGGGCCGGCGCTGCCCGCGCACCTTGGCGGCTCTCCGGGTGCACCAGGCGGTTGGTGACGGTGTCGGTGAGCGCCAGCAGCTCCTCGGTGTGCAGGAGCTCCAGCAGGTCCCGGCACCCCGCCCGCTCCCGCTCGCTCAGCCCCGGGCCCGCCATGGCCGCCCCGCCGGGCCGCGCCCGGTGCAGCGCTGGGCTCCGGCTGGAAAGAGCGGCCGGCACCGAGGTTCCGCACGGAGAAGCGGCCGCGGGGGGAGCAAAGCCGCCAGGAGGCGGGTTTAGATGTACAGATTATGTATTACACACGCGGAGAGCTTGTAATTGAGTATATCCCTCCCTTCCGTCGCGTCGTGGAGTTGTCGTGCTGAGCTCTGTGGGGCGAGATGCTGGAGAGCAGCACCATGGAAAGGGATGTGTGGGTCCTGGTGCGTGGCCACTCGGATGTGAGCCAGCAGTGCCCTGGAGCCAGGGGCGACATCGCTGTCCTGGGGACATCAGGGACAGCATGGCCAGCCCGGACAGCGAGGGGATTGTCCTGGGGACATCAGGGACAGCATGGCCAGCCCGGACAGCGAGGGGATTGTCCTGGGGACATCAGGGACAGCATGGCCAGCCGGGGCAGCGAGGGGATTGTCCTGCTCTGCTCTGTGCTGGGGCGGCCTCACCTCCGGTCCTGGGGCACCTTTGGGCACCACAATATCAGAAGGTTATAAAGCCATTAGACAGTGTCCAAAGGAGGGCAACAGAGAAGGGCCTTGAGGAGAAGCCGTATGAGGTGGGCTTGGTCTCTTCAGCTGGACAAGAGGAGACCTCATTGCAGTTACAACATCCTCGTGAGGAGAAGAGGAGGGACAGACACTGACCTCTCTGTGGTGACAGTGACAGGACGCGGGACAATGGCCTGAAGTTGTGTCAGGGAATGTAAGGCTGGATATTAGAAAAAAGGTTCTTCTCCCCAGCACCAGCCTGGCAGAGTTCAAGCAGCATGTGGACAATGCTCTTAGCACAGGGTGTGACTCTCAGGGGGTTCTCTGCAGGGCCAGGAGTTGGCCTTGATGATCCTTGTGGGTCCCATCCAGCTCAAGATATTCCCTGATGTCATTCTATGATTTCTACAGCTGGTCACTGCATCTGGACCAAGCCGGCTCTGAACATCTGAGATGCAGCCCCTGTGGGCAGCAAGCAAGTCATCCACTTGTGACTGAGGCAAGAAACCGCATGTTCCCAAGCGATACATGTCCCCAGGACTGGGAAATCTGACAGCACAGCCCCTGCTCAAGGAAATGAAGTCTTACAAGCTAAAGATGCTGTTCTGCTAAATGCAAGGTCTCTGTCAGGGGCAGAACAACCAGTGATGGACACTTCATAAAAGAGAGAGAAAAGAGAAAGGAGGAAAGATGAACAAAAAAGGGAATAAAAGACGGTAGAATCTTCAGATGAGCTAAGCATCATAAGATACATGCCAAGGAAAATAAAGGTGCAACGAGAGCTTGACCTCTCTATGGCAGAAAAAGCCAACACACCCCTCCACCCCATGCTTTAATATGGATGTGTAAGGAGGCCACCTTTTCGTGCTAAAGCTGCCTGGAATTTCCGAACCAGGAAGACCCAGATTGTGTAAAGACACACAGAAGAACCACGTTAGAATTACTGATGATGCTTCTTTCGCACAAACAGCTGGACTCATCATTATGGTGGGCTCTGGTCAGAGCTGTAGTAAGGAATGCCTGCCCTCAAGACCTTGTAAACCTACAAGAGAACGCTGATGGGAACAGAAAACACATTCCTGTATTTTAGATGACGGTTTCTTCTTTGAGATCTAAAAGATGTCCATGCAGATCTCCCAGGTTGAACAGAAGGAAAACCAACACATATTCAGCTTGGGTAATAGCTGTTCTCTTGAGCTGGAGCAATGAATTCCACATAAGCCAGAAACAGCTGAACCAATTTTGCGCTCATGAATTTTAAGTTCAACATTCAGATAAAAATTCAGTCTTGAAGCATCTGGAAAGCTTTAACATAATAATGTTTATGGTCTGCAGTGCCAAACTTCCCCTCGTGTGTACCTTGATTTGATATCCTTGATTAGTATCAATCCTGCAAACTACAAATTAGACAATGCATCTGAGAAATACAAATTACCTTTGCTTCATTTTGCTTGTATTTCAATAAACCTTTATTTAGATTTGCAGCCTTCAAGGGAGTAATACCTATCCAAATCTTCTGGAACTCAGGGAAAAGAAAACAACAAACCATCAAGATGTCATTTTAAAAATTAGATTGAGATGTTTGCTGTGTTTTCAGTAAGAAATGAGGGGGTGGGAGGGGAAAGGAAGGGCAGGTTGCCTCAGAATGGTCACATTTCCATTAATCCTTAGAGAGAAAAAGTGCATTGGCATCAGGGAAATTGGAGAGGCTTTTCAATATTCAGGACTGGTGTCTCCCCACAGCCCCTTTCTTGTTCTAAACCAAGACCAGCCTTTTCAGTGGAATGATTTATAACTATTTATAATATATTTCTATTTTATTTCACTTTGTAAGTGCTTCCCCTTTGGAGGTGGGTGGGGGTGGAAAGGGGATAATCTCAGAAGTAGGTTTCATTTTTTTCTCTCATAACTCAGAATTCCCTGTAGAGTTTTTATTCAAACTTTTAATTGACTTGAGCATTGAGCAGGAACTGGAATTCCCAGAGGGGAAGAAACAGGAAAATTATTAGCCTATATAAACCAAAAGGTGAATAGAACTCTTGTAACATTAAATTGCTGTCGTAATTCAAGGAGTCCCTACAAGGGCTTTTGTTGTATTTTCTGTCTCCTGTCCATCTGAGGAGGGGCAAAGTTTACATTTGGTGTTAACATAGTCAACAATGAATTTATTAAATGGCTTATGTACACACTGCCATTTTGATAAATATTTTTGCTGGCAAAATGTACCTAAGGTTCCTTACCCTTATACCCATAGTTAACCTCCTCAGGCAAGCACCTTGTCAAAGTTTTCCAAAGTAGAAAGTAAAGGTAAGTTTGAAGTTACACACACGAAAAAAAAAAAATCACCATCCAAAATTTTGCAGAAAACAGCCAAAAATCTGCAATTAAAGAAAATCAGGAATTTACAGGGCTGTGAATAATAAATGTAAATTATCCAGTAGTTTTAGAGGGCAGTATTGACTTTTGTGAGGCAAAAGAAAAAAACAGCTACACTGTCTTTATGTCTGGAGTTGACAAGCAACCAGAAGCAGAGGTATCTTAAAACAACTGCACCCAGACTTGTCTGTGGCCCCAAATTTGGATTTTGAGCCCTAGGAATTAACTGCTGCTCCCATTTTGAAACTTGGTCTATTCAAATCCAAATATCCAAACACCTGGAGCATCAAGACCTGGCATCTTCACACAGGTGCCACGCAACCCTCATGTACCAAACGTAACACAGCAGCTCTGAACATCACAGCAGCATTTCCAGAGTGATTCTCCAAAAGACAAGATCAGTTTCTATCAACAACAAAGACAATGTTTTATTGAACAAATCTATGTACAGTACAAAAGGTCTTTAAAATGAAACACTACTGTAGATTTATTGCAGTTTGATGGCTCAGTTTTAATTTGTACTCTTATATAAAATGCAAAGTAAAATAATTTAACATTCAACAAGGAAGCACAAATTTCCTTTCTTGCTGAACCTGTAACAGCTTTTACAAATTAAGAGTCCCAAAATGCATACACTGCATTTAATCAGAAAGGTGTTATACAGTACCAAATAAATTAAGAAAATAGTAACACTACCACCCCCTTTGGGTCTTTTGTCCATAGCACTGGTGTTAAACAATAAAAGAAATGAGTACAGCTGAACCTTCCATGTGATATTAAAATCACAAAGTTTAATGTTATAAATTATCCAAACTATACAATTCATATAATTTTAATGAATATGGCTAAATAACCAAAGTACCAGTGACCTTGCCCCACAGATATGACCACTTGCAACCTATTTTCAGTATTCCTTTTTTTTGTGAAAGGTGCCTACGCCAAGCGGCAGCTTTTTGAAATTAGAAATTACATGACCTTTCCAGTGAAACATGATGGGGTTAGAGGAGACAGTCTGAAAAGGAAAGTCCAAATCCAACTGGAGGAATGTTATTAAATACAATTATCAGCACTGAATTGCACAAACTTTGATCCAACAAAGCTCCTAAGCTCATGTATAACTTCAGGCAGCTTTAGGGTAGCTGGAGGCTTACATCACACATGTACTTCAGGATTTATTGAATCAAAGTGATACATCGTGAAGGGCTTCCAATTATATCACACAATGCTTAATGCCTGGGGAAAAAAAAGCAACGAAAACTCCCAAATTTCAAGTTTTGTAACCTGTTTTCAATTCTAGAAGTTGCAGGCTTATAGTATGGGGTAATACTCAAGATATTAAAAAATCCTTAAAAAGCATGGAGAATTATTCCACACATGATCCTAGTATCTTTTTGCTCCTAATTAAAGTTGCTCAATACCGCAACTGTCTGAGAATACCAACAGGTTTCAGAGAGCAGCTTAAAGAAAATGCAATGTCTTTTGAAGTGAAAATAATGATTTTAAAATGTTACCACCCACTTGCTACTTTAAGTCAATTTAACAGATTCCTGATAATTGTTAGGTGATGCTCATCTTCACCTACATAAGAATTCCTACTTCCTGTTCTCCAGAGTATATACACTGAATACATGATAGAAACAAATGGTGGTGTCCCAGAAAAGCATCTTTGAACAAAAATGACTTTAATGCAGGTACAAAAAATTATGGTCACAGTTGATGCATGTACACAGATGCATTTATCTACACACTTAAACCAAAGATAATACAAGTCTCAATCATGTTTTTAAAGCATCTTCAAACACATGGAGCTCCAGGGAAAAGGCAAAAAAGCACCAAAGATTAAAACGTACATTAAAAAGATTTTACACAAACATCTTTGTTGTATCTTTGTTGACTCAGCTGTCAGATTTTCAGAACTGTAATACTTTAAAATGAACCTTTTTTTTCCCAAATATATTTAAGCAATGTTAAGCAAAGAAGGGGGAGCCTGGGAACATTCAACACAGGAACTGGGTCCTTAAAAATTAGTTGGTATCTTGAAAGTAAAAAAATGTGAAAGTGCATTTGTCTGATAAGGACCCCATTAACTTTATGTTTAAAACTTTTAAAGTATTTATACATGTAAATATATATAGAGAGAGTGTATATATGTATATATAATGAATGATGCATTTAAATCAGGTTTTTTGCAACTTCAAAAAAAATTCTTTGGTGCCTTAAACGTCGTACAAATCTCTGGAAGTGGGCCATTAACTTTCATGTTTGTACACATACCTGTGTGTATTCATGTAATGCACACATACCTGTGATCATAATTTTATAACCTTTTATGTTAATCCAACTCAAAGTTAAGGCAAAAGTCTTCTAGAATTCAAGAGCATGATTTCAAATTTGCATTCTTTTTACCTCGCAGGAAGGGGAAAGAAAGCAGAATTAATGCAAATATCTGTTTACTTCCGCAGAGGATTATTAGCAGAGGCATCACTGAAGTACTGAGTTTATGTTCCAGAACTACTTCACAGCCTATCTTACAGAGAAACCCTTGGGTTTGCAAGTGTGAGCCATTCCTACAACAAACAGGGGGGGCTTTATGCACCCCCTGATTTTTCACTCATTATTTTTCACACACCTGTGGATTCAAGCCCTACACACACTGTGATGAACTCTTCAGTGACAGCTGAGCAGGGACAGTTGCTCTGTGCTGTCCTACATTTCTGGGATGATTCTGAACACCAGTTTTCACCACTGTGCCTCCCCTGCCTACAGTCCCATTACAATTTCCATACAACAGGATCCCAAATAAAATACTATGTGCCAAGACAGTGTAAGATAAATTAGAGGACAAATCAGCACAGTAATTGGACAATGTGCACATTTGCCACACCTCTGCTTTAGGGTAGGAAGACCAAAAATTACAACGGCATCTTTTTGGTTTCAAAATCTGTATTTCACTTTTCCACATAGAGCTGAAGAACTCCTACTTCCTGTCTTCACATTCTGATTGTTCCTACGAACAGTGAATTGTGAATAAAGTGCTTAGCATTTAAATAACTCCTTCACCAGCCTCTGGGAAAGGCTCTCCTTTCAAGGGATGCTACTAAATAGGGTTGCAATGTGTCTTCAAGGTTGAGAGGATCCCTGTTTTCTCCCTTCTAGACAGTATATAAGTAGTGACAGTATGGAGTTGTGGCCCACCACCATTAAGCAACATCACAGATGTGAAATAGGCTCTTCCTGACCTTTTTATCCCCCCTGACCTGATGTGCTCTGCTTTTGTTTGCCTTCTCAAGTTCTTGTCAGTCCTACCAACAGCTGAGGGACCTCTGTACTTGCAGAAGATTAGTTTAACTCTGCTCTGTAATGCAAGCTTAACCCCTTAATATTCTGGATTTGTTTCCATCAGCTGCTGTTAATATCCACACAATCTGTGTATGTATCACTTGTGTTGGTCTTTCCACACCTACAGCAGATGCTTTACAGGACACCTTGCCAAGGGCTTCTCTTGCATGCATCTGATTTCCACTGTGTCTAAGTCTCACACAGTATCACATCGACTCACTTTTTCCTGCTTGTTCTATATTTCAAGTTTTTGGCTATTCCAGCATCCCATCTATCTCAAGATTTCTTTCCACATTCCTCTTTGGATTCTGAGTAGAAGTTTATTAAATGAGCTCCATGTTTTTGAGCAGATAATGGGACTCACACACTCAAACTTTGAAAAAAAAGAATGCATGGTTTCTTTATGCATTTATCCATAGGGTAAGAATGTAATACCTTGTATGATTCCTTCCCAGCTGTGTGGACAGATACCCTTTAACCACACAAACTAAAGCAGCTTTCAGAACTGGCTGGTTGGATTTCCACAAGGCAATGAACACCTCTGCTTTCTCTGCCTGCTCACCTCTATGCCTTATTGTCCTTCAACTTTCATGCTAGTAAAGCTGTGCCATTAAGCTTCAATCATACATTTGGAATGAACATGGCTTTTTGGATAACTGGTACTTTGGGGATTTTGTAGCAACTTTTCTGGACTCAAGACCTGCAGAGCTCCTATTACTCCTCTGTGAGTTTTGTCTAGAAAATGTGCTTTGTCTTTATCAAGGTCATGTTTTTCTATAGGAATTTGAGACTGCTTCATGATTAAGGCCAACTGGGAAACAAACTGATGCTTCTTCATGTAGTGTTTCCTTACACCACTCCTCATCTGATACTTTTCTCCACAACATTGAATCAGGCACCTGTAAAAGAGAAAAGATCCCAATGTAAATCATTCCTTAATCTAGAACACTGCTTATGTTTTTCACCATATTTAGCATCAAACATGCAAGGAAAGACAGGTTGATGGAATCACCCCATTCCGTTTTATCAGAAGTCTTTCCCATTAGTTGCCTACAAATTCTCACCACCTCTTTCTTATTCTGAACAGCATGTCCAATTTCAACGTCCAATTTAGCAGAGTACTGTGATTTAATTAGCATCTGTCTTATCTACTCCTGTTTTCAAAGACCATTTCCTGAGTGTTATTTACTGCCAAAGAGACCAACACAGAAGGACTGCAGGACTTACTTTCATCATCTGAATCGAATCCAAAGAGCGTCTGACACTTCTTTTGTGCAAGGTGAGCCTCAAGTGCTTCTGAATTACAGTAGATGGTCAAGCAGTTGCCACATCTAAATCTTTCTGTTGATTTGCTACAAATTTTATCTTGTTCAGAATAAGCATCTACTTCATCAGCCAAAATTTTTCTCCGTTTTGGCATGCTAATGTAACGTTCATCAAGGTAACTCGGAGGCAATGGTCTGACGTAGGGTTTTGTTAAGATGACACCATATGAAGTAGTCTCTGTTGTCTGATTTGGTTTAGAAGGTACTTGTGAGGCAGCAGGAGCATTATTTTGTGGTGCATCATGACAGTTCTGTAAAACTGGTAACACTGACCCATTTTCTGTCCTTGTTTCATCTGCTACTCTGTCCAAAGCTATCTGGGATGCCTTGGATGATGTCTGATCTAGGTCACTGTGCCCATTGACCAGTTGGTCACTAACAACATTACAGTTTTCAGGATTTGGCTGTAACACGGGTGTCTTTTGGTCTATCAAACTTAAAACTGGAGCACTACCCTCAGATGAACTTTCATTTCCATTGTGAATTACATTATTTGCTTTCTTCTCCACACTTTGAATATATGTCTTTGGTTCTGCAGAATCCTTCCTTGACTTCCAGGTTGGAATTGGTAAATCTACAGTTTCTTTTTCATTAACGGATTCATCATCATCTTGGTTACTACAAAGTTCTGAAGGATCATCTGAAGAATCTTTTTCACTTGCATCTTCTGAACATTCTGGGGTTTTATTTAAATAATGCTGAGCCTCGTGTTCATACAGCAAAGGGAGCTCCTCAAATAGCTCAGAGCAGTCTGAGAAATTGCACTGAGCTTTAAACACACTGTGACTTTTTGTATGTTCTGCAAGCTCAGTCGACAGCTTAAATCTCTGATTACAATTAAAGTGTAAACAAAAGTAAACATTTGGATACACGTGTCTCTTCAGGTGGTCTATAAAATGCTGGGAATCAGCGAATTTCCTCTGGCAGAAGCGGCATTTTCCTTTATTCCATTTCATTATATGCTGCTGCACCTTCAGATCAGTTGGGTGAGTTTTTCTGGCGTGTTTGTTGAGGAATCTTATTTTTTTAAACACTCTAGCACAACCATTAGCAGGGCACTTAAAGGTTCCTTCCTCATCCAAAGCATCAGTGTCTTTTTGAGGGCAAAACACTCCATTCACTTTATGCAGAATGGGTGACTCTTTACTGGAGCTCTCATCATCCTCAGGCAAACTCTCTGTACTTAAAGCATCAGGAACATTATTAAAACAGCTGTCACTACTGTTTTCAGTAGCATCATCCTGGTCACTTAGATGGTTTTCCACTGCATCAAGAACCTGTTCTGCATTCTCAGCCTCCTCTTGGACCTGGTCAGAACTTGGAGCTACTGTAGCCTCTGGTTCAGTATCTTTGGAACCCTCAGAATTGCCATTTTCAAGAGACACAGAAGCACCAGAACATTGCACTTCATGAAGAGCAGGAGCCTCCTGACCAGCCTCAAGAGCTGCAGCAAGATGTTGCCTTTCTATCTTCCTGACATGATTCCTTAAGTGCTTCAGCATGAGTCCCTTCTGCCTGAACTTCCTGGTGCAAAGCACACAGGAGAAGCTGCCCTTTTTTTGGTGAGCTTGTGCGTGTTTCACTATGTGATCCCCAAGGAACTCCTTGTTGCAGATCACACAGCGGTGCCTCGGTTCAGCCTGATCCAACGATTTGGGTGCCTCAAGAGCTTGGTGGTTCTTCCTGGCATTCCCTTTGGAGCGGGCTCCGGAGCAGTTTCCAGAGTCAAGCTCCCCATTGCTGACATCTGCTAAACAGCCACGTTCCTCACCCAGAGCCCTGTACTCTGCTGTTTTCTCTGTGTTTGCAGGAGAGTTTTCCAGTGTACTTTCACTCAAGCCATCCAAGGCTTTATCCCCCAATAACGCTAAACAATTCTGCTTGATCATCAAGAAATTCCAAAACTCGGGATCAAAAAACAATCCTTTCTTCAAGATGGGCAGCAGCTCAAACCGCACACGGTTTTGAACAGAACTAGTGCACTCATTGTATTCTTCATCTGCACATTTATATAAATGTTCAACAGTGTAGTACGATTCCAAGGTGCGCTCCAGGAAAAAGATGGAGAGAGCACAAATTCTGAGGATCTCCAAGTCATTTGGCAGAAAATGAGCGATTGCTTTATAAATAAGACTTTTCATGTTGGGATCTTCACGGAGGTCCAGCTGTAGGGCACACCCACATATCTCAACACAGATCTGAAGGCCATCCTCACCAACCTGCAGGAAGGAAATTACAGTGTACATAAACAATTCCCAAACATCCCAGGTATTTAGATTCATCTATTGCAAAGCAGGAGTTCAGAAAGCATCCTCCTACTAAACTTCACCCAAGGGCATGAACATTTTAAAATACTGCTCAAACAAGGCTATAAGTACAGATACAAAAATGGTTTGCGCTGAAAGCTGTACAGCCACTGTCAACAAAGCTTCAGCTCTGCCCCCTGCAGTTCTATAGTTAAAGACAATTATTTGGGGATATAAACCCATGCAAGAGATCATATCTGATCTATCGGTATCTTCTGCCCACTTCTTCATTGCCTAGGCTGTTTCACACTATGATTGAACAATTCTTCTATATTTTGACCCTGTCCTAACTTTTTAGCTTGAATTACATAAAAACCAGGGTAATATTGCTCACAGTTCTGAACAAGCACCAGGGGAACCATAACAACCCATGGCCAAGAATTCTAAAAGGCTTCATTTTCCAAAACTGATAACTCATCCTTCCAAGGAGCAGAATTCCTATTCCACACTTCAAGCTGGGGGCTCTGTTATGAACATGGAACTCAGAGGGGATGATCAGAAATACACTGCCCAACAGGCAGCAGATTAAAGTCAAAAAAGGTACAGGAAATTTAGAAATAATTAATACCTGCTATATTTAAATGTGTTTTAACAAATACAGACAATGCTCCAGAAGTATGGGGTTATTAAAAAAATAGGACTATTCAGATGCAAATAGAATTATTAATAACACCAGAAGCATTTTAGAATACATACCCTTGAACAGCAGCAAATTATTGCATTTAGATCTGACAAAATAATATAGAATTCATTTAGACCATAAAATGTGAAGGAGCTCTGTTAAGTCAGGTCAATGATAAATAACACTTGTTGGGAAACAACTCACAGGCCTGTGTTCAAAGCATTGCACGTGACATCTTTTGCAGGAGGGGCAGAACAAGACTAAGATCTGAAGCATGAAATACAGCACAGTCTTCTGAAGCAAAATAATGTCTTCTCCTGTAGTATTCTGCCTTTTCCTTTATGTTGAATTAAGTATTTTTTTTACAGATTTGATTAGAACTGGTAAAAGGATTCAGAATTAAACAAGGACGAAGGGTGCATACAACTGCACAAATCCTATGTCCTTAAGAGGTCAGGCTGAAAAAAAAAAACCCAACCAATAAATCATTCACATTTATTCCATGGACTTACCCCTCACACTTGCTGCAGAAACAGAACAACCCAGAACTCAGTAAAAAAAAAATAAAAACCTTAAAACCACACAAGCAACCATAATTTTGAAGCCCATTCTGGAACCTGAAAAAGTTTTAAAGATAACATTGTGTCCTTCCCTACTCCTTCTTTTTTAACTTTCCACAAGAACTGGTCACTACACAATACAAACATCACTTCTCTTTAACTGGTTACCAAAAGAATGGTGAATGAGGTAAAAACAAACAGAACTTACTTCATCCTTAATGACTTTCATGAAAGGGAAAATTACTCTGACATTTGTGGCAATTCTTAGAAGCTGGTAGCACTGGTCCACAAATACTTGTTTTGATGGGTTAGATTTGAGCTGCAGCTTACTCCAAATGAAGATCAGGTCCCTATTAGGTAGAGAATAAAATATTTCAATTAGATTGAGTTTTAGAACTCTATCACTAAGCATGATGCATTCCTAAAGACAATTATTTGCATATTTGGTGACTAAAATAATATTTGAGGGTGTAATACTGATCTAATTAACACCACGACTGCACACAATGTGCACGATGGAAAATGCAACTTAATTACTTTGTTAAAGCATTCAGGCTATCTCCTATCACGCAGCCAATGAAATATTCAACAAAACATTCATGTATTCAGCTTAGTTTCAGAGAAGTGCACAATAAAATCGGATGGAACAGCACCTAGCCCTCAACACCACAGGCAATAAACATCTGTGTGCTCTTGGGATTAAGTCACTTCCAGTGCAAGGATGAAGAGTCCTTCAGGAAAAGAAGCTTTTGAATGTGGAAAATGGAAGCAGCACAGGAAGCTTCTGATGTGGCAGGAAATAGTGACGTTCTCCAGTCATTACTGCACAAGTTTCTGCCTACAGCAGTTACACCAAAGTTTCAGGCTCTACAGCTATCCTACATCTCCATGATCTGCAGTCAAATACACTTCTGCCTGAGACAAGGAAATGTAAGAGCAGATTAGGGCTGAACTCTGCACAAGTGATGCGCTTAGCCTATAAAATAGAGCTAATGGAAGTTTTACAGCATAGAAGTTCTGTGCACTTTAATTCAGAGATTCAGGAAGGCAACTGGATTAACTTTTAGTCATAAGAAGATTTGCCAGCCCAAAGATCTCACACAGGGCTAGCTCTAGTTAGGACTCAGCAGAAATCCCACCACAATGTTACAATAAAAGCAGAACCCACTGACTTTTATTTTCTGAAGGAAGACACTTTTTTATTCCAGCAGTCTCCTCCCTCAGAAAACAAACCTGGTTACTGACAATATTATTATATTGGTTATATTTGGCTGATTTTCCAGAGTCAGACAAACCCTTTGAGATTAAGCTTCTCTTAGTGAGATTAGAGCCTGAATGAAGGGAAGTGACAGAACTGCCTGTGACAAAACCAACACCACTTTTAAATTTAGGACAGCTCTACAATTCTGCTTGGCATTGAGACCTTGATTGTTTTCTTTCATCCAGAACCCAAGAGAACTAAAGTTGAAAGAAAGATCAAACTTATGGAGGAAACTGTGAAAAGGGAGAACTATAAGTAGCCCTACACACAAAAAATTAGTCTTACTGGTTTTCTAAAGACACAAACTGTTCACCTCTGCCTTTACCAGGCTGGAAATCTGAATTCTACATATTTGCAAACTTCATCTACCAGTTTGAAATTAGTGTCTTCATGCACTAAACCATTGATAACAACTCAGCAGAAGTCTCAACCTGAAGTACAGAAGTAAGAACTGACTATTTTTGCTGTTATGTTACAGTTCAATATTCCATCTTATTCTCTGCTTTGCCTCACATCATTTCAGAGCAAGCCACTTCAATACTAATCCCAGAGAACGTGAGAAAAACCAAATTATTCTTCTGAGAGATTAGTGATTAAAGGGGCTTGCTGTGTGTTCAGACAAGTGCTAGGCTGGCACAAGGAAAGACCTGAAAAAGGCAGGCAGAAAACTGGAAGCAGAAGGAAGAGCCCCGTGGGTGAAGAACAAGGTGTTATCCACCATTTGCCTAGACCCTGATGTGAAACAGTATTTTAGTCTTTTATTTTTCTGTGTTGATATGGTGGCTTCTTCTCAAGTCCATTTCTGACTTTGCTGGGACAATTTAAATTGTTATTGGGAGATCACGGAACTCAGCACCTCTTTACCAGAGGCAACCATGCATTCCAGCCTCTTAACTACCTCCAGAATACCAAAACCACTGTGTGCCTCCACCAGCAACATATAATGGTTAAACCTGCCCTAACTTAGCTGGATCTAATCCCTTTGCTACTCTTAACAAGTAGGTCTAGGGAACACACTTTGCCAAAAGACCGATCAAACCTGTAGTAAAAATTCCTTGACTTACTGAATTTACTGCATAGGAATCACGTGAAAACAGCCAAAATACCATTGAAAAGTCATCTGGCAGAGAAGGAAGGCCATTAATGCCTGCTGCATCAAAATACTGTATGCCTTCCTGAAGAGACACCACTTTGTATCCAAGTGTTCCGAATTGATTTCTTACCAATACTTTGCGCAAAAAATAAAAGTATAATCAAGCAAGGCTTGCTTGATTATTTCACTTCAGAAAAATAATTCTGTTCATCTGAATCTAGAATTTACTCTTAACATCAGTGAAAATTAAGAGTTTTGTGACAAAGCTGCTTAAAGTTCACATTCCTCCGAGATGACAGCTAATGGGTTTAGCTTTCATATAGGCTGTAGCAAATATGTGCTATTTACAGCTTTCTAATCTATTTTATTGACTTATCTTTGTTAACTGCTAGATCTCTGTTAGATCTGCAAGGCCCTCAGTTCTAGACAAGGTGAGATGATTTATACTGTGCTGGAGACATTAAAAACTTCCCTGGGGAGAAATACACTCTGTGGGTTAATTTAACCTGGCTCCTACTTCTTCAAAAAATTGGATTACAGCACAGCCATGCCTTCCCAAGCTTTGCTGCAATTTACATGATCTATTAACTGTTACACAGAGTTCTTGTTGGGAACACAATTGTTAAGGCTCAGCATCTGTGAAGAATGAAACATCTGTTTGAGCTGCACAGCCATAAGTGCTCTGAACTCTGTTCCAAAGATCCTCAAGTTCTATACTCTGAATAGATTAAAATACTGAGAGATGCCAAGATTATCTCCCTGAAAACCAGGTATCAAACAGTACTTGAGCCTCTTCTGGAGTTTCATCTTTGACATCTGTTTTGCCAGAACAAAAAGAGATATATCTTGCTTTGAACAGCAATTTCAAAATGGATGATGCAAAACTCAATGATAAGCTGGTAAGAGCAAGGTTAACATGTTACTACAGCAAAAGGAGGTTTAATTACAATATTCAAAATGCATTTCTTTAAAGACTGTATCCCCCAAACAGAAAGCACTAATCCATGGAGGTTACACCTGTAGATTTTCTAGTAAGAAGTAGGGAGATGCAGCATTTGGGCAGGAATCAGCAAAGGTGGATTCAGTTCCCAGTGGGCTCACACAAACTCTACCTTTGTGGCTGAACTTCACCTACCCTGTGGGGACAGTCCTGTGCATCTTTTCCTGGACAGACTGGATGAAAAATGCCAGTAGCTATTGCCAACACATTGTACTATAAATGGATGTCATAATCATAATCCCAGTGGTTCTGATTGAACAATTACTCATCCAATAGTCCAATAAAAAAGTTAATAACAAACCAAACATTATCATATCTAACCTTGATTAGTTTCTCAAGACAACAAAGCTTTTTGATTTCCTGCAATCTGGGAAACACAGAAATCCAAGGTAGCTTTTGAACTCCGTATTAAAATTAGTTAGGCAGATGAATAATTTGATCTCTGTCAAATCTTTGCTAAGATGTTTTGCTTTAACTATATAATCAAACAAATAAAGCATAATTTATCAAGGAATGCAGACGTTCCTTTAGGTACAGAAATTATACAGGCTCAACAGAAGGATTATATTCCTTAGCCATCTTTCAGCCCTCAGAATGATGACATTTGTTGACAACTCTCTAAACACTTCTTAGCCTCAAAAACAAGTCCAGGTATCAAGATGACTGAATATGTGTGAAGACTCTTCAATGCTTTCTAGAGAACCCCACCTAGGTGATAGCTCTGTCTATGACATCCAAGTTTCCATAATTTAATAGCACATTTTCAGAACCATACATTCTCTTTTTAGGTACACTGGTGACAGACTACAGTTACAGAGCAAAATATCTATGTGGCTAAAGTCTATAGACTGCATTTTGGTAATAATAAATGCTACATTTCTAGGTGTTTATAGCCTAAGGTGTGTAAAGGCTCACTTTTCTGTTACTTTGAAACATTAAGAAAGTGTTTTGCACTATGTAGGCTCCCCCTGTGCATGGCTGTGTGTAAAAAGGCAAATAGACACAACAGAAGCACCAGGAACATTTAAAAATCGTTTTTATCTGGTATTTTAAAGTTAGGTGAGTTTCATTTTGGCAATAAGCATGTATTTTCTGCTCAGCTGCTTCCCCAGAAATAAAGTATTTACCATATACAATACATGTCCCCATTTTGGAGCTGTGGGACTAGGAAGGATTCACAAAGCTGTAAGGCTAAGGTAGTCTTCCCTTCTTTTTCAGTGTTGCAGATGATCTCAATTCCACTCTTGCAATCAGTCCTCAACAAGTGCTATACAATTAAAATAAAATCGATTTAGATCAATTGGCTGACATGAAACCAAAACCTATCAGACCTTGCTCTACTAAAAACTTCAGGAATTGCTATTAACACAGGACGTCTTTGGAATGGCTTTTGTGTACATCTATAAACAAAGATTTTGGAGGTATTTCGATCTCTTTCATATTTCTTAGAGTAATGACCACCAGAATAATTGTCTGAGAAAATACTACACAAAAGCACTTTTTTGCTTGTTCTTGCCACTTTTTGGTGGCTTGTTCTTAAAATAGGTTACGAAAAACACTTATCTAGTAAGTGCTATCAGTGGTAAAATAGGGCCACATTCAGCTCAAGTGTTATTTTACATACTGGGGCATCATTAAAAAACTTCAAGACTAACAAAACTACATAATGTATGATTAACATCCATTGGGCTCAAGTGCTTTTACTAAAATAGTCAACAGTAAAATAGTCAATACACTGAAGTTACAAAATATTTAGGGAATACATCTACAAGAACACTTGACTGAAAAATTGCATTTAGGTCAACAAGATTTGTAGGCACTTCACATTTAACTTTTCAAAGCTTAAGTCAGCACTGAGTGAAGCAACACCAGTGTGGCTGCCTGATTTTATGACATTTGGTTCCACAAAATCAGAGTTCCACATGCTCCTCTTGACAACTTGTACACAGCAAGTATAAAGCACCACTTCATTTTAAAAAAGAAATGTATACTGACAAACAATACCTCCTGGAATAGCTGATCTTCTAATGGTGACATATAAAGACAGGTGAAAAGAGCTTGATGGAAATACAGATCTTTACTGATATCTGGATGATTTATGCAAGATTTGATAAGAGCCATTGCCTCAGGGATGCGTTCACAGGCAATAAGGTATCTGGCACGGAGTTCAAAGAACAGTGGATTTTCAGAGCTTAAATATTTGTTAACTGCACAGAAAAGAAAGATTTAAAGGCAATTAGAATATGAAGTCCAAACAACAAATATATCTAAACGTAATGTTGGTTTTAATAACAAATAATATTAAGAAAAAATAAAGGCTCTGCTAAAAAACCTATCAAATATTAAATCAAATACCATAAGAAATCTGTCCTTCTGCTTGGAAACAGAAATTATTTTTCTTAAAACAGTAATCTAATTCAGTATGTTGTTTCTAACAAGTTAACACAAGGTGCTGCAAAGGATTAGTAAAATACATATTATATAGAAGCAGATGTGAACGTTTTAGAGAAAGAAAATTCCCTCCTTTCTCAGCAGTGGAATCTGTGTGATTGTCAGAAGTATAGGATTGACATCACTTCCAAAGCTATAATTATAAATATTGAAAAAAACCTCAAGATACTCATTATCCATTAAAATGTAAGACCTCAACGTGGTGAAAAAAGTTAACTACAATTCACATGCTGTTGCCTTAAGAAGTTTTGAATGCCTTGATTTTCCTTGCCAAATGGAAAACACACCTTTTCTTCCTCTGAAAGTGTTACTGGGCACAACTCCTATCTAAATACCTTTAAATTCTGGCCCCAAATTTCTGGAAATCTTGTTTTTGGCTCCAAAAGACAATCTTAACACTAATATTTGAATGAAATCAGTTCAAGTGAGATACTGAAAATACTCAACATTGAAGTAACTGGAAATTCAGAAATACCCAGAAGACATGCTTTATATCTCTATCATAAAAGTTCATACAGATTGTAGTCTCTCTTTGGATTAAAAGTTAAAATATCACTCAAGGCTACAACTGTAGTACTTTAGCGTTTCATGTTTTAAAGAAAGAAAGAATGAGATTGTCAATTTAAAGTCAGTGACGGCTGAAAGTTTATACCTTCGAAGGAATCTGTATTAATTACAAGAAACCTGAAGTGAAACTCAAGAAATGGTTACTAAAAACCACAGTCTGAACAAAGATTGTTTTTCCCCCAAAATGAAGAGATTACTTGTAAACAAGCTTGCAGTTAAAACTTTGGGTTTTTTTGGACTGAAATCATTCCTTATACTCAAACCCAGGATTTCTCTAGCATCTTTATTTTTACACAAGTTAGTAGTGTTCCATGCTAATGAGCACTTAAGAATTATTATTCAAGGTGTCAGGTTTCAATTAGATTTGTTAACAGATGCACTGTAAGAAAAAACCATCTCATTCCCACCACCCATTAGCACTTTTGAGAACAAACTCAGAAAACAAGAGGACTAAAAGGAAAGCCAGTGTCCAACGGTGCTGATGAATCGCAAAAAAAAGTGATCATACAGAAGAGTCCCTAAAGCCAAGTAAAGGCCTCTACTTTTTTGAATTACCATTACCATATAATAAACCATATTCTCTGTTTCATATGCAAACATTACCTGACAGATTACTGAAAAATTAGGCTGGAAATACTCGGCTTTGGGTAAGTGCTAATGGTAAGGAAATGCTGCCCATCTAACAAGTGGCTGTAACATCCTTTTCCCTCAAAGGAGGGAGAGCTGCACTCCACAGCACAGCTCACCCTGTTCTACCATTCCCACTTGGTGTGGGGAACTCTGAGGTCCCTTCTGCTCCATAAATGAGACTCTGACAGCCTGCTCTCCCAGGGAAGGGCATCTCCCACCCCCTCCTCCACTGCCAGCAGGAGCTCCCAAGGGTGGAGGTTCCTACAGCCTCCATATGCTGTTTTGAAACGGAGTTCCAGTGATACTGCTGGCAGGGCACTGCTCCCTCCCTGTCCTGGAACATCCTATTTTCCCAGGGCAGCACTCAGAGCTCTTCTAATCCCCCAAGCCAAAGACAGCTGCCAGCTACAGTAGGGTTTGGCCAAGTCTGTGATACACTAAGAAACAACATCCCTTCTTACCCAGGCGGTGATGCTTTGCTTTAGAGCAACAGATATCAGCCACCAGCTCAGAAACTCATTAACTGCTCCATCTGACTGCACCTCTGTACTAGGAGCCTCTAGGTGTCTGCCTTATTCTCCCTAGACTGTCACAAGTTGATTGTTCCTGTGTTGCAACCCTACTATTTTCCTTTCAACTCAATGACTGCCTTTGTTTCCAGCCATCTCCACACAGATTGTGACATCTCAAAGTTTACTACAACTCATGTAAAGATAGGCACAGCAAGGTTTGTCTTGGCCTAAACTTCTCCATGGCGTTAATGAATCCAGGACAGGATCATGTAGCTCACACAAACTGATTTTTGCAAGGAATGGTTGGTGATTCAGCAATAATAGGCAGTTTTTCCTATTTAAAGGAACTCCTGAGGGAACTACATGGCCAAGTTTCAAAATATACACCAAACACTGCTAGCCTATAAGCAGCACAGGATGTTTGTTTGTGGAAGACTTCACAAGAATCAAATTTTAGAGGAAGTGAGAGGAAGAAAGAACGAGCTTCCAAAATATAATTATCTACAATAAAATGTTTGTCAGCACAGATGAGATGTGTCAAGGGCATGTGTGGGTATACCAGAAGATAAAAGGAGAGAAAATCTCTCAGCGGAGGGGAAGGAGATGTAGCCTGAAACAAAAGGAAACAAAGTGCTCATCTAGTGACAACAGGTCTCATTCCTGCTCTGCCAGGTTAAAACAAGCATCCTCAAACTATTACCCATCACAGAGAGGCTTCATGGTGATCAAGAGAATCATTATAGCAAAGGACTGTGTGCGATTCTGTTTTGAATTCCACCTGTTGATCTTGTTGTGCCTTAAATCATTCCTCCCTTGCTGGGGGAGGATTTCTGAGTCCTTGCCTGGATTTTGGTTAATTAACGGACATTCAGCCTTTTCTGGTCTCAGATAGCTTATTAAGTCTTATCAGAAAAGTTAGGAGTACAGCAGAGGGATGTGAATGCTGAGGAAAATGCGCAGAATTTCTCAGAAAACAAGATAACCCGGCGTTTTTAAAGCTAAACAATCCAATCAGTGTTTGAAACGACAGAGATTTTCACTTTTCTACCAATATTTAACAAATGTTTTTAATATGTCCGCAGGAACTGCGGACTTTTCTATCCAATCACTTTAAACAATTTTTCTGCATTAAATGGAGTAGTAAGAAGAAGAAGAAGGTTATAGAATAACAACAATCCTCCATTTTGGAGTTTTTGCTTTTTATCTATTTGCTACTTTAACAAACCCAACACCTTTATATTTTCACCCTGTGCTACCTTACATAATATTCTATCATCTAGTTCACACCGCAGTGCATTGAAATTCTTCCCAGAGAGCTGGCAGCTTTCTCCATGGACGAAGGTCAAAACCAGTGCTGTCCAGGGGGGTAAAACTCCTTAAAACAGGCAGGGAAACATTCCCCGCACTCTGGACTCCCACAGGACTGAACTGATTCTTTGCTGGAAAGATGGAGATAGAGACCTAATTCCACATCAATCACCAAAATCATGCAATGCAGAACAAAACAAGGTTCATCCTAGTTTTCGTTCTGTTTCTGTAGGTATTTGACCAGAACTTTATGGGATATATACTAAAAATCATGGGTAAATCTGTTGCTCAAGCAGTTGCTTCACAAAAGAGACAGAACAACAAAGACATAATGATGTTAACTCGCTATCAAAACCCTTGTTCTGGTTAAGGAGGCAGCTCACTGATCTGTTCTGACTTTAGTGCTCTTCCTCTCTCTCCAGAATGAGCACATTGTCACAAACACAATGATGAGTTTGTATCATGCACTTCACCATAATAACTAGAGAAGAACTGGCGTTTTCCATCAGTATCAAATAAAAACAACTTTTAAGAGCTCCCCAGTGAATGCTGCTGGTCAATATGTTGCTTAAGATGTTAGTCAAGACTTTACTGTAGCTTGGGTGTTTTTCCTCTTAGGAACTTTCATTAACATTCCAGTGATTTTGTTCCCATGCACTGCACCTTTCCCAGCTCCAGGAATTACACAGCCATAAACAGAAAGCAGCTGTCACATGTAGCCATGGGCATCATTGGAAACAGAACCAAGGAAAGCCACAAGACCGAGTATTCACAACTGAAGAGAAAAATTCAATGAGTCAGAGTGCCAGAAGACAAATACACATCAGATCCTCTCCAGTCATGTTATTTCAAGAGTCTAACTGAAGCCAAGTTGGTCTCCACGCTCTAAGTGTACACTTAGATTTGGTAAATCCACCCTATGAATTTTATGAACTACTCAGTAGCTGCCTGTGTCCGACCAATCTGATCTCTACATTATAAAAGCAGACTTAAATCAGCAAAGAAATTCAGCTTTCTTTCAAACAAAAAAGGGACCAGCACATTTTACTACAGAAAAATAGTTAAAACTGTGCAATGCCAGCTAGAACACCTGACCCCATATATTAAAAGACAGCATAATTGAACACATTTTTCAGTACTCTAGAAAATTACTGTGATAAATGAAGTACCTAATTCCTGTGACACAGGCTTTGCTTTAAGAATTGCTTGTAATACTGGATCCTCCCATGGTCCACCATCTCGAATGATTCGAGTCACTAGTTCCAGGTTCAGATTTCTGTATTTATTTAGAAGGTTCTGACATTCCTACGTGTAAAAAGAGAAACAATTAGAAAAAAGAAGAAGATGTTGTCTAAAAACAGTTGGGCTCTCCCAAAGATACAAACCAAGAAACCCATGCATGGCTGAGTATTTCCTCAGTCAGTAATTCAAGCTACGAAGTCTTTCACTGACCATACAGAAAGCCCTAAAGCAACGACTGATATTATCTAAGAACAGCAATACAGAACTGTTGAAGGCCAAATTAATGACTTCTACAGCACTCAGAAAGAGCCTTCCATGTGCATAACAAAGCAAAAACACCTTTCCTTGGATTGGAGATATTACTGGCACACACTGAGACAAGTATTCACCTCACGGCAGCCTGCACAGATTTAGACGGCAGCCTGCACAGATTTAGACGTGTTGAGCTGGATTTTTGATTTCTGAGGGAAAAACTGAATTAAGCCATGAGTCACCAGCCCTCAAGCAACCATTTTTCTCCAGACTTCTACATAGCAGGAATTATGTTTGCCTGTAATATCATGGAATGCTTAGCCAGCCATGATTTTCACATGTCAAGCTCCTTCTAATCCCTGTACCTTATTTGTTGTAAAAGCATCAACACCACCATTCATCAACAGAAAATTTTAGTAGTGAGAAAGTTATCTAATATTGAAACAACAAATGCAGCAGAAGAATGGCTTCCATCCACATACAATTACCTGCTTTTCACTGCCAGTCTGATACACAACTGATGCAGAAACAGTGCTGGCACATCAATTTGTAGAAGCAGTAATAGACAGGTATCACCATAACAATAACAAAGGAAGAACCATTTCTCAAACTGCAGTTCCATGAGCAGTATTACTAGAGACACAACACTCATTTTCATCCTTTTCATCCTTTGTTTCCCTGCAAAGTTTCCTCTCATGGTGGCACAACCCTAAAAATCAGTTCGAGTATAAAAAAAAACCCAACCAAACCAAACCCCACACTTACCCAGCAAAACAAGATTTTAATCCAGGGTCATTTATCTTATGCAGTTGTACATAGATATATAAAACTCTGTCCCAATCTACCCAAGAATAGAACAATTTAAACTATCCATGTTTATGCTGACTTGAAGACTTCATTGAGATGAAGCTTCAATTTCAAATTTACTATTTAAAACCAGAGGGAAAACATGAGATGTCATGTCATGAACTGAATGACATTAAGCTCTAAATAGACATAAGCCGAGTTCCTTTCATTATCGTGGCATGTTTCCTCCAGGTCATATAGTCACAAAAACTGTCTTTACATCTACTAAAATAATATTAAAAGTTTATATGAAATTAGGCAACACTACCTGGATTGAACCTAAAATATCTTTCAAAGGATCTTCATAGAACTCATCCTTTCCAAAGAACAGCAGCAATTCAAAAAAACTCCTGAAAAAGAGAAGTAGAGACAAGTCAAACTAAAAGCATTGATTCAAAAACATGAAAACTACTCTAAGTCTTTTACTTTTCACAGCACTCAAATCAAAATTAGGAATTTTGTCAATTCTAGACTTGTGCCCATGTGGAGGCACTCAAAGGTTTTTGGTGCCCAGTAATTCATATTTTTAAGCACTTTCTACAAACACACTTTATTTCCTTTTAGCCTGTCTTGCCGTAACAGAAGTCTCTCCATGAAGACGTTGATTTAAAGGTGTTAATTATTTTATCTTTTCAAAAAATGCTTTTGAAGATTATTTGGAAAGGGACAGCTTTGGTGCAAATATGCAAACAAAACTACATTCACCTTCTCTGTGGCATTCAAATTCATACAACTTGAATTTTACCACCACCAAGTTTTTAAGCAGATCAGGTCTATGTCCAGAAAGATGAATCCACAAGTGTTACCCCAAAAGAGGTGGCAGAAATGGCAGAAGAAAGGACTGATACTTTCAACATCTGCTTAGATTCAACCTGGCTTGTGGCCTCCATGGTTTTTATCATCTTAAAATCCTGGTCTAACATTTTATTTCTTTTAAATCCTGGTAGCAGGCCCAGAGAGGTTGGTAAAAAGCAGCTTTCCAGATCTCCTTTCAATTCAGGTTTTCATTTACAAAAGCCTCCCTCCAGATAATGCAGTTGAGTCAATTCAATCAAAAACTTGGCAGTCGGAGCTCGTGGATCTGCAGTGTAACTGTTACTGTTCTGCCTGAAGATTCTGAGAAATTCTATTTCTACTTGGAAAAAGTACCAAGCAGGAACTGGACTAATGAGCTGCAATTGTTGATGGAGAAAGTCATGAGCAGCAACAAGAACTGAGCAGCTCTCAAAGGGACAGGCAGGACTTCAAGAAATACTGTGCAAATTAAAGGCAATTTTTTCTTCTCAGTAACATTTTCAGAAATATTGTGCATTAAAAAGTCCTAATACTCACACAGACATAATTAAGTTTTCTATAGGAATAATGGAAAAGTACCACAAAATTAGATTTCCAACAGATTATGCTGAAGCAATTTTTTTTTCTAGCCAGTGATTAACTATGCCAAAGACAAGCCTAGAGAAATAAAGATACAAACTCATTACGTTCAGTGACAAAATATCTGTCAAGGTTAGGTCTTTGAATCTCAACTCAAATATGCAATGAAAAAAACAATCCCTACCCAAATAAGTACTTGGTTCTGAAGAAACATTATCTCATTTCATGTTAAACAAAATTTTGCAGCATACTTAACTCTCAGGAAAGGTCAGCCATGAGTCATGTCATGATCTGGCAAGCAGCCAAACCGGAAATTAAATAATAAGACAAACTAGTCAGAGCAAGTGATGCACTCGCATTTAAATTTGCTTTGACTGATTTAAAAAGAGGAGGATCTTGCAAAAAAAACCTGGAAATCGATAGTGTACAAGTGTAAACTATGATTTTCTGCTTTGTCAATGCACTTGCTCACAGTCTAATAAAGGAAGCCATCAAAATATTTTTATTTCCTCATCACCAGTCTCCAGTTAAAATTACTACAGTCAGTTCAAACTTTGTTTATCTCAAAACTGTCTGCAGCATTGCACATTCACATTTATATCCATCTAGACTGATCACATCACTGCTTTGGCATCAGAAGATTGCCTAAAAACACCAGTGTGGCACCATTATTAAAACGCCCTGATATTAATGCGGATACTTGCCTCATTTGAGATGAATAGCAAGGTTATTAAGTATAGGAAATAAACCTGTTGTTCCTGTTAACAGTTTATTGTCTGGTTACCAAGGAAATCTTACTCAAGGATGACAATACAGTCAGGCAGAGTTTTGCTCTCCAAGAACTAAGATTTAATATACACCAAATTTTCAAAAGAGATTCGAGCAAGGTTGCCCAGGTAACTGCAGCTACTAAGCCCCAGGATCCCTTTATATCACATCACATGCAAAACTGTGCCAGCCAGGCAGAAGAATAAATAATCTGACATGCCACAACAGAAGCAAATCTCGTGGAGTAAACCCAGTTCCAAAAATCAAAACAGACAAGGGTGACAGGAACTCAGTGACCAATTTACTTCTCAATTATCAGAATGCATCCATCAAAAAAAATACCTGAATTTCCACCTTTAAACCTCGTAAGCTTTGCTATTGAAAAGTACATACAAGCATGGTTTGAATTTTGAGGTTTTTTTCCTTAAAAACCCACAGGAACAGATGTCACCATGTTTTGATGTAACTGCTCCAATATTCTCCAATACCTGAGAATTCTCGTTTTGGACAGTGTGGTCTTATGATGCCATAAATAATCCTCTGTCAAACAGTTTCACACACACACACAAAACAGGAAATGTCTACAGTGAAGTTTCACCAACATTTAAAGACAGCATTTATTTTTCCTCATGTACTTATTACCCTGACACTTCCAGTCTTCATGCGGGAAAATGACCAATGCTTTAAAAAAAATTCAAAATTAGAGCAAGATTTATGACACAACATTCTGCAATTCTTGAAGCCAAATGTGACTTTGGGTCAGTTAACTGCATAACAAATAATTCCCATAAGCATTTTGATGACTCAAACATAAAAATCCATACAATTTTAAAGTATGGATTTCTTGAGAAATTTATCTGAAGAAGTACTTAGCTTATGACATCACTAGAGGTACAGAAATGAAAACGAGAGATAAATTATTTAAAATTATCTACTGGCCCAGGTTGGTCTTCAAATACTCCAAAATAAGTTTATGGTGATCACTTATTTCCTAGATTATTCATTTGCTAGACATCCCTTAAGACAAAACACTGTCATAGCCAACTTGAATATTTGACAAGGATACAAAAAAGACCCAATTCTAGTTAGCAATTCCTGATTCTGTGTAGCTACACCACCTGTAAAACCCCTCTTGGGAGCTGTGAGGATCTGAAACCCTTTTGCTATGATATGGTAAAGGAAGGAATAATAAAAATGAAGAAGTACTCACAAAGCAAGGCTACTCAGTACATACTGCACGTGCTCACATTCAGCTGGGAATGACACACAGGCAGACGTGAAACAGCACAGCGCCGTCTGCAGCACCTGGAGCTGAGGCAAAGGGACCTGCCACCTTCCAGCATAGTCTTCAACAACCTAGACAAAAAACATGGAAATATAGATTCTTATCCAAGACATTCTCCTCAGCCAGAAAGAGGAAGTAGTGAACACTGTACCTGCTTTATCTCCCCTCCGTCTCCCTCCGGAACAGAATTTGTAACCTAAAAAATGTGACTTTTTTCTGGTTTATGACCTACATCATAAAAGGAATATCACGAGGGACCTTCAACTGTTTTTTTCAGAGGGTAAGACAGGAAATACTTTCTTCTTATGCTGTACCACAGTAGATACTGCACTCTGCATTTAAACACAAGTTTTTATTTTGCAAGGGGATGCAAATTAGAGAGTCTGTAACAACATCCAGACGTTCTAGTCTAAAAACTTTCCAAGAAGGGAAAGAGTAACCTGCGCTCTTCCAGCCTTTGTGTCAGCAGAGAAAGACACACATTTCAGCCACTCTTCCGTATCTGATCAAATGAGAAAATTTGGCTTTATTTAACCACAGGATGGATCTAAGGCAACAGCAGCTGAGCTGGACTCATATTTTGTATGTCAATTCTAACTTTTCCATCAAATTTATTTTAATAATTTGTTTGAAAAGCTGTTAGTGTAATGCAGCAAATATCTAGGTCAACTGAAGAAGAATTAGCAGACTTGTAGATAAATACTCTTCCTCTTAACAAGACTAAACATTTTATAAGGTAGTCCTGCCTCACAGATCTATTAAGAGTTCCCTAAAATAGCTTTAGCCAAGTCCCTTTTACAGAAAACCACAAAAGCCTGAGAAGAAACAAAGTAGACAGAAAGACCAAACATCCTTTAGAGGTGTGAGCTTCCAAAAGGTCATCACCACTTCCCATCACGATGTTTCACAATGCTTGCACCTGATGGGCACAGTATAGATACGCTCGTAACCAATTTCAAGCAATAAAACAACGTTTTGTGTCCCACTGTCCAGCCCTCACTGCACCTCCAGCACTCCTCTGAACCCAATGTAAGCTCGAGTAGGAATTAACGGGCAGGGAACATCCTCTCCCCCAAAAAAGCCATCAGTCCCAGTCGGCACCAGCTCCCCTGCCACACAAATATCAGAGCCAGCAGAAAAACACAACAGCAACACAACCTTGGCCTGGCAGTTGGTCTGCAACTCAAATGTACCAAAAAAGATTCACAGCAACAGTCCCTCCCATCCCAAACTGCTCAGGAAGAATAGTAATAGCAAACTTTTTCCTGAATGTAGACACTTAAAACCATGAATTCATCAGTCACAGGAAAAGAGAGGTCTAACTGATCAGTTCTCAGAAGGTTTGCAACAATCAGGAAAAGATGGCGGGTTGGGGAGCGTGTGGACAAAAAGTTAAACTAAGTATAAAATAAATTCCAAACCCTGCTTCACACACATTCTATAGAGAAGGAGGGGCAGGGAATAATGTATGTTTGTTTTACAATTCTGTGTATCCTTCAACGTCTGTTTTTAAGTAATCTCATGGAATAACTTCTTCTGTAATAGAAACCAAGCTCTTTTTTTGTACAAAATACTCAAGATGCCATGCTTTGAAACAAAACTGCACAGCAGAACAGAAGTAAAAGTTTATCAGCACATTTTGAACAGGCACACTAATTTCAGTATAATGAAGTCAACCAAACAAGAAGAACATAAAACTGGCAATTCACAGTGGCCTGCTCCTTGTCCAATACACAGGAGACAAAACCAGAAGGGAACAACCTTTTAATGTGACTTTCTGCAACAGCTGCTTTCAAAGTCTCTGTTAGGGTGTAATTTTTAATATCCTTAAAGCACCGTCCCCCAGTCTGTCTGTACCTGCCATTGCTAATAACCATGAAGGGACTGGGCCTTTTTGTTTCCCCTCTCTCATTTGGAGCAGATAAAGGCACCGAAAGGGAGGCTGAAGCACCTTCCTGACACCAACCCCCCCATTCAGCTCCACCTTTCTCCCACACGAATACACTACTTCCCCTTCTATAATGTGTTTTAATAACTCAGAGGAAAATCCAAGACTCAGATGTGTCCTATTAAAACAAAATCAAGACCAGACTTATAAAAAATTTCTGAGCACACAGCTAAGGCAGATAACCCCCAAAATAACAAGGTAGTAATTAAAAACCTGGACCAGTGAGACAATAGCTTTTCTTGGAATATTATGTTTCAACTGATTAAATATACATATATATTTTAAGTGATTAAATATGCACATATAAAGTTATTTGGCTATATTCCAAAGACTTAAGAGAAACAGCATTGCAAATAATTAGATTTGCAAATGCACAGGACACAAAACCCAAATGTTTTATGCAGTGCTAGGCCTGAAGTTGCTACAGCTTTTCCTGTTCCTCCACATAACAAAAAAAGAAACTACAAATCCCACCAATTTTACAAGTTTATCATTGCTAGGATTTCAAACAAAGTTACTCCCATAGCTTCCTGTGAGATTTAACACGGAAGTCACCACAGGATTAAAACCACAACAGTTCTGTGAGTTTTTCTGCTTATAGTTTTCAAAGAAAGCTTGCTGGCATATACAGGGGTTGCCATTCATTACTATAAACATATGTAGGGGTTGGTACAGGAGAGGACAAACAAAAAAGGGGCAAACTTGAAAAACCAAAGCTTCCTGAAATTTAAAATCCATAAATAAAAGCAACACCCACCACAGTTGCCTGATCAGCAGAAATACCAGAGCAGCTCAGATACCAAAGTTCAGGTCTAGAAGAGAACTTGAGTAATGGTAAATTTACTCTACCTGGAAACATCGTAAAAAATAACCACAGCTTTTTTACTGTCTTTTGGACCTGTTCAGTGGTTGAAGAGCATTTTGTTCTGTTTCCAAATACAAACAAGCCAGCCATGTCCTTACAAATAAGGATTTTATTATCCAAATAAAGAGTAGGAAAAGCCTTATGATTTTAGGGTAATATGAAATATTATTTAACACGTAAAAGTTTAAAATTACTTTATATTAAAAAATGTAAGCAATGGTTTACTGCAATTCACATGTGAATATTACATAAGGAGTAACCAAACATGATCACACTTCTGGCAAAAGAAAACACATCACCCAGCAACAGCATGACACATCCTATGAGACAAGTTTCTACCCTTAAAGCTAAATGCTTCCCCCTTCCCCTAATCACCAAAATCTTATCCATCTCCTCAGCCTGCTTGAGGCAAGAACGATTCCCGAGATGGGCTACCAAATGCCCATTATATTTAGCAACCCAAAAAGTCGTGTATATTTACAGTCTGTCACTTGCACAACAGTGAAAACTATACATTAACTCTTGAAGAGCAGTTTGGGCTGATTGGAGCACCATAGTAAATGTAAGTATGATTTATGACTGAGAGATAAATACATATACTGAAAGTATATATGTTCTACTGAAAAGTAGAAATATTCCTCCTCATCTTTTGATTAGCACCTCACCCTCCAAGTTAAAGCCAGCTAATGAAAGGAATTGTTTTAATTACATACGAAAGCGAGAACTGCCAATCTTGTGAACACACAAATGCTTACATCCACATCACTGGTAACCAGTAAAACACAATTTATTGTGTGTTTCAGTGAAGAAGTCCAATTATTTCTTCTTCTCATCTAAATAAAAGGACATAACTTTTGGATTTTTGCATTACCTACTGCACTAAGTGTGCCTTCTCTAACTTGAACAAGCCTGTGTAGCAAGGCTATCAAACAGACAAGCATCGCTCAACGGAGATCCTTCCTTTAGGTATAAAAACCTGCAACTCCTTTATAAATTATAATCCTGATACATTTTTCCATGGAAAAATCATGAGCTTACTTTCATACAAAAGGTATACTTAATGAAAAGGCATTAAAACCTGGAGAAGTAGCAATACCGAGAAGTTTGAAAGTGTCAAACAGGAAAGTTTCAGAGAAGTAAAAAGATGTTACAAAGATCAAGAAAAGTCTAAAATGTATTGTACCAATGCTTCTTTTGGAAAACAGTAACTCCTTAATCCCACTTGTAAAACAGGGAAATAATTGCCCTGGGTAAAGCTAGGCACAGCAGGCACAAAAGCTGATGAGAACCACGGTGAATAAGAAAAGATTTTATGATGTTAATGAAAGAGCACTGAAGACTGGAAGCCTGGAGGAGTCAATCTTCAGATAAAGGGGTTGCAAATCAACTGCTATTGTGAATTCTCATAAGCTGACTGAGGAGCCAAGTGCACTTCATCCACCATAGCCCAGTTTTACATGATAGACCCTTATCAGTTTTCCCATCAAGCGTCAGAGGAAGGAGTGACACCACCTAACCCAGGCCAAGGACACCCTTCTCCACACACAGGTAAATCCTCACTGGAAGCTCACCCTTGGCATCCAACTTGGGAGTAAACCAAACATGGTTTTGCCACATCTGTTTTGTAAGGATTTCCTTTCAAACATGAATTCACTTGACTCTCCAGCAGCACAATACTTAACTACTAATAAGTAAATTGAACACACTGGTTTCCACCAGTCCCACACGTAAAAAACACCGTGACAGGTTAATTTTTTAAATTTAAAGGGTTTCAAGTAGCTTTGGTACTCTTTGAAATTTAGTTACTGCAATGTATGATCGGCCCTTTGCAAGCTTTCATGTATCAAGCAGTATCAAAAACATTCAAAAACATGAAAAAGTCAAATATGACTTACAACAGTGCTCTTAAAATCTGAGCCATTAACAAGGATAAAGCATATTTCTTCAGGGAGGTACAAAAGCCCCCAAAACATCAACATCATAAATTTTTACCCAAGAAAATGGGTGGTGACAAATTACAGATTCTGCCTCCTCAGAGAAGTAAACTTCAAAGAGGCTGAAGAAATCACTTTTCACTACTAGTATTCATGTGAGCAAGATTTTTATAGCTGAGCCTTAAAATGGTGTATGTAGATCAAATCTGAATCCCAGAGGTCCAAAATTTAACAAAATAAAAGTGTGGCATAACCTAAAGGTTTGGAATGGGTTTGTTTGCAGTAGTTTTGGTTGTTTTTTGGGCTTTTTTAAATATAAAAACAGCAAACCACTATTGATTGGAAGTCCAAAGTAAGAGACAAAAGCAAATACTTTCAAATTTAAGCCCAAAAAGTATGAAAATATATTAAGCCCAAAATCAGAAGAACATACCTCCAAAGTTGTATATTTTTTTTACGTCCATCGCCACAAAGCAAGACAAAAAACAGTTGAGTCATACACCCCTGCCTTTTTTTTTTTGCCTGCTAAAATAAATCCAGGAAACACTATCTTCCCTAGTGTGTTACTATATTTTACTACTTAACTTTTTTGTAAGCCCAAGAATTGTTTTTCCACCAATTAATGTAAGCAAAGGAGGTAATCGTTCTTTCAGGAGCGGGATCATCCTACAAGGCTGTAAGCTGATGCCACAAGAACAGATCAAGGAGTGTCTACCCCTCCCAGCATCACCTTGATACTTGAGATGAACTCACCTTGTGTTTATCCCAGTCAGTATCAACAACATAAAATAACATCTAATACAGTTATGCAGCCCTGTGGACAACTACAGAAATGCTGGAAGCAACTTGTAATGTTTTGATAGTGTTTAATGTTATGAGAAAATATCCTCGTAAAGAAATTAATTTCTTTTTCTAGTTAGTAAAACTGTACCTACTTCCAGAGCAATGAGGGAAGCTATATCCATTTCCCAGCTTGTTTTTAAATCAAGTAAACTTGGAAATTCATCCTTCTAATTATAAAATATTCCCTTTCCTTCTCAGACCAAAAAAGTCACCATCTCCTCCTTTTTTGCTGCCCATACCCATTTGTATTTCAGTGTCACAGGGAGCCTCTCAATGGCTCTGATTCTTGAGAAACCTCACGAAGGCATTTCAAATTCTGCATACAGACATAAGCTGAAATTCTTCCAAATGTTTAGGCTGAAGGAGTTTCTTCTAGGTACCACCTTTCAAATGTCTTTAACTTACAAAGTAGTTACAGATGCGTTGTTCTTTTGCCTGCCAAAGCTGGGAACAGCAGATTTGCTTTTCCCAACATCCAAGTGGGTTTGGAACTTCACAAATAAGAAGAAAAGCCACATCAGCAAATTGTAGTAAGTAACACAGAAACAGCTGGTGAGATGCACAAGCTGGGCACTTGACTCATGTTCCAACTGTCTTTTTTTCCTTCCAGCCACAGACATCTTGATTTTTGCTTTGCCCGTGTCACCAGTCTCAAATAACATTCCAAGAAAACATTTCATTCCATTTTGCCTTGAAAGATTCAGGCTGTAATGACTCTCTACGACCACGAACACCCAGAAGACACAGATCCCAAAACTACACGTGGGCTTCAAAGTGCCACCTTCCAACTTCATCTTGCATCACTAAATTGTGGTTACCCATAAATTTATGGAAAATGCCCTCATAATCCTGACATCTCATCTTTTTTAACTGGTACTTAATCGATCCAAAAGTGAAGTTGAGCTACAATGCTCCAGGCCTCAAGAGAACTGAATCTGGCTGTTTACAGCAGTTTTTTTACCTTTCTAACATAATTCAAGGATGAAAGATGTGCACACCAATGCATTTCAAGGTCTAAGCCCCTCTCTTAAAGATCAGTAGGATTTTCTGTCTGCAGAAAACAGATCTACAGAGTGAAAAGGCTTTATTTACACCTTGTTTCATTTCTCCTGTAGTTCTTACTGAGAGATGCTCACAGACTTCATCAGCTTAACTGCAAGCAATCCAAAAAACTTTCTTTTCAAGTGACAGCAAGCTTCAGCACCATGCCTGAAGCACAGCCATGTGTTTTGATAGGTTGTTATTCTGAAAATAACAATGTTTCTTTTGGGGAGTCCAAACTCAGAGCACCGTCGCTACACAACTATTTCTACAACTGCTATTGCACTTCTGACACAGAACCAGGAGCACAGGAGGCAAACTAGGACCTTCAGAAGGGCCAAATGAGTATTAAAACAAGCAAAACTGTGTTATCAGTGCAAAGCGGAGTGAGGTGGAAAGGCTCCGTCTGCACAGCAGCCAAACACGTCCTTCAGAAGATCTGGATAGAAAAGTACAAATATCTATTATGTGTATAATTACACACTGTCAGTCCCATGAGGGAAAACGAGCTCATGTGGAGCACACACAACTTCATTTGTTGTCAATCCATAAATGTCACACAGCTCCAGGCTTTTCACACCACTACACCCCTAAGGAACTTGTGTTTGTGTACTTAAATCAGTAGAAAAAGCCATTACTAAAAAACATGCTTAAACAAAACACTGATTACATTGAGGGAGCACATGACTGCTGTTCACACCAGGCCAAATTTACACAAAACAAGTGGAAAGAAAAATCCCTGGAGACAAATTGTTAATATAATCCTGATGAGACTAAGTTAATATTTATGCTGTGCATTGTTAAAAAGAAAGTTTAAGAGAAAAAGGAGCAGAGCCCTTTACATACTCAGAACATTGGCTGCTTATGTGGAGAGCTCATCAGCTCAAAGTAGGGGAGAGGGCTTGGCAATCTCTCTGCACAAAAGAAACTGCAGGATAAGTCAATACTGGATATATACCAGTAATAACTATGATACAATTATTTCACAGGAAAATTTTTCCCCTGCTCTTGTCCTCTTGTGTTTCCTACTAATTCCTACCTTTCTCTGGGATTGGCATCAGTATATGAAGCTATCACCGTCTGCACTCCCTGCTCAATACAATAAGTTCAATATACAGTAACCATGGAGAGAAAAATTTAAGATAAAACCCTCAGTGTTGAGCAGAAGTAAATGTGCTTCCAACCAGCTAATGTAACCAAACCTGACAGTAGTAGAAAATGCCAGATTTTCAAAAACATTCGCTTCTCCTTTTTACTGGCTCCACAATTTTTTTCAAGTATCTAAGTCTTGACAGATGATGAAACAAGAAAATATAAAAGGATCAACAGCCCCGAGAAGCAACCTATGGGCTTAGTGAGCAGAATGCCTCCCGAGATTAGTATAAGCACATATGACAGTAAATAATATTTCAGAATGTTTCATTGAATGTTAAAACAGGAACAAAGTGACAACATGGCAGCACGATTCTTTAGATGGCAGAAGACAATTGTAGTGGTGAGGTAAGTCAAAAAGTTGACGAAATGAAGCAATTCTATATAAAATGACCTCTGGGCTGTGTTTTGGGAAGCAGCAAGTGGCGTGGCTGGAATACACCAAAGGTAACTAATGTTCCATCCACACCTGCTGATGAAAGCAACCAGGAAAAGCAACCTGTTGGTGCTTGTTACTTTGCAAGGCACACCTAAAGGGCTTGCGATGAGCACAAGAATTCCGGGCCCGCATCAAGAAAACGCTACTTTTCAAAGGAAAAAAAATAAGAATCATAAAACACCCTGGTCTAATTCGGTCACCGACACGGGAACTGTTCCCGAAGCCCTTCTTCCCTCTCTGCCTCCCTCCGCCACCCAGGCGAGGCCACCCGGGATTGTTCAGCCCGCAGCACCGGCAGCACCACGCGTGTCCCCGCAGCCACCCCCGGCTCTCCCTGCCCGCTCCCGCTCCGGCCCCGCGCCGGGAGCCGCCTTCCCCTCCCTTCCCTTCCCCCGGGAGCCTCCCTGCGCGCCCGGCCCGA